>JACEEZ010008681.1:174047-208158 GCA_016584305.1 Chionoecetes opilio
GAGATTATGTCAATATTTCACACCTGTTGCGCTTTTAGGCTTTTATCTTCCTTGAGGCCTCAGGTGGTTGGCCTTATATGTTATTTCTAGAAGGCTGAGATGGCTGGCCCTCGCTCGTGCTGTCGCAGGCTGGATTTGTTGAGTGACACATGTAATTAATTCGAGAGAACTGGAACCTAAAATGCAGGGGTCGCTGGCAGTTTTAACTCAATTTTTTGATAATAAGTTGGTCTACTGGAAAACAAAATATGGGCTTATTCCACTGCACTTAAAACACATAAGTATAATATTAAGAACGATTTTCTTCTATATGTATATTGTATAGAAGCCTGATTCTGTAAAACATTGTATATAACCAAATAACCAAGGAGGTTATAGTTGAGGAGGCGAGGTAAATGCTACTCTATGATATTATATAGTCAATAACGAATGTTTAGAAGTTATCTATACCTAGGCAGTCATATTTTCCTGTTATTATTGTGTATCAATCAGATAGAAACCCTGGAAGTGCAAAGAGTCGACGCGTGAAGTCGTAATGTTTTGATTCAATCTCCCCGCCACAATCTCCCCGCCCACCACTCCCCGCCGCGGCGTGTCGCCTCCACAATTATAACCTACATTGTCGCAGCAACAAGGCGATTTCGGCATTCTTTATTCTTCGTTTTTCCAAGGCATTGCTTATTGTATTTTGACAAGCGTTTGCCAGATGCAGCAGTACTGTCTTAGAAAACAGTGTGAACATCGCCCAAATTTTACATGCCACAATATACATGTAAAAAATATATTAAGCTTTGCTACTCGAGGCGAGTAATTTGCATTAAATTGCTATTATAGAACGTTCCATCGTAATGCATGTCATCCATATAATTAATAGAACAACAGAAGAACTATATTTGTTGGTATTCAGATGCGGTGCATCAATGTTTATCGCGAAATTAATTTATGAAAAATATTAGTCGCGGAGCCAAAACACAGTAGACCAACCTTTGAGTTAAAACTGCCAGCGACCACTGGCATTTCTCGAGTTTCAGATCATTGGAATTGAGGCTTATGCTTCCCCCTGGTGCCCTCTGCCACACTTGCAGTCGGAGGGGAAGTTGATGGGCAGCATGTGGGTGTCTTCGGCTACTCGATGATGGACAAATAAGTAGCTCCTGGCGAGTCTTGAACTAGAGCAGTGGTCTTAACCTGGGGTACTTGTACCACCAGGGGGTACGAAACCTTACACCTGGGGGTACGAGACATGCTGACCAATAATTCAATATCATATTTATAAGGAGGCTGGAATTATATATTTATAATTATTTTGTCTGTCTTGCCTTGTCTCTTTGCATCATTTTGTGAAGAAATTGAAGCTGAACATAGTGTTCCTGTTTTCCACACGGAAGTGAGGTGGCTTACACATGTCTTCGAACTACACGAAGAAATCAAGAAGTTTCTTATAAATCAAGGCAGTGGCATTGCTGACCACTTTGAAAACAGGGAGTTCATTTTGTCCTTAGCATACCTGACAGATGTATTCACGCACTTGAACGAGTTGAACATATCCGTCCAAGGAAGAATGCTGAACATGATAACTGTCAGAGAAGTTATTTGCCTTTACCCAGAAACTTCCAATTTGGATGTGGCGCATTGAAGAAGGGAATTTTGTTAACTTTCCTTTATTAGATGAGGCAGCTTTTGCAGAGGAAGTGTCCATCGCTACTGAAGTGAAAGAGCATTTGCAAGGGCTGATTCACTCCTTGCAGGGATGCGTTCACCTTGGACAGGTTTCTGTGGCACAGAGATGGATACGTGTTAGGGTGTTAACGAGAGGGTTGGGTTTAGCCCGCTGGGCTTATAGTAGCTTACCTCGGCACCACCGGGACCAAGGTTAGGCAGTTCAGGCCGTGACCACCACACTGTTACCATACGTCCTGTACCTCTTGCTCGCTCCTAAATAAACCTGCAGTGGCTGCCCACCTGTCTACTTCACCTCCACTGGTCATCACTAGAACTTGGCGCAGTGCGTTACGACCTACGGGGGAATGGCACCGGCACCACCCACACGTCCACGGCTTTCACCGGGCCCCTGGCGTCACAGGGCCGGCCCGGCGGCTCCTCCGCCCACCCTCATCTTGCCCGACAGCGCCTTTACAGTCCGGCACCGAGACACCTCGACCTCAAGGGGCATGGGACAGGGGCCCTAGGGCCCTCAACATCAGCGCTGTGGACAAGTGCGACCATAATATGTCCTCAGCTGACTTCCGTACGTGGCGTCGCTCTGTGGAAGATTGGCTCTCCCTTAACGAGGTAATGGACACACAAGGCGTGTGCTACGTTCGTCTGCTGTGTGTACCCGCTGTCCAGAAGGCATTGGACGCCAGTTATTCACGGGAAGTGTGGGACGCCTTGTCTTCTGCAGCGGCACTGGACGCCGTTGGTAAACTCGTGTTACGTGAGTGCAACCAAGCGATGTGTTGGGCGGATTTTTTGGGGGCAGTGCAAGGGCCTGGTGAGCCAGTGAGGGCGTACTTTACCAGGTGCTCACAAAAGGCTTTGGACTGTGCGTTCCAGTGCCCCGCTTGTGACAGTGGCATTAGTGAATACATGCTGTTACGTAAGCTTGTGGTTGGGCTACGTGAACCGTCCCTCCGGCGCGAGGTGTTTCAGTCCTGTGATAACTTCAAGGACGTGGATAGCTTGAGGACATACTGTGTGGCGTATGAGGCTGCGCAGAGGGACGCTACAGGCCCCTTGTGCGAGACGTTAGCTGCCGCTGACTTCACGGATGACGTCACCACCAGCGACGACGTCATTGCTGCGACCCGAGCGGCGGCCCCTGTGGTAACTGTGGCGGCCGCCACCCGACCGCCAGACGCCCTGTCCGGCGAGTAATGCTACCTGTCACGCTTGTGGCAAGGCGGGCCACTTCCAGAGAGCCTGCAAATCTACAAAGAGGCGAACGAGGACTTACGCAGTAACCAGCGCCGTGATGGCTAAAGCACACTTGACCAGTCAGCCACGGCTGGAAGTTTTCGTGGGGGCACCAGGCAGCAGAGAGGGGCGCTCGGTCATGGCTATTGCGGACACCGGAGCCCAGGTGTGCATGGCGGGTCGCCAGCTCATGCAGGCCCTCGGCATAACTCTACACAGCCTGCAAGACACCACCGTAAGCATCAGACACCTGGCTGGCGGGTGCTTACGGGTGCTGGGAAGTAGCGTGCTCACCTTCAGCTTGAGCGGGCGTTCTACTCAGGTACGCCTATACTTCGCCGAGGGCGTTCAACACCTGTTCTTGTCACTCCGGGTATGTAAGGCGCTGGGCTTGGTGCCGCGTGACTTCCCAGCGTACAAGCCACGGTGGGCACCTTGATCCAGATGGAGGAGCCACAGCTTCCGTCCCGCCCCGCCACGCCTCCATACGCACTTACGGAGGACAACGTGGACCGTCTAGAGCGTTGGTTCCTGGAACACTTCGGGCGCACGGCGTTTGCTGTGGATCGCGCACCTCTGCCGAAGATGAGGGGGCCTTCTCACCACATCCACCTGCGCCCCGATGCCCGGCCTCACGCCGTGCATTCCCCAGCGTCAGTCCCTCACCACTTCTTCGATGAGGTACTTAAGCAACTCCAGGAGGACGTCAGGAGGGGCATCGTCGAGCCCGTACCTGCAGGGGAGCCCACGGAGTGGTGTTCCCGTATGGTGGTGGTCCCCAAGAAGGACGGGCGGCCGCGCAGGACGGTAGACTTTCAGCGGCTCAACCAGGCAAGCCTGCGGGAAACTCACCACACCCACCCCCCGTTTGACACAATCACCAGTGTGCCCAAGCACACTTTCAAAACAGTCGCGGACGCCTACTCTGGTTACCATCAGATACCCCTGGACGAGGAGAGCAGGAAACTAACGACTTTCATCACCCCCTGGGGTCGTTTCCGCTACCTACGCACACCCATGGGGCACTGCGCAGCGCAAGATGCTTTCACCAAGCGGTTCGACGACGTAACTGCGGGCGTTCCTCGGAAGCTGAAATGTGTACGACACATTGCTTTACGACCACAGTATTGCTGACGCTTTCTGGCACACCTACCGGTTCCTGTGTACGTGTGCCGAAAGTGGAATCACGCTACGCCCTGACAAGTTTCGTTTCTGCAGGCGGAATGTGTTGTTTGCGGGTTACCTGCTCGACTGGGAGGATTACCGCCCCAGCCAGGATCTGATGTGCAGTATCACGAAGTTTCAGATGCCTCCTCACCCATCGTTGACAGACATCAGGTCTTGGTTTGGGCTGGTAAACCAAGTAGCCCCGTTTCTCAGCACTGCCCCCCTCATGGAACCATTCAGGGAGCTGTTGAGGAAACCGTCAGGCAAGGTAGTCTATTGGGATAGCCAGTTACAATCCATCTTCGAAACAACGAAGGAAACCATCGGCAGGCTCGCGGCGGAGGGCCTTCAGTATTACGACAACACACGGCCAACAGCAGTGTTCACAGACTACAGCAGGCTGGGCATCAGCTTTGTCGTCATGCAGCAATACTGCCAGTGCGTGTCACCAGAGACTCCTTTGTGCTGCAAGGGTGGGTGGAAGTTGGCGCTGTGTGGCAGCCGCCACCTGACGTCGGCAGAGCAGCACTACTCGACGCTAGAGGGCGAGGCCCTCGCCATCACCTGGTGCTTGAGGAAGGCGCGGCTGTTCCTCCTCGGCTGCCCTAACCTCACGTTCGTCACGGACCATCGCGCCTCACTAAAATCTTCCAGGATAAGGAGCTGAAGGACATCTCCAACCCTCGCGTCCTCAATCTGAAGGAGAAAACTCATGTACTCCTTCCGCGTGAAATACTTGAAAGGAGAGGCAAACCGCGCAGCTGATGCACTTTCACTATACCCTGTGCTGCGTGGTGAGCCTGATGAAACTGATCTGGCAGACGATGAGGTCACATGCGCAGGGGTAGTAGCAGCCACGACCTGTGCCTTGGAGAACGAGGAAGGAGTCATTGTGGACCTCCGCATGATGGAGAAGGAGGTCTGTCGGGATGAGGATTACCGGCTTCTCCATGCACGTGTTTCCGCTGGGGACTGGGCTACCCAGAAGGATGGGGAGCTGCTGCCGCTACGCCCCTACTACCGGATGAGGCGGCATCTGTCATGCCACGGGGACATCGTGATGTACGCAACCGAGGAAGGGCACCTGCGTGTTGTCATCCCCGCGGCCCTGCGGCGCGTGGTTCTTATCAACCTCCACTCAGGCCACCAAGGCAGGGACTCCATGCTGCGCCGTGCCAGGCAATCCGTCTATTGGCCGGGCATCGACGCTGAGGTCGAACAGAAACGGCGGCAGTGCCAGGTATGCGAGGTCAACGCCCCGTCGTCCCCCGCGGAGCCCCTACTGCCCACACCGCCACCCAAGTACCCTTTCCAGCAGGCGGTGGTGGACCTGTTCCAGCTAGCCGGGCAGATGTATGTTGCCTATGCTGATAGGCTGACTGGTTGGTTGGAGGTGGAGCACCTGCCTACGAGCTCTACCAGCACCAGGCTCGTATCCACTTTCAGGAGGTGGTTCCGGAGGTTTGGCATCCCGGAGGTCCTGTCGTTTGACGGGGGCACAAACCTCGTGAGTGAGGAGACCAGGACTTTCCTATCTGCATGGCGTGTGCAGCTGCGGGTCTCGTCTGCCCACTACCCGCAGTCCAACGGGCGCGCCGAGGCTGCTGTTAAGTCAGCCAAGAGGCTCCTGAGTGGTAACACCGGCCATGGGGGGTCCCTTGACTCTGACGCAGCTGCTACAGCCATCCTACAGTACCTTAATACCCCTCTTCAAGACACCGGTATCTCCCCCGCCCAGCTGCTCATGGGGCGGCAGCTGCGAGACTCTGTGCCCGCCGCCACTGAGCGCTACCGTGTTAGCGGGCGGTGGGCGAGGATGCTGCGGGATCGTGAGCGGGCCATGGCACGCACTGGGGCCGGTATGTCAGCCAGGTTCGACAGGACGGCTCACGACCTAACCCCCCTCGCCCTGGGCCAACAGGTCCGCTTACAGAACCAGGAGACAGGAAGGTGGGACCGCGTCGGCACTGTGGTTGACGCCCCGGCTCCAAGGCAGTACCTGGTACGGCTTCACGGCAGCGGGCGGGCGTCACTCAGGAACCGGCGACATCTCCGACCGTCTGTGATTGACGCGGGGCAGCCGGCTCCTCCGGGAAGAGAGGATGCTGCCGGGGTGCAGTTGCTGAAGGCGTACGGGTGAGGGGCCTCCCTTGCCCCCCCAGCCTCCGGCCAGACCGCAGCGCACGAGACGTGCTCCTGAGCACCTCGCGGACTATATACTGTAACCTTGGGGTCATCTTATTTTTGTTATTGCAGTTTGTCCCCTCCTGGACAAAGGTTGTCCCTTTCACATGTTTGTCTGTTTTTTTGCACTTAGGGGTTTCACTGCAATGGAGGGGGGGTGTTAGGGTGTTAACGAGAGGGTTGGGTCGTTAGCCCGCTGGGCTTATAGTAGCTTACCTCGGCACCACCGGGACCAAGGTTAGGCAGTTCAGCCGTGACCACCAGGTGTTACCATACGTTCTGTACCTCTTGCTCGCTCCTAAATAACCTGCAGTGGCTGCCCACCTGTCTACTTCACCTCCACTGGTCATCACTAGAACTTGTGGTGGCTTACACATGTCTTCGAACTACACGAAGAAATCAAGAAGTTTCTTATAAATCAAGGCAGTGACATTGCTGACCACTTTGAAAACAGTGAGTTCATTTTGTCCTTAGCATACCTGACAGATGTATTCACGCACTTGAACGAGTTGAACATATCCGTCCAAGGAAGAATGCTGAACATGATAACTGTCAGAGAAGTTATTTGCCTTTACCCAGAAACTTCCAATTTGGATGTGGCGCATTGAAGAAGGGAATTTTGTTAACTTTCCTTCATTAGATGAGGCTGCTATTGCAGAGGAAGTGTCCATCGTTACTGAAGTGAAAAAGCATTTGCAAGGGCTGATTCACTCATTCCAGGGATACTTTCACCAAGGACAGGTTTCTGTGGCACAGAGATGGATACGGGATCCATATAATGTCAACCTGGATTCCATGAATAACAGTAATATGTTGAAAGATGATCTTGTTGAGCGGCAGGCCAACGACAGAATCCAAATGGAGCTAGATATGTTTTGGTGTGCACAACTCAAAACATTCCCACAGTTAGCAGAAAGACTCTGGAGGTCATTGTGCCTTTTTGTAACCACGTTTTTATACGTTTTTCAACACAACTACACCTCAAAACAAAGGTTAGGAACCGTCTGGATGCAAGTGACGACATGCGTGTGGCACTTCGGGAACCTCGTTTTCAATCATCATAATTGATGAAATGCAACAACAAAAGAGTCACTGAAATGTAACATTGTGTACTATGTAGTATTGTAGTTAGTGAAATAAAAGGTTCGTTACTCTAATTATACGTTTTTCTGATATGTACGAGACAAACTATGAGATCTCAAAGGTACACGAGCACTAAAAAAGGTTAAGTAAACCACTGAACTAGAGACTAGACCACTGGCGAAAAAAAACCCCGCTTGCAAGTCCCCATAAAAAGATACTAAAGGAATACAGACCCCTGGATCAAATTTAGAACAGCATGATGATTAAGCATGACAAAAGGATAAAACCTTAACATTTTTTTATTATTTTCGCAATGATTTACCTTCACCATGTTCACAGTCTGGTTCAACTTTGGTCTTAGTACATGCAAGGGACAGTCGTTCTCGGGGACATGGTCTTTCCAACTGGATGGGTTCGGAAGACTGACGCCGTAAGAAATAGTGTCACTATTCCAGTAGAAGACAGAGACAAGAGTAAGAAGTCAGAGACAGAGGCTGCCTGTGACGAGTTGAAACGACCTGAAAGCGACCTGAAACTTGCACTCCAACAACTCTCCCCAATGCCTCACTACCTTCTATCCTCTTCACGTGCCCAAACCACGTCAATCACCTTACTCTCAGCACTGTACTCAGCTCCTTCAATCCACCATTTTTTTGCCACCTCTTCACTGGTGCTTATATCACATAAACTGATATTTATATTTGTGGCATCTGAATGGGACATTAGTTAACATCCATGTGTTCGCTGGGATTTTTTCACAGGTTATGTGATACCACTGTTGGCATATATTACATGCACTCATCTTTCGTCCATCGTCGGGCTGTATGCAGTTGCAGTATATAGGCATCTGTTTCAAAACAGTGTCACCTGCTGCAACACCAACAGACCCCTGGTGGGAAATAATGCCATTTTCCCCGAAGCAAAACACTGGGCAAGGTGAGGCCGCCTCTTGTCTTGGACCCAGGCCTGTGTGCTGGGGTCCACGCCATAGCATAGAGCTGTGGCAGATGCTATGGCAAACTGGCCACAATCAATGCCTTCTGTTTGCTTACTGAGGGTGCCAACTTCATTGATATTGTGTCTGCATCTGTGTACAACAGCCCAACTATCTGCAACGCAATAATTGTTTCAGTTAACAAAGTTTTATAAGTTTTCTTTGCTGTATTTCTGAAACTAAGGGTGTTATCATCAAATAATACACCACAATTGTGCTCATATCCAATATGCACCTAAATAGATACAAGTTAACAGTATGTATACGTATACATAAAATTACAAATCTCAGATGCTAAATTTTCTTAGTGTAAATACGAATTCTTAAAAATGCATGGCTCCCTAATAAGTATTACTGACTATATGATATGTAGGTAGTAATATTTAACAAATATAGGTAGTTGAGCTTTTAAACTATCTTGAGACTGTAAACCATTGGTGGTCACAAGCATCAGAGTAGCTCACTGAAATGCGAGCAACAGTCACTGGGCCACAGGTAGTGAGTCTTGTGACAATCCTGTATTGTCAACATTCACAATAATTATTGCGATCAAACAAACACACATAAACTACTTGAAAGTATAATCAGAAAAAAGTGGATAAGGATATGGTAAAAAAGCTTAATAGTGTCTATTATATAATCAAGATTAGAATACGCAGCTATGGTTTGGTCACTCTACAACTACACAATATTATCAATCCTGTAGGAGCTGTCATATGATGAATGACTGGAGGAACTAAATTTGCCAATACTGGAGAAAAGGTGAGAAAGGATCATTCTAAACCACTGCTTATTACTGCTTCCATGTCAAAGACCCATCTCTTTGTGCAGAGCGCATAACTGAGGTCATAGTCTCTGGCATGGAGGCGTACATCCCACACACTTTCTCTAATCCTGAAGCCCGTCAACCTTGGTTTAACTCTGCTTGTTCTCATGCTGTCCGAGATAGAGAGGTGGCTCACAAACGGTACCGTAAGCATCCATCTCCTGAAACTCATGCCCTTTATATATATATGCCCGTAATCATGCCAAATCTTTACTTCAACTTACCAAAAACTCTTTCATTAAAATGTCAAAATCTTTCTGAATCAAATTCCTCTCTTGACTTCTGGTATCTAGCTAATAACATCTCTAACAATTTTTCTTCTTCATCTTTCCCTCCCAGATGGCTCCACAGCTGTCTCATCTACTTCTAAAGCTGAACTCTTCGCTCAAACCTTTGCTAAAAATTCCACTCTGGTTGATGAAGGGCTCTTTCCTCCTTCTCCTCCACCCTCTGACTATATTATGCCTGTCATTAAGATCCTTCGGAATGATGTTTTCTTTGCCCTTTCTGACCTAGATCCTCGGAAGGCTTACGGTCCTGACGGAGTCCCTCCTATTGTTCTCAAAAACTGTGCTTATGTGCTTGCACCTTGCCTGGTCAAACTTTTCCGTCTTTGTCTATCTACTTCCACCTTTCCTTCTTGCTGGAAGTTTGCTCACATCCAACCTGTTCCTAAGAAGGGTGACCGTTCTAATCCTTCAAACTACCGTCCTATAGCTTTGACTTCCTGCCTTTCTAAAGTTTTTGAATCTTGATTGATTGATTGATTATAGTTTTAAGGCGCCGCAACTGCGGGGTTATTGACGCCTGCTTACAAAAGATACATGTAAAGTAAAACTAAAAAACAAAATTTAAGATAGAATAAAAATATTGAAAATTACGAAATACATAAAAGAACAAGAGTACATTAAAAACAATCATAAGTTAATATTAAAAACATCATAACTTGTTGAGAAGGCCAGCCCTCTCAATAAATGTATGGACTTCAGTCCCGGAGAGAAACACCTCTCTCCCAATCAGGGAGAGACGGTCCACCGTCCGACCGCAAACCCCGGGGCAAAAATTGCAAACTGGTCCCCAAGATGGGCACTCGAAGCAAGTCCCGCACATTTAAAGGGGCCCAAACATCATCACAGAAGGAGGGGGCCCCCCCCCATGGGAAAACCCATGAGTATTAGAGTTGCCCAATACCAATCTGCCAAGGCATCCCCCATCTCCAGGACTGCAGTACTCCAGCCCCTCGATAGTTTGGGGTTTTTGCGCAGTTTTTTTTTGCCCTATAGAAACCCCCGTTCTTGCCAACGTTGCGAACTGATCTATGGATTCCCGAGGGGGGGTCCGTAGCCGGCACGAAAAATGTGATAGAGGGTCTTTTGCGCAGCTTTCCCAAGGCCCCTTTCCCCCATTCCGGCAAAAAACCTACAGTGCCGGACCCAAAAAAGGGGACCCCGGCCTCGTCTTGACAAAAAAAAGCCATTCCAGGGGTTTGACCGCGGATGGGAAGTTTAATTACTAGTATTAAAGACAACAAAAATCACAAAATTGTAAAAGAAACATCCAAGGGTAAAAAAAATCATGAGAGCATATAAAAACACTTATTTCAGCCGTAAAAAAATAAACATGGAAGGCTGGCCTTTTTAAACATGGGAATACGACCCCGTATCAACCCCTTGTTGATTTGGAACCATCATAAAGAAGGGCCCGAACTCTGAGTGTGCAAAATGGTCTAAAAACGGGGCACGCTCAGCCTGAGGAGGAAAAAAACCTTTTTTGAGAGCGGAGGCTTTTGAAAAAGGACACTTCTGGGAGAACCTGGCCCGATTTGTCGTGGGCCTTGCGGGCAGATCCTAAACGGGGAAGGTACGTCCCTAATAGCTGTAAATGGAAACCAAGGGGTTTTGGGTAACTTTTCGCCCAGGAAAATTTGCGCCCCTAAATCAAAGACACGCAGGGAAAGCTATGAGTCAGGGGGGCTTTGGGGGGCGATCCCATCTTAACGGGGGGACGGCTTTGGAAGATCAAAGGGGGGACCCACATCCACCAATAGACTTGGGATGGGGAACCAAAACGCCCCGGTTGCCAGACGGACCCAAAGCTATTACCGAACCCAGCATCCGCAGTCGAGTGGGTTTTGTGCGGGGATACACTTTCACACCATTTAAAGCTTCGAAAGGATAAGGAGGGGTAAAATGGGGAGTGTAGCGCGATCACCCCCCCAGCGTGTGCGAGAGGACTTTCGTAATCCATGGTCCGGGGGGCCAGTCTTGAGAGCACAAAGGGTGAGGCACCAAGTCGTCTTTTGTCAAAAAGGGTCCTAAAAACCGGGCCCTTTTCCCCAAACTGGATTCTCTTCCCGTAAGTTAGGTTGGGTGGGGAGAATCCCAGGGGTTCTGCAAAAATGAACCGCTACAGTCTTTTTGAGAAAACCTGAACCCAGATTCTCGTCCATTCACAAACTTTATAAATACAAGTTGAAGTTTCTCTTGAAACCGACTCCTGGAACAGAAAAGAGATGATAAATCTCCCGATATGTCTAACAATCCCCTTGGTAGTACTAACAATCCCAATTGATGGCCACAGCGAAAAGAGCTACACAAAAGACGCCCCTTTGGGGGATGCCACCTGAAGGGGGTGTTCAGAAAACAGTATGTTGCCAACTCGAACTCTAAAAACCCCGGGTTTGCTAGGAAACTCTGGGGAACACCAAAGCCTTACCCCGAACTCATACCGAATTGAATATACGTGTCCCCAACCGTGTCGAAACCCTTTTTTAAAGGTCGAAAAATTGGTCACATGGGTTTTCGGAGGCGAATCCCCCGCTATGGTACTCTAAGGAAATAAGCGCTTCCGTAGTAGATTGATGCTTAGGAATCCCCCCTGAAAGGGGAGAAAATTTTTTCCCGTTCAAAAACCAACAAGTCGACTATTTCCCATTTTTTCGAATACTTACAACACATAATTGGGGATAGGGGCCGGGAAAAAATTCGTCGGTAGTGAGGGGCCCTTTCCCCAGGCTTGGGGATGGGGATCCCCACCGCCCCCCCCGTTTTACGGGGAAAGGGTTCCCTTTAAAATCCAGATCCTATTATAATGCTCAACAGAAATCTAGAGCCCCATCTCTTAGATGACAGAGCATCGCATATGTCTCATTTTGGGCCTGGGAAGTGTCAGGCAAACCTTCAGGTTTTACATAGCACGGGGTGTAAAAAAGAACATTGTAATTCCCCCCCTGATGAAAAATCATCCCTCTCTGTTCTTGTCGCAGTCTGTCCTAGCATTGGGCGAAAGGTCTGTCTGCCACTACAAAAATGGGAAAAAAATTCCTCTCTACATCAAGGGATCCCCACGGGGTCCCCTTTAATCGATAGAACTGGGGGGGAGGGGGGATAAATTTCCCCCCTTCTTTTCCCCTCACTCTTTGAAAACCTTGGACACCGGGAATGCCAGACGTACTTAAAAAGCCCCCAAGAGGGTGA
Source organism: Chionoecetes opilio (assembly GCA_016584305.1). Taxonomy (NCBI): domain Eukaryota; kingdom Metazoa; phylum Arthropoda; class Malacostraca; order Decapoda; family Majidae; genus Chionoecetes; species Chionoecetes opilio. The sequence continues at coordinate 186,694 of JACEEZ010008681.1, forward strand.
CGAGACTCTTTCATCCCCCGTCGGTATCTACTCTTAACCGTAAAAAGTTTTTTTTGGTCTATGAAGTTGGCCGCGAAATTTATTCGTCTCAGCACGGCGGGAGTGACTCCTCCTCCCCGTCAGCCCCTGAGTCCCCACGGAACAGGTCGGCGAGAGAAAGACCAATTTGGGGGGGGTGTCAGCGGGCTGAAAAAGGGTTTCGGACAAAAAGAAATCTACGGCCTCTTATTGTTGGAAAGTCCTATATGATTTTAAAAAAACACAAGCCTTTTAAAGCCCCCCCACCCTGCACAGAGGGGCACCTTTTTGGGAGACATGGGGAAAGGGGGCGGGGACACTGCTTTAAGTTATGGGATAATGGTCACTTCCCCGAAGAAAATGGCCACCTCCCAAAAAAAAGTCGAGGGCGACCTGTGGAGCAGAGTGATAGGTCATAGCAGAAATTTTTCCCGTCCGGAAAAATGGAAAGTGTTGGTTCTCCGTTTTTAATATATTTAAGTTGTTTCCATCTATAAGAGTTCGAAGAACACCCGACGATTTTGGGGAATCTCCCCACAGAAATGCCGCCCATTCAGTCTCCCAAGGGGAAAAAAAAAGGACGGGGAAGCTGGCGGGTAGTCCTCAATTTGGAGAGGATTCGTCATTTTGAGGGAATATATTAGCAGCGTGTAGGGTCTTGTTCGATGGATCGACCTGCTACGCCTCAAGGGGGATTGCAGCGGGGTGACAGTTAAGGGGGCATCCGACGATGGGGAAAGGCCCCCAAACCCCCCCACTAAAGCCACCCTCTGTGGAGGGGTGTGGTACGGTTAAAACCTGCGGGCAGAGAACCTTCCTGCCCTATATTGTTTCTTGTAAACGATAAATTTTGGGTTTCCAAAACGTTGAGGGGAAGGGCTAGTTTTTCCCCAATTTGCACGAAACCACGAAAATTCCTTTGGGGATTGAAAATGTTATTTCGGCGTGAAGTGATGCAGAGCCTTGGCTTGTAACGCTGCGCCCTTTTAAAGCCCAGCTCTTTTTCTGTGTTGTGAAGAGGTAAAAATACTTTCTGCATTCCGATTCGGTTGGCGTTTCGTACATCCCGGGGGAAAACGGGGTTCTCTACGAGGCCCGCGGCCCGTAGAGAGACCGTATGTCCCCCCCAAAATGCAGATTACTGACAGAAATTTCCACTTCTAGGTTTTTCTGATAGCTCCCCATAGGGGCTTTAAGATTTTTAACAGGCTATCAACTATTGTGTGTCCATAAATTGTGAGGCCTTCGCCTCAGCGGTTGTTGACTGTGGGCCAGCCGCTTCAGGGTGTAAAAGGGGCAGTGATAAGGAGTCCGTCAGTACTCCCCCCCCATCAGTAGGGGTATCTGTACGCGTCCTCCCCCCCTGCCACAATTTATATTTTAGCCGGGGGGGACGCCCCCTGATCTAAGGACTCATTGGAATGCAGTTCGTTTTGAGACTTTATTGGATGGGTTTTTGGGAGCCTCTTAAAGGGGGAGTCACTATTTCATTTTCCCCTTTCGGGTGCACACAGAAGGTGGGGGAGGCTCATTATGGAGGAGTCGCGACTCCACAGAATCACACGGCGTAGCGAGAACTTATTTTTCATTGGATGGATGGGGTTTGGTTTGAGATGTGGTGGTGGAACTGCAGGAGGTGATTTGGCGTCTTGAAAAGCACGCCATCGGGATGCGTAGGTCCTGCTTCCTCCCCCCCTGCTTTTCTTTTGGGAAAGTTTCTTCTGGCCCCCAAGACTGATAAAATTTGGGGGTTGGCCAAATAAAGGGTTTTCTTTAATTTATAAATCCCACACTGTCGGGGAAAAACGGTGGGTGATCAACAGGAGTGGAAGCTAGGGAGTTTGACGTACGTCCGTGGATGGCACCCAACGCCGAGCATCGACCCGCAGGAGGGGATTTACAAAAAATTTTGCCGTGCCCCAAAGCTGTGCATCTAGCCTGCATAGGGCGGTGATAAAGCTTTTTTCTTTAGAACTGGGGGCCGTCCGATAATCGGGGGGACTTATCCGTAGAAAGTTTAAAATTTTTTCTTCCTCTGACCTATAACCTGTTTTAATCTTTCCGGGCACTGTTTTGTATTTTCCCCTCCCAAAAATCAAAGAGGTCTAGTTGTAGACTACGCCTTTTCTGGTATGAATTTGGATGATTTTGATGGACAAAAATCTGTCTTTGGTATGGGCAGTAAGAGCTCCGGCCTAGCTAGGTCCCTTTCCTGATTTGAACCCCCCTGCCATACGTTTCAGGTGCCTCCGGATATTCCCAATTTCTTTTCCAAATCCCGCGCCCCAAAAGGAAAAAATTGCCACCACTTCCTTAAATACCCGTACCAATAGGGGGGGGCTATGGCGGGCAGGGGGTAGATGTATTATTTTTCAAAAGTTTGGGGGGGTAGTCTCAGGGCCGTCTCCAACATTTCAGAGCGAAGAGTTCGGTCGAATGTTCCTCCAATTTTTCCCTTTTTTTGGCTTCCTCATAAGCAGAGGATTTTCATTCTGCAGCAAAAATTTTTGTAGCCCTATTTGATTGCCATTTTTCATCATAAAAAAGACGGATCGGGGAACCACACCATAAGCCTTAAAAATATATGTAATGCTCTGTATGCAAGGGTGGGCAGTTTGGCGAACAGGTGTCCAACGTGAAGTGCCCCCGAGGGCCAGGTCGTCTCTCAATCCCCTTTTGCTCCCCCGATGCGGGGGCCGCCAAGGGGACTAGGAGGAAAGGGGCGGCGCCCTTTTTGTGCCACGTGGGGCCCGGAAAGGCCCCGAGTGGCAATGGGGAAAGGGTTTAAAGGAGAATCGAGCAAGCGGACGCAGGGGAGAGAGGGGGCCGGGTAAAACTTTAGTTTTATACATAAACGTTTTACTTTTTTCCCCCGCCCCCACCCACCACGAGCCCCCCAAAGGGGAAACGTCTGTTGGGGAAAGACCTCACCCCAAAAGCCCAGGGGGTAGCGAGGAAAAGTATAGCTTCGGTTGCCCAGTGTTGGTGGCAGGCGGGACCGTGCGGGGCCCACCGGCAACCTCCCTTGGCCCCCGCCAAAAGCTACCACCATTGATCCACGGGCCACCTACCTCCCCCTCTACCCCAACCCCCCCCACCAAAAAAGCGTGTTTTCCCCCGAAGGAACTAAACCCGCCCCGCTTGGACTCAACTCCCAGATGGGGGCGCGCGGGGGGAAAATACGGGTGCCCCGCACGGCAAACCGTTTGGGGGAGCGTGAAGTTTTAAAAGGGGGAAGAAGCGTGAGACGGGAAAAAGAAGGGTCTCACCGGGGTTTGAATCGCCCCCAAAAGGAGAGAAAGGGGAGGAAAACTAAGGCACATCAACGAAAGGGTTCACCTCCCGTGACGAAGGGGGGCGCTTTGGGCCACGAGGCCCACGGGCCCCCGAACCCCAAAAATGGCAGGCAGGCCCCCAAGTATGGTGGCTGTCGACCACCCCCAGCCCCGCACCACGACAAAGGTGATCCCCCCCGGGGGTGTTTTTTAATCTATAAATTAAAAAGAAGATTCTTAAGCATCTACTCCTCACAATCTTCTATTGATCTCAGTAGGTTTCCGTAAAGGCGACTTCTAGCTTTCCTAATGAATCTTGGTCACCTCCTTTGGGGGGTTTTTTGAAACTTTTGCTTGCCCTTTCTATCAAAAGCTTTTTATAAGTCGGCACAAATCTTTTATTTCCAAACTCCTTCATTCGGGTTTCTATCCTTTTTTTGTACTTCATTTAAAATTTCCTTTCAAACCTTCTATTCGCACTGTGACGGAATTTTTTCTTCTCCCAAATCTATCAATAATGGTTTCCCCCCGGGGCTGTCCTATCACCCCTCCTTTCATTATTCTTAATAATCTTTTAATTAACTCAAAACCCATCCACTCCTCCTTTATGATTGTACCCTGCATTTTACAACGGTTTATTGGGCGTCCAACTCAACAGGAACTAAGGATTTAGGGGAGACCCCCGAGCGCTAACTTCGGGTCTTTTTATAATTTTTTGATTGGGCAAAACAAACCTTTTTTTTGTTCAATGCCTCAAAAAAACCCAAATTTTTTCACCTATCTATCACAAAACCTACCAAAACTATCCCTCTTCTTCAATGACACTCAACTGTCTCCTTGTGCCTTGTGCCGTTCAATGGACCAGCAGCTTATTGATGCACATCTATCTTTTATTCATCTAACATTTTGTTTGTCTTGATGGAGACCTTGTCTGCAGGAATCGTATTAGTCTTTGAAAAATGTTAATTTCTTATTCGCAAGTTTTACGCATGTATGCAATTTATCTTGATTTCTGGAATATTTTTTTCGGGTAATATGACCTAAAAACAAACTTAATTCGGTCATTTATCAATGTAATTTAAGTCTGCTTATACCACAGGGCAGCCTGTTGAAATCTGGATTTTTTTGCACTCCGTAACGTTTTCTCGTGGCTTATATGGTTCTTGAGATATTATGGAAACATTGCTTCCCCCCATTTTCCGCAGCCTCGTACTACATTCCACGGCTAACGTTTTTTTTTTTTTTTTTTTTTTTTTTACCGAACAATGGCGCTTCTGTGACTCAGTCCAGTGTTCCCAGTCCCATCAGTCAGTTAGTTAGTACTGTTAGTTACACGCAGAGTTGCCAGATTTGGGGATTTGTCCCTATATTTGGGGATTTCGGGGCACTGATGGGGACATGGGGACATTCACTCTCGATTTGGGGACTTGAGGTTTCTGAAAAAAATATGTATTTTATCACTTAAAATAATATTATTAATATGAAGGTTAAAAGAAAACATGAGGTTAAACCGACGGCAAGGAAGAACTAATTTGAGCTTCATTGATCCCAAAGAAGTAAGTCAAGAAAGGTGGTCTCCATTGGTCCATTGGCTAGTGTATTTCCTGGAATTGTAGGTCCTGACAAAGACAATCACCTAGACAAAGAATAGAGAGTACCGATCTTGCTGATTCAGAAATCAATGATGTTGAAGGCTTCTGGGAGACAGTTAGAGAAATAAAGAGTGGTGATGAAACCCCCATGTTTCCAAATTGGTCAAGTTTTGTTTCTGGCTATGCGTCTCCTCATTTCTAGTGCCCACAGCAGTAAAGGATATTTTCATCTGTAAACAATTTAAAACCCCCCCCCAAAACTAAGAAACAAACTCTCAACAGAGAAATCTAGTTGGACTTCTACATTCAAAGCGGTATTGAAAGGCCGGGAAGTTTCAATATTGCTGTAAATGATAAACTAGTAAACATGATGACTCAGATATCACAAAATACCAGGAAAATGATGATTCGAGTGATGATATTATTTAGTATGCAAAGTGTTATTCTATTCTTTCTTTCTGGCTTAGTACAGTATGTCCAGAATATTAGTTGATTATTTAAGTTCCCCAAGAGGCTAAGCAGCATTAATAATTTTTTTTCATTATTTCTGTATCATATTTCTAGGTAAGTAATTTAAGGAAATATATCAGCCCCACAGCCTAAGTAGAAAATTATTTAAATGTATTTTTATTAAATGCTCACGAGGGTTGATATCCTATACTGCCGTTTTTTGTTTTTGCAGTCCTTGTGATGATTATAAATAAAAAACGGAATTATGCGACTCATGTGTAATGTAATATATTAGTAAAACAAAGTATGAATTAATATAGTTGTTAATCAACATTTATATCAACATAGCAATTTTAATGTACATTTGGGAGTAGCTATGTAGCATATAGTTCAGCATTTTATAACATGTATGGAAATAATGAAATGGGGTTTCTGGGTTTTTCCCCGAATATTAGGGATGATTTAGACAGGTTGGTGGCAACCCTGGTCCGCAGTACACACAGTTAGAGCTGTCCCCGTGAGGGTCTCGCCAGTCCCTAACAGGAGGTTTTCCATCCTTTAAATAGCCCTTGATGATAAACCACTCCTTGTGTCACTGGGCCTACGCCAGTGACCAGCAGGATTCGAATTTGTACCACCAAGGGACGCTAAGAGCGACATAATGAATCTGCAACCACGTGAGCAACGCGGTGGTAAACAAACAAGGACCTCTGGGCAGCCACTACAACCCTGTGGGGAGCGCTGCGGTTCACAGGAATCACGACACAGAGGTTTACAGTTCAGCTAAATCAGTTAACTAGCTGTAAACACGGAGCACTGGGAGCTAAATCCCGATCACTGTTGGCTGTCAGGTCCAGAGAAACGTTGAAAGTGAAATAGGGAAGCCCAAGCATTAGTGTAGACCCCCAGCTAGCAAACCCGGAAGCTCCGAGGGGCGAGCTGTTACCCCTTGTGTGCGTTGAGGTAGGTTGCGAGCGCAGCAGAAGCAGCAGAACTTCCACGGACGGCTTTTCCTGGCTCAGCCTCAGGGGACTCTCAAGAGTGGGGCTCAGTGGGCAGCTGTGGGTCTGCGGGCAGTTGCCACACGCAGCGTGGAGCGCAGGGCCGTGGCGAGTGCACAGGCGGTGGGTCCGGTTGCGAATTTTCGGTTTGCGAATTTTTTTTAGGTGAGGTTTTTTTTATTATTATAGGTAAGGTAGGTGGGACCAGCACTATTTTTGGAGGGAGAATCAAGATTACAAAGATTGCAAGCAAGTCTTTTACAGGGGGGTGGAGGCAGTGAGGTTCACGCTGATGATAGGCAATTTCTCGTTAACAATATAATTGAAGGTTCAAACAAAAGATTTCCTTGAGTCTAGATTATGTTCACCACGGGGACGTATCAATCCCAACATAAGCAGCAAAAGCGTTTTTGTAAATTCAGAAACCGTGCTTAAAAAAAGTGGCACGATGATTAAATAGCTGACCACTAAGGAGTTGAACAAAAAAAAATGAGAAAATGTTCATGCGCTACTTTATTTAGTCTCATTGTTGTATATCTTATATTATTGTTGCAGATTTAGTAATATGATGCAGGAAGTTCTCAGGAAGACCGAACGGTGGCCCCAGTTTCTTCTTCAATATCAAAGGCTGGTGTCAGAAAACGGTTGGGAATAAGGTAGTGTGAAGGCAGATGTCGCCGCACTAGGCTGCGGCGTCACTCATCACAATTTTTTTTTTAAAACCAAGTGGGGGGGGGGGCCCGGGATGCGGACTCGCTCGCTAGGTATATAAACTCTGTGGTGAGCTTATATTCACATCATTATGTAATAAGACGATGAATGGTAGACTTACTAAAAAGTGAAGGTATGAGAAAAAAATGTACAAATAAGTACACACCTGAAAAAAAATTAAATCGACCGAGAGTATCTACGGCCGAAAGAAGAACATAAGACAAATAAAGAAGGTACTGAACTATAGTCAATTTTTTTTATATGGTTCAAAATGCATAAGGAGGCCCACGCCCCTTGTACCTGATTGGCTGAAAGCAACAACGTTATACGAAGTTGTGATTGGCTAACCAAACCAAGGGTAGTGAAAGATGTTGAACTCTCGGTGCACCCAGGAGGCCACGCCCCCTTGTTCCTGATGGTCCGAAACGAAACCGTCTGAAGCTGTGAAGGAGTTGCACTGAATACATACGATCGTGTATTTAATGATGAAAGTTAATCTAAATAAATAAAAAAGCATGCATAATATTGCTATTTGACAATAAAAAGCTATACTTATCGCGATTAACTGATAAATGGACATGTGGATACCCTTTCGAAGTCAATGCCGGCAGAATAGATTGCAAATATTGCATTTGGGAATTACGTTTATTTTCAGTATTTCTATTTTTTCTATTATTCATTCAGGAAGTGAAGCGAAATCTGGAAAAAATATCTGTTCTACTGTTCACATCATGGCAGGGGTACATTATACTGCCTTTACATTATTGTTGGAGACTTTTAGCGCAGCGGAAATGGAAAGGGAGGGTGCACGCTCCCCAGAAACAGACGGTGTCTGCCAGGCAGTTGCAGACGACGCGCGGCGGAATCTTCCTAATACTTTTGAATTACCAATATTTTAAGTATACATCTGTAAACTGATTAATGCTTTATTGTTTGTTCGGATTTATCTATGAGTATATATATATATATATATTATATATATAATATATACTATATATATATATATATATATATTATATATATTATATATATATATATATATATATATTATTATATAATATATAATAGATATATATATAGATTATATATTATATATATCTATATATATATATATATATATATATATATATATATAATTATATATTATATATATATATATATATAGGATATAATGATATATATATATATTATATGATTCGGTACCTACAACAAAATTTGCCTCCCCATGCTTCATCACTTCATCCTTCCTGACTTTGTGGCCCAAGAATAGAGGAAAATCTAAAAATTCAATAAATATTCAAAAGTTGATTTTTGAACATATTTACCAGTACATCATAATACAAAAGGCTCACAGTACAGGTCATCAGTATTGATCATGATAAAGGCTCACATTATTGAATTCTTCGTCATTACTGGAAACTTTCATCTGAATCTATGTTGATGACAACAACTGTCCAGCAGGTGTTTCGAAGGCTGCGTCCTAAGCTCGGTACTCGTCCTTCAATTTATCGGACGTGGAACATCGCATCTGGCCAGTTCTGTGTCACATGCTTGACTGATTAAAGTTGTAATAAGTCAACATTTTTCAATGATTGTTTTTCATTTGAATTACGTTTTTTAATTTCTGTTTTTACCACGAGCCCACACAAGTTAATTGGGTTGAAATGCAATGGTAGGAGGGATTCGTAGCATTCATTGTCCATGGTTGGCTGCAATTTGATCGATTCATAGGCTCTTTTCTTTGTGACGTTTACATCTATAAATAAGTTCAAGTTAGTGTCGGAAAGATCATGCTCAATGGATTATGTCAACCACTGAATTATTTCTGACTTCTAATGCTTAGTGTTGGAACTTTGTTATAAAAAAATGAATGATATGGTACATGTCCATGATATTAAGTGTCTAATTGTAATGGTTAGGATAGAAGTGATTTTCAAACCCAATTTTTTAAAATCGCACATTGCCCCATATAATCATGACAGTACCTTTAGCTCCTATTGGATTTGAACATCAGAATGCTCCGGGTATGAAGCCTGATGACACCCGCATGAACAAATGATAAGCTCCCTCCCTTCCTGGCTTTATTTTTGGCCAAACTGATCCATCCATGCTTGTCCAGCAGTGGGTCCACGCACAGGTTTGATTCACCCAGGTCTCATCGACGGTAGCTACACTTCATGCTGGGATTCTCACTTTCTCTCGCCTTTTGAGTTGTCTAGAAATTGTTCCTCGCTCGATGATGTCACTTCTCTCCATAAGTATTTTCCTTCCACTTGTTACTTTTCTGAATCTCAAATCCATAGTCTTGATGATTTTGTAGAGGGAGCTTCGTGAACCACTGAAGTCAATAGGAGGGTCATTTACCTTTGCCAGTAAGGTATCAAGTGTTGGCAGTTCCGCCCTTTCGTAAAATTAAAGCAGCTCTCTCCTCACGCAGTCCTTATCAAAAGCATCAAATTGGCCTGTAATTATATTCTTGATCTGGGTCCTGACGAGTGTATTGTTCCATCAAGTTGTTTTTTTCAAGTTTTATTCGTCGAATTGTACGCACGGAGACCTGCGTTGTTGCGTACGAGCAACTTTCAGCATCGGCTACAGTTTTGCTCTTCTGTTCATGAACAAAAAACTAAAAAACATTCATTATGATGTTCCGGGCCTGACTGGGGAGCCTGCTGCTGCGTGTAGGGGAGTGTTGAGCAGTGTTGGAATGTGCAGAGGCTGCAGCATCGTGTGCGTTCACGTTCATGCTGCTCATCCTGCATCAGTTGTCCGGTGCCCTGCAAGTAATAACAAAACAATTACGACTGAATAAATCACATTAATTTGCACTGTAACATTAGGCATATATTCTATACACAGAAGCTTGCTCTTTAATGTTTTTTGCCATGATATATTTAATTGATCTGTAAAAGAAGAAAAGTATACATAACAGTAACGTGTATTCACTTCATAAAACATTCACCTCATATATGATATAGTGAGCATATGCGAACTTGTATGTTGCAGTTCTTACAGTTATTCCTGTACAATTGAATAGTTTTGACACTTACCTCAAGGAAAATAGGAGATTACAGCAAAGACACTGCCTAGCAGGTAAGAAAGAGTATTGGTAATTCAAAAGTATTAGGAGTTTTCGCCGCGCGTCTTTCCTCCCCGGCGGGCAGACCCCGGGCTGTTCTGGGGAGCGTGCACCCTCCCTTTTTCCGCTGCCCCAAAAAATTTCCCAAAAAAAACAAGAAAAGGGCAGAAATTAATGTACCCCTGGCATGGGGTGAAAAAGAAAGAAAATATTTGTTTCTAGTTTTTGGCTTCCTTTCCTGAATAAATAAAAAATAGGAAATACTGAAAAAAACAAAATTCCCAAATGCAATTTTTGCAATATCTCCGGCGTTAAACTTCGACGGGTATCACATTCATTTATCATTTAATTTCGCGATAAAGTTAGCTTTTTATTGTAAAATAGCATTTTAATGATGTTTTTTTATTTATTTAGATCAATATAGGCGCCCAGCCTCTGGCCCCTTTTTGTTTTTGGGCCTCAGTTTTGCGGCGGGAAACGGGCAAAACCTAAAAATGTTTTTTAAAATACCTGTCTACAGAAGTTACAGTTTTTACAAAAAGAAAACAGAATTTATTGTAAAACCGAAGTTTTTTTTCCCCCAAAATTTTTTTTTTTTTTTTTTTTTTTTTTTGACATACAAGGAACGGGCCCAAAGGGAAACAACAAAAAGGGGTACACAAACCCCGCTTATTGCCAGCCCCCTATAAAGAAGACGTAAGAGAATAAAATAAAACGGAGGGTGACCAATCTACTTGGGGTTGCCCCTTGTTACTCTTATTTTGAAAAAATTTAATTCATGGGAAATTGGGAAAAAATAGAAACGGGAAAGGAGTTCCAGATTTTCCCCAGTAAAAGGGATAAAAGAGTAAAGATACTGATTAACTCTTCATTAGGAAATGGACAAATTTGGGGATGAGATTGAATAAAAAGGGCTTGGGGCAGGGGCCCCGGGGCGGGAGTGGGGGGGGCATGCAGTTAGAAAATTTTCAAAAAAAGGGGGTGAGCATGAAAAAAACGGTAGAAGAGGGGCAAGAGAAGCAAAAAATTGGGGGCGGTGTTTTTAAGATTGAAGAAAATCATTCAGAGGAGGGGAGTTGTGAGACAAAAGTTTTTTGACTAAACCCTATTTAGGAGCTGTATAAATTTGGAAACCCTTCCCCAAAACATTTAGCATACTCCAAAATTTGGGCGGAAAAGGCCCTGTAAGGTAAGCAATTGGGGGGAAAAAAAAAAAGGACCAGACCCCCGGGAACACCTAACTTCTTAGAAGCTTTTTTTAGCAAGAGTGAGATGTAAATTTTTCCCTTTTCAGATTTTTAGTAAAGGATAGTCCTAGTTTTTTTAAACATTGGTTCTAAACCGGGGGGCCAGGCAAAAATTTTAAAGGGGGGCCGGGGGGGGTTTTTTTGAAAATTATACATTTCTAAAAAAATTTTAAAATCTGAATAAAAAAAAAAACTTGCATCCTGTCCTGGCAAAGAAAATGTTCTTTTTTTAAATAATTTTTTTGATTAATCTTTAAAGTTGACAAAAAAAAAAATTTTTACAAATTTGGGTTCAAATGTGGGGTGTACGTTTGTTTTTATGTATGTGGGGCGAAATTGAAATTTTTTTTTGTGAAAGTGAAATTTGTGATAAAAAACACGGAGGAAAAACAACGCGTATAAAGACGGGTGAAGACACGGGCGGTGATTTAAGGGTGATTCACCGGGAAACAGAGGGAGAAAAGGGCAAATAGAATGATCTCGGGTGTGGCCTGGGATATCACACTTTAAACATGGGGGTAAAATTTGATTCTGAACCATAAAACTGTGTTACTTTATTTTGTTCGCAATTTTTAAATGCGGTCGCTGTTTTCGTGGTAAATATTTCTTTTTTTTTTTGGGTATCTTTTGTTTTTCAGGGCTCATTCCCCTACTTGGGTATTTCTTTTTTTTTTTTTTTTTGGGCAAATATTGATGTGCTCGCTATTTTTTCCTATTATTTAAATTGGGGGCATTTGGCTTGTAAAAGGAGGCGTGTTTTTTGTTGTGAAAGTACTTTTCCCAAGCTTGCTAGCTTGAGTGTAAATGTTTATAATCTTTACTCTCTCTGTTTTGTATTTTTTGGTGTATACTGTGTGTGTGTTTAAATTTTGAGTCCGGGAATGGGGTTATGTTGGGGGTTTTTTGTGGGTTTTTTCTTTTTATCACTTGTCCTATTTATCTGCCCTTCTTATCATTCTTTTGTCTTATCATTAATGTTTGTTGATGTTCTGTCTTCTTTATTTTCCCTAGATTTTGCGATGGCTACTAGTGTTAAATAAAAACGGAAATACAGTGAAGACTACATCTCCTACGGATTTACATCAATCCTCGCTGATGGCATCGAGAAAACCCCGTGTGTACTGCGCTTTTAAAGTGCTTGGGGGGATTCTATGAGGCCTATAAATTAAGGGAATCATTTGCTGACCACCATCCACATTTTGCTGAGAAAGACCCCCCCATTTCTTCAGGCCCAAACCCCAAAGTTAAATTTTTGGGGGAAAAGAAACTGGGGTTTCACTTTTTGCTTTCCAACAACAGGGCCTCAAATGTATTTGGGGGCAAACATCAGGGTTTCTCTCGAAAAAGGAAGCAAAAGAAGCCCCCCAATTTTGGGGAAACCCTTTAAACAACCATGTACTTTAAAAAATGGTCAAGCGGTTCTTTGGAGATGCAACGAACGTAAAATTCAAAAAATTTCCTTTTCAAAAAGAAAACAGTTGAACGGAGAATTAATGAAATTCAGGGTGAAAATAAAGGAAAAAGTGATACAGGGGATCAAAAACGTCCCCCCAAATGGTATGTTTCCCCAAAACACTTTGGGTTTAGTCAAAAAGGTGTGTTTTTTTGGTGCACAGGGTTTCTTTTGTTTGTTAGGTATGTTTTCTTGTGTGATTCAAGGAAGAATATTTTGTTAAAGTACACAGCTTGAGGGCCAAACCCCAACAGCTTAAAAAATTTTGGGGGAAAAGCTATCTTCTTTCTTCAAAAATCCCGGAAACCCCTGGGAAAAAATTTTTGTGGAGTCGTAAAAGACGGGGCTCCAGCGATTGGGATCAAAAACAAAAGGGGTTTCCAGAAACCTTCAAGGAAGGGAGCTCCGAATGCCAAGGGGGTTCATTGTATGATCCTCGTTTTGCACTGGCGTCGAAACCCCCCCCTGTGAACTTTGCAAGATTTCCCGGGGGGCATGGTCAAATGCGTCCAAATTTTTTAAAAGCGGAGCTCTGAACCCCCTCGCCCTTTTTTCCCGAACCTTTTTAGAACTGGATTCGGAGCAAAGAAGGCTCTCCCCTTTTAAATCCAAAGTGCCTGGGTTTCCAAGGGAAAAGTTTGAATCGAAATGTTTGAACTTGGGGGGAGCTTTAAAATTTTTCCCGGGAAAAACCGGGAAAGATGGGTTTTGTTGAGTTTACTTCAAAGAAAATTTTTTTGGGACCACGTCTTGCATATTTACGATTTTATTTGAGCACTAAATAGGTTGAAACTGAAACTACGGCAAGGGAAAAAAATGTGTTTTACCTGAAAGGATTGTCTTCGTGGGTTTTTTTGCCCGCTTCAGAAATTTTTAAAAGGGAAAATCGGTGGGCCCAAAGTTGCCCTTTTTTTAAAACCTTCAGCTGTCCTTACGAGAATGAAGAAAATAGTCTGCTTTACCCATTACTTTAAAACCCAAAACATCAATCTTTGGGGGGGGGGGGGGGAATCCCTTTGGGAAAATGAAATTAATAGGGACTTTTCCCCAAAATTCCCAGGAGGGAAAAAGGGGGGTTGGTAATGAATTTATTCTCTGGCACTCTTTGTATTACTAAACCCTTCCCGTGATTTCAGGGCGAGTTCCTTGATCTCAAACATGATTCTGCTGGGGCCAAAAATTTTCTAAAAAGAAAATCTCTGAATGTATTTTGGTTTTTTCATGTATCAGTTTATATCCAAAGCGTGAAAATTGCCCCTTTCGGGCAACTCTTGCCTTTTTCAACTACCTATTTTTGTGAGGCTGGTTTCTCCCCCTCTACAAAACAAAAATTTAAAAGCCGGAACCGGGGGTTGGGGTGTGGGGCCCCGACATTAGGGTGTGCATTGTCGTGAAAAAACCCCGGATTCGTTTAAAATGACTGAAAAGGAAAACAATATAGCCTTCCACTGATGGGTGAAAAAAATTGCATAAAAGTAATTTAACTTTTTTTCCCAAAAACCCTATTCAAATTTTCTATGTTCCGCTAGTCCCTTTTTTAGGCAAATGGGTGTAAGTTAAGCAATCACAGAAATCTATCAAATAAGATATTTGACTGAAACTTTGGGTTAAAACAAGGGGTTTTTTCCTTTTATCAACATTTTTTTTTTTTTTCCTTTTTTTGCGGGGTGGGGTTTTTTGGGAGAAAAATGAAAGGGGGGCCCCCACGAATGTTTTAGAAAAACCCTGAAGGGGGGAATGGAGTGAAAAAAGGTTTAGAACCACCCGTCCTAGAATGTTTCATTGTAGAAAAAAGAAGTTGAGTGTCATTAAAAAGAGGGGATAGTTTTTCTGGGAGGTTTTTTCGAGTAAAATTTGGGGAAGAAATTGGGTTTTTGAGGCCTTGAACAAAACAAGGTTTGCTTTGGGCCCCCAAACGGGGAAAATTTTAGAAAAATCAGAATTTTGGCGCACGGTGGCATCCCCTCCGTGAATCATTAGTTCCTTTTTTAAATTGGAAAGTCTAATAAACGACGTTGAAAAAAGCAGGGGAGAATCATCAGCGTAGGAGTGGATAGGCTTTGAGTTAGATTTAGGAGATCATTAATGAATAACACTGTCGACACCAAAAATGGTTCTGAGTTCATTGTGTGTGGGTTGGAAAGAATTTTCGCTGCTGATTTAAAAATGGCATTGCTTTTTCTCTAGCACGTATAGTTTTTTTGAAATATCGGCATTTTAAATTTTAAATAGCTAATATAATTATATACGTATATATAATTATATAATTAATCGAAACAATCCCCCTACGTTAATATATATTAACTCGTAATTAAATGCTGGTGGTGCCTGCGGCTTTATTAGGACCTAATGTACATATCTGGCAAAAAAATATACTTAAATTATGTTCCAAATATATCCGAAAATGTGGCACATCTTGGAAATATCCGAAAATATGCCAATCACAGTAAATTTTGACTTTATATATATATATATATATAGATATATAATATATATATATATATATATATATATATATATATATATATAAGATATAAACCAGCGCGGGTAGAAACATCTTGATTGTTTATTCGAACGTTTCGGCTATACATAAGCCATCATCAGCCTAAAATCGGATACAAAAATGTTTTTGTTAAAAATGAAAATATACAAGTTATAAAATTATTTGCACATTTAAAATGCCTAACCTAAAATATAATAAAATAAGAGTAAAAATTATAAAACAGTAATAAAAATAAAAATACTACACATACCAATCAACATCGCAGTGGAGTGTGGGATTCCCACATGGTCTAAAAGCACAGGAGCGGGTTGAGGTGCCCTGTGCGCAGAGAGACGGTTTGTGGTGGTGGGTGAGGAGGTCTCTCACATATCCACCGGGTGGAGTCGTGGGAGCTTGTGTGTAATATATTAAAGTCTTGATTTGATATTGGGTGGCCTGAGGCTTCGGAATGATCCCGAATGGCTGAAAATGGTGGTTTGGACACGGGTTTGCCAGTCCTGTGAGACAGTCCCCGATGCTCCGCGATCCTAGTGGTGAGGTGGCGTTTGGTCTGCCCAATATAAGCAGCGTTACAGCTACTGCACTTAAAATTGGTACCCACTGAGGAACGCAGGGCATCAGGGATTCTCTCCTTGAGTTTAAAACAATGTGCTAGCGTATAAGGGGGCTTGAATACTACTCTAAGCGAGACTTGTGGATCCCACGACTCCACGAAGCTCCCACGACTCCCCCCGGTGGATATGTGAGAGCCTCCTCACCCACCACCACAAACCGTCTCTCTGCGCACAGGGCACCTCAACCCCGCTCCTGTGCTTTTAGACCATGTGGGAATCCCACACTCCACTGCGATGTTGATTGGTATGTGTATATTTTTATTTTTTATTACTGTTTTATAATTTTTACTCTTATTTTATTATATTTTAGGTTAGGCATTTTAAATGTGCAAATAATTTTATAACTTGTATATTTTCATTTTTAACAAAAACATTTTTGTATCCGATTTTAGGCTGATGATGGCTTATGTATAGCCGAAACGTTCGAATAAACAATCAAGATGTTTCTACCCGCGCTGGTTTATATCTTCATTATTAGATCAAGATTCCCTCATGGAGAAAGTATTGCCTCTCCTCTCTCTCTCTCTCTCTTCTATATCTATATATATATATATCTGTATTTTGGAACACAACTTCGAGATTTTTTTTGAGAGAAAGATGCGCTAGTTCGAAGAACAGTCAGATCTAGACTGTTCTTCAGAAGAACAGTCAAGATCTCAAATTGGTATTAAATATACATATGATCAAAACTATACCTAACACACAAAAGTACTCACCCTGCTCCATAGTACATCAGAAGTGTTTCTGTAGTTTGCTCTTTCGTTTGTAGGAGCAGCTGCTTTCACGTTGTAGCGTCCAGCAATAGTCCCCTATCATGTTTGGGACTGAATCGTCCTTGATATCGGGTTTCCATGGTGGCAATGTCCTGGTGGAAACGTTCCCCCCTGCTCATCACTGACCGCGCCAAAATTCGTTGGGAAGAAATCAAGATGTGAATGGAAAAGTGGATTTTGAGTGACAATCGAGCCCCAAGCGCATGGTAACTCTTCAATATGTCATTTACAAGTTCCTCATAATTCGATGCTCGAACATTACCTAGGTAGTTCTTTATAACAGCCAAAAAGCTCTTCCAAGCAGCTTTTTCCAGGGCAGTTAGGCTCTTTACAAAGTCATCATCATTGAGTAGTTGACGAATTTGAGGGCCATTGAAAACACCTGCCTTCACTTTGGCTTCAGATACAGTGCGTTCAAACTTTGCTAACAAATACTGAAAACCAGCACCATTTTGATCCATGGCTTTCACAAAAATTTTTCATTAACCCAAGTTTCAGATGCAATGGAGGTAAGTACACCTTTTCACTGTCAACAAGAGGTTTGTACATGCAGTTGAACCTGCCAGGTGAGTCTTTCGTCGTGCTGGCCATTCCTTTTGTTTGTAATGTTTGCTGTCCGCTCTAGAGTCCCACAAACAAAGAAAACACATGTGCTTAGTGTTACCTAACTGTAGGTAGAAGTCCTAGTCCTAGAGTCCGAGTCCTAGAAGCAAGGAGATTACCTTCATTTCCCCACACAGATTCCACTGATGTTCTTCATATTTAACAGGCAGATAACAAAGTCTTCATAGTTTCATAAGTTTCACTCATTTCATGGCCATGCGCAATTGGGAACACTCGGAAGCTTATTTCCTTTATGCAGGAAACGGCCTTTAAGCGTGTTTTTTCCTGAATCTATGAACAGCCGCCACTCACTCTTATCATAAGTGTGAGACTCACAAAGTTGTTCCATGAGTGTGTCAACATCAAAGCAGTAACAGAGCTTGTGTTTTCCCTCTTGAAGAAGCTTGAAAGTTCTTTATGTCTACGACGAAACGTGGTGATGAGAAATCCTTCTTGTAGCAAATTCCATTCCTTGAGACGAGATCCAAGGACTTCACTTTTCTCCTTGGGTAAACTAGGTCCCCAGCAAGGTCATGTAGCATTTCCTGACTGATGAATTTGGGCTCTCTGTTGTCTGCCATTTCTTGAAAGTCTGTATCTATGGGATTATCCTCCTCGTTCGAATCTGATTCACTTATAGCACTTGCAATTGGAACATTTGGAGCTGGGAGATCAGACCATGTGCACAGGCCTGATGGCAGAAGGGACGTCAGGATACCTGATTTTAGCTCGCGTTTTTACTGAATATCCTTTGATGTTAGTGAGGCAGAAGTAGCAGTCAGTACTGTGATCCTTTTGTTCACGCCAAACCATTGGGATGCCGATGCCATGCCTGATGGCCGTTTGCCACGCATCCATTCATTCGAGTTTGGTTCACACAGGGGTTGCATTCTACGTGAGGGGCCCACTTCTTATCTTGATCACCTATACGGCACTTGAAGTAATGCAGATAAGCTGCTTTAACATTCCTTGTAGAGGTTTCTTCAGACTGTCAGGGTAAAATTCCACATATGTAACAAAAACTGTCCGATGCATTCACACAGTTACGGCGCTCCATCACAGCCCGGTACAAGGTACTATATACGGTAAACCAACTAAAATTAGACTCCACTAAATCAAACACATCATATCTGCAAAGAAAAATAAAATGTTTAAACATATGTCAATAGCTGTAGCGATCATTAGGTAAAATGTACTACACAGCCTGCTAACCCCTCGCCAATACGCAGCGCGCACACCCTTCCCTGCTCACTGCACAAACCACACTGACTCAAAAACACTGCACTGCCCTAAATAGGCTTGAGAAAAGAAAAGATTAAGAGTTTAAAATGAAAACATTGGTGAAACCTATTTTTGCTGATTTAACCCATATTTTTTCATGAATTGCGTCTGGTTCTCCAAAATTGGACGTGATAGAGTTAATTGAACATCAGATTCGAGTTCAGCAGGTCGATTTACCCATACTCAGCTTCATTTAGTCCAGAACCATATCTTCGATTTTTTTTTGTCGACCAGTGTATTAGAAAGAGAGTGGGTGATAGGACAGAACCCTGGGGAACACCACTATTGATAGATTTAGGAGAAGAACAATGTCCGTCTACAGTAGCTGCAATAGAACATTAAATGTGAAGTACAATAAACATACAATACAGTGCGGTAGTTTATTTCACTCAAAGCCGGAAGGACGAGTTATTTAGAATTTCCAAAAAATCTAAGAAATAAAAATAAAACAAAATTGTTTACTTTATACAATGATAAAGACTCTGCACTTTTTCTTTTTCTTCGATGAACAAAAAATAAAACCTGCTGAAGCACGTATCTCAGACGTGTATTTATGGAGCCATATTTATTTAGCCGTATTTAGGGATAGATCAGCTTAAGGCCATGTCACACGGACACTTTTTCCGGCATCTTTTGGTATTTTGCTACCATTTGACGCCTGATACCGGCAACTTTTGGTAGCAAACGCGGAGTCGCGCATGTTCGTTCTCTTGCCACCAGTACTGGCATCTTTGTTTACATCTCGGAGCAGCCGACGCCACGCAAGACTTGTACGAACTACACATTGCAGTGAAATAAAGAGAAATGACCAATCTTGGGTGGTCAAGTTGGTTGTAGCATCTCTATGTGATATGTTTAGGGCAAATAGGTGCTGTATATAGGGAATATAGCTGTATGATTCTGTATAGTAATAGTAATATAGTGTAGATGAGAGGAGAAAAATAAAGATGAGTGGAGGAAAAATAAAGTGTTTGGTAGAGTAGGGTAGGGTAAATATATAGGTTTTTAACACTATATATATAAGACACGTGCATGATTGGTACATGCGTGTTATTTAGATATTTTTTACGTATGATTTAGATATATAGTTAAGTTTTGAGTTGTTGATGAGAAGTTATGACGGAAAATGTTGATAAAAACAGATATTTAATAGGCTGCGTGTGTTTTTACTATAGAAACGGGGATAATATGATACATATGTGTTATTTTTATTTGATTTAGGATTACAAGTAAGGTTTTGAGTGATTTATTTATGGTTATCAAGGGAAATGTGAAGAGGGAAGGACATTTCATAAATACCAGTAGAAGCTGAGTAGCTATGATAGAAGAATAAAGATTTTAGCTACTCTGGTAGGAAGATGCTCGTAGCCGAAACGCCGTGTGACAACACGCGCACTTTTTGCCACCACTACGGGCATCTTTTGGTAGCAGAATACCAAAAGATGCCGGAAAATATTGCTCGTGTGACACGGCCTTACACATCATAACATCAGCTGTTTTATTCGTTTGTGGGGATCAGTCACTCTACCTCCGTAGTTTGACTTCAGAAAATATTAGACAATGGAAAAGACTGGTGCAAGGAAAGCTAAATATACTAGAAAGAAAAGAGGCGAACTCTCAAAAGAAGACAAGTCTCCGCCAAGAAAACAACGCTTCAGATCTAAAGGGCTGAAGGTAAGTCACTTACCGTGTTCATGTAGCAACTTCAGGTTCATGGAACCACCTTAATTGTCTCCGTGCAATTATAATACAATATTGTAGAATGATGAGCAGGTTGTACACCATTTCGCCATTCCTTCATATTACAATATTGTACAATGATGAACAGTGGGTACGCCATTATTACCATTTCCTTCACTGTATAGTATATTCACATGGTACTAGTAAGTGAAGAATATAAGATAAGGTCAATGTTTAACTCGTTATATAATATACATTTTCTGATCATCATTAATCTGGTCAAATGTTGCACATTATAAAAAACGTTATGTGCATTTCTTGTTTTAACTTTTTTTATTTCGTGCAGGGACAGGCGCGGGGATATTGGCACTGTACCCTAGGGACACGTTAGGGACTTTTCATGGTTTCTGTAGAGATATTTGGACCAAATATGAGGGTTTGAGTTGGTAACACTGCGCGCGCTGTGCTACCAAACCTTCAGTCCAGAGTTGCCAGATTTGGGGATTTGTCCCTATATTTGGGGATTTCGGGGCACTGATGGGGACATGGGGACATTCACTCTCGATTTGGGGACTTTTGAGGCTTCTGAAAAAAATATGTATTTTATCGCTTAAAATAATATTATTAATATTGTTACGAGCGAGACAGTGAGTTGTCTAGAGGAATGAGTAGCGAGACTGAAACGCCTGAAACCATAACAAAAAGGTGATGGAAAGAAGTAGATAACAATAACAATTTAATAATATCAAATAAATCACCTTGTAGCAAGGAGTTAAGATGATCTTGTTTTTGAAGCACAAACAGAGATGACTAAAGAAAATGCTTATATAACTAAATGACCAATATGTACATAACACAAGATAATTAACCCTAGAGAAAAACACAAAAAGAATACTAAGATGAATTTCACCACCAGGTAGTAAAGCTAATAATAATAATGTGAGTTGACTTGAGTAGAGTCCCCGGTGCTAATGTTGACTGGTTGGTACTTACTTAAAGGCACAAGAATGGTGTTACTGCTATGTTCGTCGAGAGAGTAGTAACGCTTCAGCTATATACAGATGACTCCTTAACAAAAGAAAACGAGGTTTTTAATTGCCCTCGTATTTTGCCTGGGGCTGCTTCACTCAGCTTTGAGTCGAAACAAACCGGCGAGATCCGGAGTTCGGTCGAGTGCTATCCGGC
>JACEEZ010008682.1:2500-20210 GCA_016584305.1 Chionoecetes opilio
TCCGCCATTTAATATTTTGCTCGAAAAATTTTTTTTACATGGAAATTTTCAATAGAAGCGGGATTTTTAATTATTTTTTCCATTGAATTTTCTTTTAGTGAAAAAATGAATTAGCGGCATGCTTTAAATTACTTAACAAATAAAATAAAAAACCCATAAAATCGTAAAATTTTTCCTACCTAATATATGTTTACAGTAAAAAAATATATACTTTTTATCTTCGGAAATTTTTGTTCAAAATTTATCAAATAAAAAAACCCGTAAAAAAAACACAAAAAGAAATGCCATTATGGGGATTTCAAGAAATATGCATGAATTTAAAACTTTTCCCCCCTTTTAAAATTTTTTGGGAAAAAAATTTTTTTACATGGAGAATATCAATAGAAGGGGAAATTTTAATTAGTTTTCCATTGATATTTTTCCCTTTTTTCTGAAAAATTTTTAATTAGAACCATGCAAAAAATTTACTTAACTAAAAAAATTTAAAAATCATGAAATCGGGGAAAAAATTCCCCGTTTTTTCATGATGTTTTTATTTAAAAAAACGCAAATTTATGCATAGTTCTAATTTTTTTTATCGAAAAGAAAATATCAATGGAAAGCTAATTAAATTCCGCTTTATTGAATTCTCCTTGAAAAAATTTTTTTTCAAAAAATATTAAATGGCAAAATTTTTAAAGTTCAGGGCATTTTTCTTAAAAGGGTCTCTTTAATTTGGCATTTTTTAATGTTTTTTAGGGTTTTTTTATTTGATAATATTAAAAACAAACATTTCCGAAGATAACATATATTTTTTATACGAAAAACATATATTAGGTGGGAAATTAAAACGTTTTCATGATTTTTTATATTTATTTAAACGCAAATTTTATGCATGCCG
This sequence comes from Chionoecetes opilio, assembly GCA_016584305.1. Classification (NCBI taxonomy): domain Eukaryota; kingdom Metazoa; phylum Arthropoda; class Malacostraca; order Decapoda; family Majidae; genus Chionoecetes; species Chionoecetes opilio. The sequence continues at coordinate 3,381 of JACEEZ010008682.1, forward strand.
CAAATTTCTTTTTATCCATAAACGAAAAAAATTCAGGGAAAAAGCAAATTTTAAACTCCGCTTCTATTGATATTCTCCATGAAAAAGGGTTTGCGAGCAAAATTTTAAAAAGGGCGAAATTTTAAAATTTAAATGCATATTTTTTGGGGAAAAGTCTCATAATGGCATTTTCTTTGTGTTTTTTTAGGGTTTTTTTTATTTGATAAATTATAAACCCAAACTTTTCCCGAAGAAAAACAGAATATCTTTTATCTGAAAAACATTATATTTAGGTAGGAAAACTTTTTTACGGGGAGCGGAGCGGGTGGAAACCTTTTTGGTTTTGACGTCACGGGCGATCCCCCCACCCTTGTTTTCTCGGGGGTTTCTCGGAGTAGCCAGCCCTCCCCTCTCGGTGGAGAAGAGGGGAGGGGAAACAGTGGAGAACTTCGGGGAGATGTTTAATATAGCCCGCCAGTAAGGGGAGGGTTTTTGGGGTTTAAATTAACAGTGAAAAAAGTCAGGTCCTGGTTAAAAATGGGAGGCAGCAGATGAGGGTAGGGTTGGGAAAGGGGAAGACCTGGGATAGGGCGCCCCGGGAGTCTAAAAAATACCTAGGTATCACGGTAAGGGGGAAGGGAGCGAAAAAAGGAAAAGGCAAAACCCAATAAAAAGGAAAAGCAAATCAGTGGGGGGGAAGGTTTGGGTAGTTTAGAAAGTTTGTGGGGAAAAAAAAAAAAACAGGTATGAGGTAGTAGAGGGTTGTGGAAAGGCAGGGCAGACCGAGCCTCATGAAAGGGGGCCCGAGTGTATGAGGTGGACGGTAGGAGAGCGGGAAAAAGTTAGGGGGTAGTACAAAACCGGGGTTTGGGTAGACTTGGGCACTAGAGGAAAAACGGGTATGAAAGCAGTGGGGGGCGTCAGGGGAGAGGAAAGGGTGGAGAAACCTTTGCGGAGAGAATGGGAAAAGTCAGTGTTTAAATTAAAAAAATCAGGCTTAGAAAAAATGGATGAAAAACAGGTGGGCTCAAAAAATTTTATGAGTGGATAGGCCCGATAGAAATTTGGGATAGTTTCAACCCCGAGGAGGGGGGAAACCCAAGTGGGGGTTTTTACGGGGTTTCCCCACAGATGGGTTTACACCAGCCCTAGTGGGGGGGGTTTTAAAGCAAAAGGGTTTAAGACCAATTTCCCAGAGGCGGGGGGGGGGGGAAGGTGGAGACAGAGGATGGGGGGAAAGAGTTCTCTGAATTGGTAAAAAGGGGAAGACCACACCAAAGTGTGAGGTTTTTTAGGATGGTAGTTTGGGGGGAGGGGTTTTTATTTTTTAAAAGAAAGGCAAAATCTCGGAGGTCAATAGTAAAAAACATATGAGGGGGCCAAACAAAGGGAAAAAGAAAGATTTTGTCAAATGTGTATGGGTAGACTAGATGAAACTGTAATCACCTGGAAATTAATGTGTCCAAGGTATGATGAGGAAAGAGAGGGCTTATAGAAATATGGCAGGGGAGGTAGGCGGGGATCAGGGGGATGAGGGGGCAAGGGGAAAAAGATGGGATAATGGAATTTTTTTTAGGTTTAAAGGGGGGTTTACAGGACCCCAATAAAAAAATCTTTAAAGGGGGAAAAAGTATTTCTGAAAAGGTTTGGGGTAAAAAGAGAGAGATTTAGGGCCTAATCCTACAACCCCCCGGGAGCCACCCGGGAAAAATCCCTTTGAACTGCGACTAAAAAACCGTGGTTTAGCTCCCCACCTAGAAAGAAAAGAAGAAGAAGAGAGAGGGGGAGAGAGGGGAGAGAAAAGAGAGAGAGAGGGGGAGAGAGAGGGGAGAGAGAAAAGAGAGGGGGAGAGGGGAAAAGGAAGTGAGGGGAGGGGGAGAGGGGAGAGAGGGGGGAGAGAGGAGGGGAGAGAGGAGAAAAAGGGGAGAGGGGGAGAGAAAAAAAGAAAGAGAGAAGGGGAGAAAAAGAGAGAGGAGAGAGAGAGAAAAGGGGAGAGAAGAGAGAGAGAGAAAAAGAGAGGGGAAGAAAATGGGGGAGAGAGAGAGAGAGAGCAATTTTTTTTTAATTTAAACCCTTTAAATGTTTGAAATGGTATTATTGTATGTATCAGAAAACGAAATAGGGTCAATGGAAAGCTAATTTAAATTCTTCTTGTATTGATATCCTCCCCTTTATAAGCGTCCCAAAAAAGTTATACATGGGCGACGAGTTTTAAATGAAAAATTAAAAAATTTATCATATTTTTTTTTCAAGTTTTTCCCTTTTTTTAAAGACCTTTTTTTTAATGTGTTTTTTCTATGTTTTATGTGATAAAATTTTTAGAAAAAAGCATTTCCGAAGATAAAAAGTCTATCCTTTATACCTGGGATAACATTAAACCCATACTGCCGGGGAATGCCTTGAGAAACTTTCCCCCGGGGCTTGGGTGAACGGGAGGGCCCTTTGGGACCAAGATGGCGCCCACAAAACAGTTGTCGCTTTCTCTATATAATACATTTTCGCCTCCGTGGGCAGTGGGTTTTCGTGCCTTGGGTTTTCGAAAAATGGGGCCCTTTTTCGATCCCCGGGGCCCGGGCCAAATCCCCGGGGACCAGCCCCACCCCGCTGTTCTTACTTCCCTTTTTGGGGTTTTATTAAAAGGGTAAACCCGGGGTAAAAACCCGTGGAAGGGAAAAATTTTGGTAAAACCCCGGGAAATTACACTAGCCCTGGGGTTCCCCCCCGGGGAACGGGGGCCTCAAACCCCCCACAAAGGGTCTAAGGGGTAAAGCCAAAGAGAGAGCCACCCCATGCCCCGCGCACTTAGCGTAGGGTCCCATCTTTACCTTTTCCTTTATTAATCAGGGACTCTACCCCCTTTCTACCCTCGCTCCCCGAAACTCGACCCCTTTTGCACCCCATATATCATTTGGGCCCACAGGGTTTTTCAAAAAGGGTTCTAATTTTTAAACTCTCGGGGGAAAAGGGGACAGCGCCCCCGCTGCACCCCCAAAAGGATGCAAGACATGCCCCCATCGTACAAAAAAAAACAAAAAAACCCAAAAAATTCCCCCAAATACCCACATTTTTCCCCCGAGTCTCCCCGGGATCTTATCAGGCAGGGTGGGAGGTTTTTCCCGCTGTGACCGTCGCCGAGCCGTGGTGCGTCGTCCCCGCTGGTTTTTCTCGGGGAGCCCGGGGGAAAATTTAACCAGTTTTTTAATGCGGATCATTTTTAAAACGGGGTTTCGGTGAAAAAGTGATAACATTTTTGTTGATATAAATCAATCATGGCCCTTTTTTTGACTGCATTAAATCAGGAGTGATGAAATGGGCTTTGGGCGATTTTTTAAAAAGGAAAAATTTTTAAAGTGTTGCGGGGGCAAACCCGTTGGGAAACGTTGGGGGTTTTTCCCCCCAGCGGGGCTGGGGTCCCTTGGGTCCGCGTCCCGGGACCGGATGTTGAACGTTCGTAACGGTCCTAAGTCATCCCTTTTCACTTTTTGATTTATTTTGGGGAAATTGGGGGCGTTCGTAAAGCGGTTTTTGAGGTTTTTCAAAAGGGTCTTTGGGAACATCCATCCGCCATATTTGGGTTTTAAATTTTTTTCCCCCATATTTGTTCATATAAATAATATATTTTATTTTATATAAAATATATGTGTAAGGTTGCTGAAGGGGCACTCGCACAAATTGGGTTGTTTTAGGGTTTCCCTGAAAGAAGGTTTTTCTAATATACAAGCCATATAAAGTTTTTGTTATTAGTTTTTTTATTTCAGGTTGAGTTGTTTTTTTGGTTTTGGGCAAGGGCCCCCTTTTAGGGGAATGTTTAATTAAAAAAAAGGGTGCAAAGAAAAAGGGATGCTGCCGAATGGGCCCCTTTGGGGGACTGGGAAAGATGGAAATGCAAATAAAAAAAAAAAATGTGTCTTTTTGCTAGAAGTGTTTTAGAGAAGGGTGATATGGGAGAGGAAAATCGGAAATGAAAGGGGGCGAAAAGGAGGGCAAGGATGGATGGAGGAAAAGGTCAAGTGAAGGAAAAAGGGTTTGGGGGTGGCTAAAGTGAATTGGAACGAACGAAGGGTGGGTACGGCCCAAAGGTTTTAAAGAAGAATGGATAAGAAACAAATTAAATAAAATGAGTGCTGGAACGGGAGAATTAAAATAGGGAACCCCTTTATGTGTGGTTTAGGGGAGGAAAAGGGCTAGCAATATGGGGAGTTTTTGTACACAAATTGTTTCGTACCCAGGTTTTGGGTTTGGGGTTTTTTCGTACACCCGATTTTGAGATTTTTTGTAATACCTTTGGTGTGTCTTTTTGTAACTCAGTCATCAAATTAAACTTTTGAGCTGAGTTAAAGTACCCAAACGCCCATAGTTTTATATAGGGCTACGAAACAACTTTTAGGGGGTACGAATGATTTGAAACTACTGGTGTTTTTGAAACCCCTTGTGTACGAAAAAAACCCGCATCCTCCTCTCATCAATGCTACGGAGAGGCAAAAAATAAGAGACATTCGAGCAAACCCTTGGGACTTTGTTTCGTGGAATGCATGTACCTATACTGTAGGTGGAAAAGTGAAATACTAAAGGTAAAAGTGCATTTAGACCCAAAACAATAACCCAAAACCAAACCAAAAGGGTTTTGTTAAGTAACCTGAAAGTTTCGTTCTTATTATAAGGGATATTTCTAACCCCACAAAAGCTGCGGAAATGAAAAAAAACACATGGGGAAACTGTGGGGGCGAAAAACCCCCCCCCGTGGGTTAGGTTTTCGTAATCAATGCCCGGGTTTTATTTTGTAACAGTGGGGGTCTTGGTTGGGGGGGGTAGCCCCCCAGTTATGTCCCGAAGAGTATTTGGGCAAAAGGGGGAAATATTGGTTGAAACTGCATAATTTTCCTAAAAGAGTTTTGTAGAGGAAAAGGAATGTTTTGGGTTTTGGGGCAAAGGGTGTCTGAGAAGAAATAGGTTTAAATTTAATGGTAGATATTGGGGCAATAGGGGGTATTGGTTGAAACTTTCCCTATTTTCCTAAAGAGTAGTGGGGGATAAAGGAATGTTTGGGTTTGGGGGGCAAGGATGTTGAGAAAAGTAGGTACACTTTTAAAAAGGTTTAAATATTGGGTCAATAGGGAGTATTGGGTTTGGGGAAAAACATATTTACCTAAAAAGTATGTAGAGGAAAAGGAATGTTTTATTGGGGGGGCAAGGATTCTGAGAAGAGTACGTAACTCCCAAAATCCAACTCTAGGAGATTGGGATGTGAGGGAAAGCGAAAGTATTGAAAAGAAAAAGTTTTTAATGATGGGAGGGTGGGGTAGGGAGATGTTATTATAGGCAAGTTTCCCCCAAACACTAAATTGGGGGGGTTTAAAGCCCAAAAAAAATCACTAGAATGCAGGCTTTCATTTCAACCCAACCCCTTCCCACTGTAATATGTCAAGTCGGTATTATTTCGGTGCTTTACTAGGGGGGAATCACCCCCGCCAATCACTAAAAACCCAAAACCCAGGGCTATGTCAAAAAAGGGCCCAAACCCAACCTAACCAACTGGTTTAGGCTATTGCTGGTATTTTTTAAACCCGAATTCAGAAACAAGGTTAAAAAAAAGGGGAAAAACTCGCCGACGAAAAAAAAAAAGGAACTTCCGGGGAGAAATTCCCCTTTGGCCCACGTTCCAGGGTTTTTCTAGTTACTTTTTAAATGGATCCCATTAATAAAACCCCCCCCTAAAAGGGGGGGGGTTTTTTAGTTTGGTAGTGGGCTTTTAAAAGTCCTAGGATTCTTACCTACATCATCGTTAGTAAGGGGAAAAATAAGTTTCGGCCTCGAAATCGTTGTAAGCCCCCTACCGAAAATTTTTCTAATTGGGGGTAAAATAGCAGCTATTAAACATTCAATTTTATTTTATAAAAAATTCCCCGCTTTGGGTAAAATGGTTTAAAAAAAATAATCCTTTTCCCCCCCGGTTTTCCGGTCATTTCGCCCACACGCAAATTTGCCCCCAAACATATTTTTGCCCCCAGAAAGTCAAATTTGCCCACTTTTAAGTTTAATTCGCCCACACGATCCATGTCACGGAGTCATGTAATTTATTTTCCCCTGGCAGAAATGGAATGAACCACCAGCAGTAACCCCAAAGGGGAAAAGACGGTAAATTGAAAAGGCTTTGAATTTTGAAAAAACCCCATTTTTTGGGTTTCCCCGACAGAGCTAGTGCACTAAAACTATAGGGATAAGGGAAAAATCGCCAACCCCCGGGCAAAACCCCGGGTATACAGGCAAAACCCAAAACCCACATCTGGTTTGGTAACCAGGGGGGCACTCAGATTAAAAGAAAAAAAAACCACGTTGGCAACGCCCCGGGCCCCAACCCCTTTCTGAGGCCGGGGGGTCCCCAGCCGGGCCCCGGGGCTATCTAAACCCCCAATAATCTCCCCGGGGAGAGGGGGGTGAAAATTGGTGGGGGAAAAGGGAAAGGGTGGGAGGCCCAAGGGCCCTGCACCCAGCTCTGGGCCGGGACCCCAAAAAAAGGGTTTTCATACTTCAAAGCCTATTTTTTGGTTTCCCCCTTTGAGCTAGTGCACTAAGCTACCTGCCCTTGGGACGGGGGAAAGGAAGCCCCCGACCCCCGGGGGGGGAGGCAAAAAGAGCAACTGCACAAGAAAAAACGATACCACTAGTATACAACCCGCAACGGAGACGAAAAGGGGAGGCCCGGCTTTTCCCACCACCCCAGCCCCTCCCGGACGGAGGGAGTCCCGGGGGCAACACAGGGGAATCCCACGACGGAGTGGGACAGGAAACGAGCCACGAAGCACGGGGTCGTACTCCATGTCCCCCTTCCCGTACCCTCTCCAAGGAAAATGGGTGCGGGGGAAGGGCCAGAGACGCAGCAACCCCCCGGACTCATGGGCGCGAGGGGCGTGCCCCGGGAAATCGGCCGACCCCCGATGACGCCCCGGAGCCGGGGGCAATCCCCGGGTGGTGAGGGAGACCAGTGACAGGATCGGGGAAAAAGGAACTGCGGCAAAAGCCCGGGTCGGAAGCATCCAGGTAAAAAACCGGAGCGCCAAAACCCCGGGCAAAAGGGGGTGTGGGCGCCCCCCCCACCCCAGACCAAGCCGGAACACGACCGGTTGAGACGGTGGTCCTGCCGCTGTTCTTACCCAGTTTTGGGGCCGAGGGGGAAAGGGGGGAGAAAGCGGAGCCTTTTCCCGCGGAAGGTCTCCCTGGGGGAAACGGGTCAGCGCCCTAGCTGGAACCCCCAAAACCTCGTACCCAGGGCCCCGGGAACAAGGCCTTCTAAAAGGAGGCGAGGTCGGCAGCGTCTGACCCAAAGGGTCGCCCTCGGGAAACCCGGGAGAACCTTCTCCAGGGACCAGAAGGGGGACCAGGACGACGGGAAGGGGGGTTTTTTGGTGGAAAAAACCCCCCTCTTCAACAGGTCACAGAACCCGGTCCAGGAAAAAAACCCAACCGTATTTGAGGGGGTCACCCGGGGCCGCAGGTGAGTGGAGAGAGTAGCGGGGGACCTCCCCACGCGTGGGCCGGGAAAGGGAGGGGGGAAATCCAGGAGCCGATTCAGAGACGTCGGGGAGGCCCTTTGAGTTTGAGGAACGACTGAAAGGCCTTCCAGTGAGACTGATACTGTTGTAGAGGACGGGCGAAGTGCCCCCAAACCCATTTCCTCCGCTACCGCCCGAGACCCACCGGGGAGAGGTTTACGGAGAAACTCCAGGGCGGTGTTGTTGGAAAAAGCCGGGCCGGGAGCTCCCCAAACAAGGGGGCCCCCTAGAGGAACAGGGGAGGGACACCACCCTTCAGTTGGAGAACCACGGTTGCCCCGGGCCCAGGAGGACCACCTGGTCACCTTTGCCCCTGTAGGAACCAGTTTGTTGCATCCCTTCAGGAGGCATGGTGCAGGGAGGCGGAAACAGGTAAACATGGCGCCACCTTTTCCCCATATTCCGTGAGGGCGTCCGGGCCCTCCCGCAGCTGTCCGGTCCCCCTCGTAAAAAAGGCCTGTAGTTGGGCAGAGCGGCGGGACGCGAAGATTTCCCCCTCCGGAGTGCCCCACCCCCCGACAGAGACCCGCAAAGCGCTCCGGGCGAACTCCACTCCCCGGACAAAGCCCCGGAAGCGGGGGAAGGGCGTCGGCCCACACATTCCCCCCCCACTCCCGCGGAACCGGGAGACAGATGAAGGTGGAAACGGGCCGCCGGCCGAAATCTGCCCCAAAAAAGGGAAAACAAAGGGGGGGTTTTTGGATCCCCCTTTGGCGGGCGGACAGGGACCGCGACCATGTTGTCCATTTCGAAGCAGAGAGCCGTCCTTCTGGATCGGGTTCGATCGGAGGAAGAGAAGGGGAAACCACAGCTCCTTACGTTGATGGGATCTGCGCTCCCCCCAGGGGACCACCCGCCGAAACCCTCCGGCCGTCGGAGGATTGGTGCCCCTTTCCAGTACCCGCATCCGACATCACGAAGACCGGGGGGGGGCGGAGGCAGCCACCCGGTCCACGCGGAGAAACCGCCCCCCAAAAACCACTCGCCCAGTAGTGTGAGGGCCAGGGGAGGGAGGGGCCGGAGCAAGTCGCGGGGTTTTGCCCGGAACGGCTGTGTTCACCCCCCCGGGACAAGGCGACGGAGACAAGGCGGCCTAGGGGAGAGACCTCTGCGGGGAAGTTAGGAGCCGAGAAGGATCCCAATGCCCCCCTTGACAAAAAAAGGGGACACCGAGGCCCGGAAAGAGGCTTGATGAAGTTTGGCCGCATTTTCCCCGAGATGCGGAACCGCAGCCGAACGGGAAAGTCCCATTGCATGCCCAGCCAAGTAATGCGAGGAGGGGGGGGTAAGGGAAGGACTTTCCCCTTTTTTGACTAGGAACCCCATTCTCTTGCCCCAAACCGCAAAAGCCGGTCCAGCTGAAAACCGCTTCCTCCTGAGAGGGGCGGACCCCACCAATCTTTCCAATACATGAGGCAATTCCCCCCCGCAGAACACCCGCGACCCCCACCACCTTGGTGACCCGCGTAAAAAACCCCTCGGAGCGAGGAGGGGGCCGAAAAGGTATTTGGGGAAACTCCCACGTGTCCCATCCCACCTGGAAGGCCGGGAAGGGGCCGGAACCCGAGGATAAAGGGGGAAAATCCAAAGTAGGGTCCTTGAGATCGGGGGACGCCACCCCGTCCCCTTCCCTCAGCCGAAGGCGGACCTGGGCCCAAGTCAGCATAGGGGAACCGGGGGGTTTTGCGCACAAATCCGTTTGGGGCGGTGGGGTCCAAGAAAACCCGCCCCCCCCCAAAGAGTCCTTTTGGGTACGATGAAAATGCGGGAAAAAAGACCTTTCCCCGCGCCTTCTCCATACCCCGGGGAGTGATGCCCGCAGGGGGGGCGAGCACTGTGGAGACCGGGCCCAAAGAAGGAGTCGCCGAAGGGGTGTAGGGCAATCCGGGGCCAAGAAAGATCTTTTTGGAAAACCCTGGCGGCCCAACCTTCTGCGGCCAGGCCCCCCCGAAACCCGGACGGGAGGCCCTGGAAGGGAGGTCAGAAGCGAGAGCGATTTTGGAGGAAGGCTTTTGGCGTAGCGGGCCCCGAGGAAAGGTCCGAGCCCCAGAGCCCCGAACCCCAAAGGGCCCCCCCCGACTGGCACGACGAGGATCCGGGGGGCCCATCCACCGGGGTTGAGCATCCGGGGACTCCCCCCTCCCGACAAAAAGACCCCCCGACGACCGTGGCCCCCCTCCCGGAACCCCCCCCGGCCGGACGGTCTGGGGGCCGGAGTAGACATCAGAGTGACGGTGGGGGGGATTGAGGCGGACACTGCTGCAAGGGGGCTCCGAAAAAGACCCCAATCGAAGGGACTAATCCGGAGAATCTGCTGTCGAGTAGCTCCGGCAGGCCCCAAAGGGCTCGCGCCGAAGAGCCAAGGGGGGGCATGACGACCCGTCAAAGGCAGGGCGGGCCCTGGGAGGGCGAGGCGCTGAAAAGCATCACAGGCGGTCGACAAAAACCCGACAGACACCAACCGGGGGGCCGGGGAGAGGAAGTGTGATACGGGGAGGGAGGAGAGCCAGTCCGCCCCTGACTGAAGAAGGCAAAGAAAGGGTTTAAAAAGGGGGCGTGTTGCCGCTCCCGAAAGTCCGCGAAAAAAATCTCCTTCACCGGTTTTCGCCCCCCACGGGAGGTCCTTGGCAGAAAGCCGGGAACCCAAAAAAGGAAAACAGCCACACACGTGGAAAGCCACCCCAAGGCCGGGAGAACCGGGACGGGGGCCCCGGCGGAGAAGGACCCCCGGTTCACACTGGTGGTACCCCTCTCCACTCTTCGGCAGGGTCCAGGCCGGCCTTTATCCAGGGGGAACCTTTCTGACCCCCCAGAGAAAAGACCCGGGGTTCCTGGTTTCCCCCCACGCACGGGAAGCCATCCCTGACCAAATAGGCCCCAGCCATAAGGAGGCCCCGAGCATCCAAACGGCCGCCGAAGAAACCGCAGGCTGCTTGGGGAGCGTCCAGGCGAGAGAAAGGAATCGGGGGTAGAGTAGGACTCCTGTCCCCCCCTCCCCCCGGGAGCACGCACCTCCAAGTCCGGAACTGGGCCCCACGAGCCGTCCTCCCAGACGACCGATGGCAGCAAGCCGCCCCCTCAACCGTCTCACAAGCAATCGAGGCGGAAACGGTGCCCAGGGAAACAGGCGGAGGAAGAAGGAGGGATCCCAAGGCATCCTCCCCCAGCGGGACGAGGGGAAGTGCACCCCAGAAGGACCCAGAAAAAAAAGGCGGAGGGAAAGGGGCCCCGGGGACAGGTCCGGGGGGCGGAATCCCCGAACGTCGTCTTTGGGCACGGGTAGGCAGCATCCTCTTCCCTCGGAGCACACCAGGGAGTCATCCTCGACTCCACAGACTCAGAAGGGGGCACCCTGAGAGGGGAAACAGGGATGGGGGCCTGCGACGCCCGGCGTCGGAGAAAGGGCCCCCGAAGTTTTAAATGGACCTCCAAATTTTGCCATGAAGGAGTTCATGAAGTCACCAAGCCGACAACCCCGGAGGCACAGGAGGTAGGGTGGGGGGAAGGCCCCGGAGACGCCTGACCAGCCGTAGGGGCCACAGACCCACCGGCAAGCCCCGACCTGGGGAAAATCGCGGGCATGGTGAGGGGCTGAGGAGACCCCCAGATCTTGCTCCCCGTCAGCCATCGACGCCCAGCTATGGAAGCAAGGCAGGGGGTCGGGAGGTGCGAGACGAGGAGGAATGGGGCGACTTTGGGGAGCCCAGCCGAGAACCCCCGAGCCGGTCCCCCCGGACAGACGGAAGGGTGCGTTGGCGAGACTCAAAGCCTTCGGGGGCCACCACTCCTGAGGTCAATGGGCCCCGCCGGTAAAGCAGGGCAACCCCCCTCCGGGGGATGAGCCGCAGCCCTCCCCACATACCGGGCAACGGCGGGACGAAAGAGGTCCGACAGAAGGGGACGGGGGGCGAGGAGCAGAGCTTTTGGGGCCCCGGGCCTAAAAAAAAACCCCGGAAACCCTGGGGCCCCACAATTATCCGTGAAAAGAAAGGGTAAAACGTGAGAGGGAAAGGGACTAGACGCAACACGAAACGCCCCCCAAACCCCCACCTGCATCGCCCCGCACGCCCCCCCCCCAGGAAAAGGGATGGTCGGGGGAGGGGGGGGGGCGACATGCAGCCCGGGGGCCGTCAAAACCCCTACCCGCCAGGGAGGGGCCCGGGCGGGGGTGCGGGTGGGTTGGGCCCCGCAAGACGACGTAGCCCATTTCCCCCCTTCAGCGCACACGGGGCAGGGCCCGGGGAACTACCAACCACCCTACCGGCCCCCTTGGGGGGGGCGTGGTGGGTGAACGACGTAAACCCTCCGCCGATCTCAGCTCAAATGTGGCAACCCGGAAACCCACCAAAAAACCCCGACCGCCCTTGGGAGGGTCCGGGCGGGGGGGGGGCGTGGTGGGTGAACGACGTAACCATCCGCCCTTCAGCTCACATGGGCAGACCCGGAAACCCCCAAACCCCGCACCAGCCCTTGGGAGGGGTCCGGGCAGGGGGTGGGGGGGGGCTGGGTGAACGACGTAACCTCCCCCCATCTCAGCTCACACGTGGAAAACCAGGAACCCCCCAAACCCCCACCACCTTGGGAGGGTCCGGGGGGGGGGTGGGGCGTGGCGGGTGAATACGAAACCGTAAGGGGTCAGGCCAGGGACGCCCTGGCGGGGAAAATGGCCCCGGGGGGAAAGGGGGAAAGCCCGCCCCTGGGCGTAGCGTAAAAAAACCCCAGACACAGAACCCGCCCAATAAAATATTTTGAAGACCAAAACTGGCCCCAAACCAGGGAGAAAATAAATTTCACTCATGCCCGTGAACCCCCGAAGGATTACGAAACATGAAAAAGGGGGAAAAACTTCAACAACCCACCCGTAAACCGAAAAAAAAGCAGGGGGGTCACCATATGGCCTGGGAGAAAACACGGTTACAGGAGACGTCAGCATGTTGATCGATGAAGGAAAAAAGAATGATATCTCCGGGCCGGCTGGCGGGCCCCGGCCTCAGGGGGGTTTGGACGGTTTCCCAAATGTGTTTCTTTTTCTTTCAGATCTGAGTGTAGCCTGGTTACCTAACCAGATTGGGGGATTGGTTGCCTTATACCCCGGGGCCCTTCCCCCCCCCCCCCGGTTTGCCCTGTTGGGGGGCTTTAAAAACTATGTTTGGCCTACTCTCCACATCCCCCAAACAAGTTTGGGGACCCGTGGGGAAAAGCGGGGTTTTCGGGTGGGGGGGAACAAATTATGCGTTGGGAAAAACGTAATTAAAGAGTTGTGGGGGGGGGGAGGGAAAAAATTCCCTAGATCTAGGGTAATTTCCTTATATCTAGAAAAATTGCCCAACCCCAAAAAAAACCCAACCTAACCAAAATTAACCTACCTAGCAGGGGGTTGACCCACCCATAAATTAACCTAAACCCAAATCTAACTTTAAACTAACCAAAACCCAAACCCAAAATTTAAACCCATCCTAACCTAACCAAATCTAACCTAAATAACCTAACCAAATCTAACCTAAACTAATGCCCTTTCCCTTTGCGAATTTTCAAGAAATTACGGAACCCAAGAATTCAGGCGTTTTTCCCTTTGGCACGAAAAACCCGGGCCGAGGCGACGCGGTAGTGACTCAGGAAAACCCTTGAACTTCTCTACTCACATAGGGAGGTGGGTAGCCTGGGGAGAGTTTTCAGTTTTTAACAAACAATGGCGCCTTGGGCCCTATTTCTCTTATCGTGAAGGGTTTTCCGCATGCACGAGTCGGAGACGATGTCAGACAGCCTATAATTAAGGGGCACTGGTGGAGGAAAGCTGTCCCGCGATCTTAAACTTGATATGATCCCTTCACATCACAGCTAGCTGAGTTACCACTTTTAATCTCTCTCTCTCTCTCTCTCTCTCTCTCTCTCTCTCTCTCTCTCTCTCTCTCCTCTCTCTCTTGATATGATCCCTTCACATCACAGCTAGCTGAGTTACCACTTTTAAGGCCTCTTTCATTTGTGCCCAAGTTGCATGAACCAGCAGTTCTTTCAGTTCAGGGTTGGGTTCTGGGTTCAGGGTTGGGTTCGCATGTCACAAATGGAACGCAAAAACCCCGTTTTTTTGTTTACAAACAAACCAAGATGGCAAGGCAAGAGGAAGGAGAGCTTATTCCTGCCGTGTCTGGGGCTATTCTCGCAATGATGGACGATTCTAGTGATGAAGAGGAAGATATTATGTACCCCCAGCTAACACAGTTACGTATTTTTTACGTAATATAAAGGTAGCGGTTTTGTAACTTTTACGTAGCAAAAATACGTAACTAGTACGAATTTGTGTGGACGCCCAGGTACGTCCTAACTACGTATTTCACTACGTAACGGACAACCTTTATACAACATTTAGCGAACCATTTGCACGTAACTACAACCTTTGTACTACCTTCTGATCACGTACCATCACCTTCTCACAACCTATTTGCTACATCCCATTACGTTTTTGCTACGTTACTACTACCTTCAGCAAGCACATTTGCACGTAACTACAACCTTTGTACTACCTTCTGATCACGTACCATCACCTTCTCACAACCTATTTGCTACATCCCATTACGTTTTTGCTACGTTACTACTACCTTCAGCAAGCACATTGCACGTAACTACAACCTTTGTACTACCTTTGATCACGTACCATCACCTTCTCACAACCTATTTGCTACATCCCATTACGTTTTTGCTACGTTATTACTCCCTTCAGCAAGCACATTGCCACAACCATTTGGCACGTAACTACAACCTCTGTACAACCTTCTTATCACGTACCATCCCCTTCTCACAACCTAAAAGGCATTAAAAAATTAAAGTGCATTTAAAAAAAGGTAAAGGATGTGGTTATGTGACTAAGGGCAGTAAGCTAGTGCCCCCCCTTTATGAGGTGATCATTTTGTCTTGCCACAGTAGGTTAGCTTTACTTAATGATCTTTTGCCAATGTGAAAATATATACTCCTTCAGATATTTTTGAATCCTACAAAATTAAAAATCTAAGTAGTCCCAATATCCCATAATATCATGTATGTGACTTTTTTATTGATTATAGTTTTGAAATTTTATTTTAAGTTTACCGTTTAAAAGTTTTGAAATCATTACTTTTGATTATATAATAAGCATAACAAAAAATACAGTTTGATAACTAGAACTTATAATTGTATCCCGTATTAATTACATTTTCTCTAATATGAACCTAATAGAAAACGTTTTTTACATAGACTATAATAAGAAAACATGCATGCATAATAACCTTGGGGCCCCCGCCTGAAATTTACTATTTACTTCAAATTAAATTTCTTCATCCAAGCAATCGTATTTTAAATGTAAAACCATATGTATTTCCGTCACAAATCGTAAATAAAAAATAATAAATTTAAAAGGTGCTAATAAAACGTGTTAAAAAACGTTATACTTACGTATCTTTAACATATGTATCCACGTATTCATTTATGTATATTTTAAACGTTTTGAATCCTCTAATTATCAAAGTTACATCATGGGTGTTATAAGTAGTAATTGAAACGTAAAAACCACTACGTACTATATTAGTAGAAGAAAACGTATTTCTGTAACGTCTTTATTACGTTGAAAAACGTATTGTAGCCGACGTAACCAAAAAACTACCTAAATACAACATACACACTTCATATTAACGTAATAATTACGTATTTTAACATATGTATCCACGTATTCATTATGTATTAAAAACGTTTTGAATCCTCTAATATCACGTTACATCATGATGTTATAAATACGTAATTGAAACGTAAAACCACTACTAATTATTAGTAGGGAAAAAAACACGTATTACTATAACGTCTTATAATTAGGGTTGAAAAAACGTATCGTAGCGACGCTACCAAACACTAACCTAAATACAACATACACAATTCAAGAGTGTACGTATGATTTACGTATATATTACGAATTTTCCTAACGTTACCAAAACGCTACCTTCTTAAAACGTAAGGTTTAAAGTAGTTTTGTTTGCTGGGCCCAGTACCATCCACCGCTGGCATCTTTGGCAGATATGATGAGGTATGTGTGAGGTATGAGGTAAAATGGTACCAAATTAAGCATGGCCCATAGTTACATCATATCACCCAGTCTGTGACTGTGAATGGTTGGCTTTGATAAGCGGGCGGCCTTCTTCTTCTTCTTCTTCTTCTTGTGACCGACATATAAAGCGGCGGCCTTCTTCTTCTTCTTCTTGTGACCGTTGTTGTTATCGCTTCATAGGTCCTCTTCCACTTCGTCTCCTTGTTAACAAAAACTGTTAACTCTTCCCTTGTTATTTAACTTTCTGCCATGCCGTTCTCTGTTATGAACTGGATGAACTGAAAATTCTACCCACCATGAATGTGGTAGAAAAAGTTCACGGGTTATGCTGAGTCACTACGCGGGTCGCCTCGGACCTAGGTTTTCGTGCGCAAATGGAACGCCTGAATTCTTGGGTTCCCTTTAACGGTTTATGAAATGTCGCAAATGGAAGAGGCCCATTGGTATCCTTACAGAGTGGAGGGTACTGTAGAGGTCGAAATCAGGCGAAAATTAAAAAGGCGCAGCACTTCCATGACGCGAAAAGATAATACCCTCTCATCACGACAGTTTTCGGGTCAGCCAAGGGGCTGCGCTATGAGGCACGTGTCGGGACGGAGTAATACCACATATTTCAACATAGACACCATATGTGCGGTGGAATTACTCCCATTTAATGTAAAACATAATTATCTACACAACAAGAGGTCGCTGTAGGGACCAAAATTGGCCCAAAATCTTAATGACGTACTGGTACGTCACCCGCCTTCCTCGCCCACCCTACTATGGACGTAATGAGTTTCGTCATCCGCCGTGTAAGGGTTAAACTCCAACTTTTTGAAAATCAGTTGAGGTGTGGACTTGGCTGAGGCAGGACGTGCTCCTAACAAGCTGCGTGGGAGTGTGTCTAGGAGGTCAGACCTGAGTCAAGGTCAGCTGCAGAAGGAATTAGCGCCGCGAGTGTCTTGGTCGAGGCGGGGGGAGAAGTGGCTCTGAGTGCTTCTGCTGTGGTGGAGAGTGGGTTAGTGTTTGGTAGTGGTGAGGAGGCTGAGGTGAAAGTGAGTGTGGTTGAGGGAGAGAGAAGGGTCGGGGTGTAGTGAAGGGTGTAGTGTGGCGCTTAAGTCTGTTCTGGAGGGGATCGATGACCTGAAAAGGTATCGTGGAAATGAACGATTTGAAAAGCGTGGTGAGGAAGCAAGAAATGATACGATCTCTTAAGTGAAGTGGGGGAACGGGGTTTGAAAGGGGGACGTG
>JACEEZ010008683.1:0-10273 GCA_016584305.1 Chionoecetes opilio
GTTAACTGCGATATCCATAAAATAAAAATATTGTACCTCTGATGAAAACTTCAACATGTTCATGTTTATGAAGGGGAACATGCTGCAGAACTTAATATTTTCTTGTGCACTTCAAATATACACCGCAGCGGGCCTGCTGGTACTTAGTCTGCTGCTGCTACTTAGTCTTAGTACTGCTGGTCTTACGTCAAGTAGCCGCTGGTTATCACCACTGATACAATACTACATCAATATCATCATATAACTGTTGTTTTAGAATGTTTATACATAAAAGGAATACATTTTTCAAATTCTGTACATTGATTTACAGATAATACATTTTCCTCTCTGAAAATACACCAGCGGCACTACGGAGGGCTTCGGGAGGCAAAGTTGCCGCTGGTGGCCGCCGTTCGCCGCTCTAATGCCTACGTAGGCCCGCCGGTGGTGGTTAGCTGAGTTGTTTCCTAGCATATCAGCAAACAAGGTATTTATCATTCTTTGAAAAGTGATAGGGGCAGATTTAAGCCCAAAAGGCATTCTAAGCCACTCAAAATGTCCGCTGGGAGTGCTGAAAGCAGTTACTTCCCTTGACACGGGCGCCATCGGTACTTGCCAGTAACCGCTTAGAAGATCAAGGCTACTGAAAAGTTTATTACCTGGTCCTAGAGCCATCAACAAGTCACTTAAAATAGGGAGAGGATACCTATCGTCCTCAGTTACTTCATTTACCCGCCTAAAATAAATTTACAGGTCTTAATTTCCCGTCCTTTTTAGGAACGAAAAAATAAGGGCGAGTTCCCACGATGATCGTGAATTTCTTATTACACCTGTTCCAACATGTCTTTTATTTGACCCATCGACTATTTGCCTCTGACTGTGGGGAAGTCGATAGGCTGGAATATAGCCCGGGCCCTGGGTACCAGAGTTTAAATTTAATGTGATGTGTTGTTCGGTAAAGTAACCCCTTAGACAATCTCCTGGCATGGCAGAAACATCACGGTATTGTGTAAAAGTCCTAACAGTGAAGGCTTTAATTCAGGATAGTCTACTACAGTGACGAGTGAATCAAAGGTTTGTACAGGACCCGGCTTGTTTCGAGTGTATTATTGTAACTGAAGAAATCAAGTAGCTGGGAGTTCCAAAGGTTCTGCTAAAACCGACGCGTCATAAGCTAATGCTTTATTTAAGAGGACCCCTGTTTTAATTTGATGGGACCGTCGGTGGTATTGACCACAAGGGCGACAGTCTTGTGTCCCTCACGAACCGTGCTCAGAGTTGATCCAAACTAGTCTTTTTATTTGACTAGGGCCTTCAAAGCAGATGTCACCCCCTACGGTAGTTTTGGGGACTGACACGGGAATGTTTATGGCCACACGGTGGGGATCTCGTGGTCCCCAAATACCGTGGCATTAACAACTTTCCAATTCTCCCTATTATCTTTTTGGGTAGAATTTACATTCTGAAGGGCAGGTACGGCCTGAGTTTGGGCTGGTAAAGTACCTAGATTTACTTTGCGTTTTAGTCCACACTCGGAAGTCAGGCGCATGGGTTGATTCATCGCTTGAAAGCCTTTTCCTTGAAATTTGATCCATTGATGTCAGAATGAATCACCATACGATTGGATTTGAGCGATTTCAACCCCAACAACCCATCCGGGGCAAGGGAGAAGTTGGAAGTACATAAAAATCCAAAACGCATAATAGATGTGCCTTTTCCCAAGCCCGATGGGGAGGCGAACAATACCTAAACTGTTTAGAGGCTCGCTAGTAACACCATTAAATTTAGGTCATTGGGACGAAGAGGCCATTGACTTCCGCGCGACGCACGTTTTAGTGCCCAAGGTAAGCCTTTTCTGACAGCACCCTTGACGGCAGCGCCAGTGTCCACAGCAAAAGATGCCTTGAACCGTCCCATCTTTGTTTACAAAGCCATTATGTTGGCTTGACTGCAAGCGGCTACTAAGGATGCATAGATCTCACCATCATCCGAATACCACTGCAGTATTTTCTTCCTTAATGATTTTTCTTCCTAAGTCAGTCAGTCAGTCATTCTTTGTTTGAATGAGCCCCTTCCACGGCCTCGGGAAAAGTTGTCTTTTCATTTTGACAAGCGTTAAGCAGTCATCATGACATGGGTGTGCTTTCAGGATTGAACACTAGGGATTGTTTCCTGTCGCGCCACGAGGGGAAGAGGAAATTTGGGTTGTATAGTTTTTGTGTTGTTAGGTCGCATCTGCCTCCCCGGTGGAGGTGTCTCATTTTTTGATAATAATGTTTATTGGTAAACTGAGCATTTACAGGACCACGTACTGGCGTTCACGATAATTATTCTTTCTCTTGGCTTTACGCTGATCCTTGACACGGTTAAAACACCTGCTAGTGGTGTGTCCTTCACGCTGCCAGTATGTGCAAGTGAAGGTCGGTTTCCCTGACGCAGTCACGGCCGCATAGGATGAGTCAGGAGCCACCTCATCAATTGTGGTTTAACGTCATAGCGGACATTAGAGGCTGACAGACGCACATCACTATCCTTCTCCTCCACTTTAGTTTTTAATTTAAGAACAAAATCGTGGAGTTCTTCATTGTGTGTGTAGTTTAATGATAAACTGCTCCTTCGACATTTCCCTTTTAGCAACATCATGTACACAAAAAACTCCAGAAACTTGCATACATCGGGTAATGGACCCGTTTACTCTACTTGAGGTAACGGTTGATTTGAAATCTTCCCAAACCTCATATAGTTGGGCAGTGATGTTGATTTTTCTATGTGAACAGTATTTTTGATGATACAGCCAATTTAAGTTTCAGGAAAATGTAAAACGCTCTAAAAAGACTGGCGCCATGTTGTGACGGCAACAGCGCAGACAAACAGAGCAAAACAGCTGTGAAGCGGCCGATACTATATGTACTACCTACTAATTTCACCAACTTGCATTACCCCTACTACCGCAAGATGACCAGTAATCCTCCTTCAAGTGAAGTAGTAGGTATTCACTGTGTTTGTGAATATGTAAGTTGTAGTTTATAAGGAAAAAGTGGATAGACAGAGATAAGTGGCCCCTGACACCCGACAAGTGATGACTTCTGGGATCGGCATTCCTTATAGGGAGCTTAAATGAACCTGCAATGACATGTAAAGCTAGACAGATAGACGAACTCATAGAGGAAAGGTAGAAATGTATAGCTTTTCTTTCCCCACATAAGCAAAAAAAAAAACACCTTTCGCACTTACCACCAAAAAACCTTTACTAACCATAAAATTTTCTACCGTTCCTCAGGAGTTTTTATCGCTAGCGTACATGTCTTTGAGGTTTTCATTTAAGCCCCTATAAGGAATGCCGACCCCAGAAGTCATCACTTGTCTGGTTTCAGGGAAATTATCTTTTGTCTATCCACTTTTTTTTTAAAAAAAACTACAACTTACAATTCACAAACAAGTGAAATCCCTACTATTTCACTTAAAGGAGGATTACTGGTATCTTGCGGAGTATAATGAAAATTTAGAAGGTTTTTAGGTTAGTAAAATAAAACTATAATTTTAAAAAGGGTGGGTTTTAGGTTAGAATTTTTTTTTTTATGGGGGTCTCGCTATGGGGTTTTATTTTTGATATTAGGTTAGGTAGGTTTATTGAGGTTAGTTTAGTAATATTAAAAATATTATATTTTTGAGGGGTCCAGGGGGGTCTTTAAAGGGAGGGGGGGGGGTAAAGGGGGGGCATCCCCCCCCACTTTATAATTACGGGGTTTTAGAGGTATTGAAGGGATCGTGAAGGTCTGGAGAAAAAAACAACCTAAAATGGCGGGAAAGGACTCTTAGAAAAATTTTACCTTAAAATGGTTGTTTTTCAACATGAAAAACCCCCAAATTGTTTTTTTTACCTAATAAAAGTTTGCCTGCACAAAACCCCGCAATTTATCACGTCAGCTGCCCCACAGACCATACATTTGCGTTATATTGCCAAAAAAAAAAAAATTTCAAAATGGCTCCAGCAAAGGAAATTTTTCCCATGGAAAATAGCCTTAGCATCCAAAGTTTCTTTTTTTTTGTTTTAGGTATTTTAAACCTTTCTCGGATTTTAATTGTGGTTGTTTTTGCCATTTTCCCGTAATTTTGTTTTTTTGCTGGGACTGTTAAATTTAAAAATGAAAAATTTTTGGGGGGTTAAGGGAAATTTTCCTTAATAAAACCCTAATTGGGTTTAATTTGGGAAAAAAAAAACCATTATTTATTTAGGGATTTTCTTCGCAAAAGATATGAAAGGATGACCTTTAAGAAAAAGTTAAATTGGTTTTTAGGGGAGGGGTATTGAGGAGTAGGAGTCCACCGTGGGCCCGGGGTTTTTCAATGTTTTTTCTGGGGCCCCCTTTGTTTTTAAATTAATTTTTTGGTTGGGTTTTCCTTGATTACAACTGTTTTTGGAAAAAATTTGCCCTTTAAACAAATTTTAATACAATATTTCTCCTGGGGATACAAGGGGGATAATTAAAAGGGGTTAAATTTAATTAAAATAGGGTTTTGGGGATTGGGGAAATTGCCACCACCGGGAAATTCAATTCTGACATTTTGAAAAAATTAATTTTTTATACGGGGAACTTAAAACGCCAAAAAACTCCCTTTTGGGGAAGGGGGAAGTATTGAAAAAAGGGAAAACCCCCCTTTTCTAAATAAAAAGCTTTTTTGGGCCACCTCCTATTTATTATAAAATATTTTTTCCTTTTTAGTTCCAACCAATATTAAGTTAAAAAAGGAAAATTAATTAAGAAAGAAGGGGTTTGGGGTTTCCACTAAAAAAACCAATTAAACGGGGGTTTTTCGAAAACGGGAAAAAGTCCCCCCCCATCTGAACAGGAAAAGCATGGCAAAACTCCTAATAACCTAAAGAAAAACGTATGTAAAAAAGCTAAAACTTTAATATAAGGGGAGAATAAGGGGGAATTATAAAGAAGGGGGAAAAAAAAGGGGGGGTTTTTGGACGAGGCCCCTTACTGGAGAGGTGGGATGAGAGACTCCCCCAATCCTTTTTCGAGGAAAAAAAAAAAAAACCAAAAAAAAAAAAAAAAAAAAAAAAAAAAAAAACACTTTTTTTTTAAAAAAAAAAGGCGAGGTTGGGATGAAAAAGACGGGAAGAAGGGGAATGTTGGCCCTATGAACGGCTTCTCCAAGGGTTTTTCAGACCAGAATGATTTAAAATAACTAATGAAAAAAGGGTATAATATGAAATGGCTGCCTATAATTGTTCTTTAACTTGATATAGAAAAATTTTTAATATTTTTTACTAATCCCCGGGGAAAAAAGTTCCTCCCTTCGTGGGGTAGCCTTCGAAACCCGTTTTTCAGAGTGACGAGGTATTGGTAAGACGTGTTTAAAAATTTTGGTCGACTCTCAATTAAGCGAATACCACGACAACCCCTCATTTTATGAACTTGATTTCTTTCACTATGGTGACTATTTTGAAGGACATTAAGAATCTAAGGGTTTCCCTTACTGATAGGGGGGGAGGGGAGGATAAAAATTTTTTGAATCTATAGTTTTGATGATCGCGAAATAATTTGCCCCACGAATTTGGACTGTACCCGGAATGTCTGGGGGGGGGGGAGTGAGGGAAGGGGGGAAGATAGAAGTGCGAGATTTGAAAGAAGAAAGAGGGAAGGATAAATATTAGGCAACAAAAGTTTGATTGACCTTAGTTTTAATAACGATAATTGTTTTCCCCCCAGTCGGGGGTCTAGGTGGAACTGGCCCAGAACAGTGTAGGGAGATTGAAACTTTTTATCCTTCTTACGACCTAATGGGAATGTATGATAAGAACCCCATCCATCTCTTCCGAACCGGGCCCCTTACACCCATTGTTTTTTAATACTAACGAAACAGCAATATTCTGTTTGCGCTACTGCCCATCAAAAGATCCTTTAGGCAGCGTACCGTGGCAATAGTTCTCCCGCAAATTTTAACCCTTTGACCAAGCTGTGTTTTTCATTTTCCCCAAAGTTTCCAAGAAGTTTTACCGAAAAGCCAGATCATTTTTGTGCTTGTGTGGCTTGGTAAAAGCGTGGCTTTCATTAAATGTGAAACTGTGAGCCCGCCTGAGGCGTTAACGGATGAAGATATTTGATCCCCTTCATCAATACAAAGGAGTTTTTTTATTACATCCCCACAAAAACAAATATTCCCTGGGGTATAGCTTGGATCAGTACCCGAAAAATTCGCGAACAGCTGCACTTTTTGGGGGAAATATTTTTTAAAAGCTCCACGGCCCGAGGAAGAGGCTGGACAGGGGGGCCAGAAGGATGCACCGGGAGGGTTTGGAGAGACATTTGTGTTGTAGTCCAAGTTAGTGGAAATAAGTGATGAGGAATCAGGAGAGACTCGTAGGGGTGAGCCACTTCTTAATTTACGAGTATCCTCCTTGGTAAATGTTTAACTAATTCTTCCTCACTGCACTATTTTCTGCGTCAGACTAACCTTTCGTCCTTTTAAAAATTAAGAAATTTTTTGGTGAGTAATTTACGCTCTTTTTTGACTTAGTCTGATTTGTTTGTCCATTAATATAAGTGAAAAAATTTTTAACCCAAAATAAAGTGCTATTTTCCCATCTCTTGGCTTTTAAGGCAATAAAAAAAGATGATGACATATATGGTGATATAAGAAGCGAACATGATAGTGAAGTACTTAAATATTTAACGTGCAAAAAAAAAAAATACAAGCAAAAAAAATGACAAATATATTACACAAAAAATAACCCCTTTACCATTATTTACTGTTGTAAAAAAAAAGTGGCGTAATTTAATATATATATATCATGTAAAAGCAGCTAAGGGTGTTGTATCATGCTTTACTGCAGTGTCAGCACGGCAGTAGTCTTGTCCGTTCAGCTGAAGCGTTCCTCCCAGAGATGCCAATGCAGAAGCCAGATCAGCAAAATGGGGGGGGAAAAGGTGTCGGCTGGGGCGTTGTGGGACCCCGTAAAAGTCGGGGGGCCCTTCCGTAACAGAAAAAAAGCTCCCATCCGTGTTCTCTTGAAAACCTCTTCTCCCACGCGTCCTCGTCCTTTCCTCGCTTTCTCTTCGCTAAAACTCGGAGCAATGTAGGTGGAGTCTCTATAGGGGGGGTTTTTAATTGATAAAATCTGTTTTTTGTGGTTTGAGTAAGATATGAACTAGATCTTTAAAAGGAGATGGGAATCGTGGACAAAAAACACGAAGGCCAGGCTTGTCTGACACACTTAAAAATTTGTCTCTCTGTCTCTTGTCTACGTTCACAGATCCATGTTGTTTCCCCAATCTATGCCACCTCCGTGATTAAATTGTTTTTTATTTACGGTACTGTAATATAAAGGTTGTTTCGTATCCCAAGTGTTTTTCCATTTATTTTCCCTTTTCTGATTTTAACGGAAAGGGGTAACCCGAGTAAGAATACTCAAGTGTTGATGACACTGTAGGGGAGGATTGCCTCAGAATGTAGGTTGATGGGTAGGAGTCTTTACCGTCCTAGCCAGACACTTTAAATGTGTTTAATAAAAGTGGTCGAGCGGTTGTTTATATGGCTTGTTAATAAAAGTACCCGAAAAATAATTACAAATATTATATATATATATTATATATATATATATATATAATATTATAATATATTATATATATTAATATTATTTATTATAATATTGTTTTCACGGTGAGGGCGAAATGACAAAAATCACGTGTTTCCGCGGCCAAGGGAATGGCCCGGGAAAAGCTCAGTGACTGTCTGTTGTCTTCTGTTCCTCTCTCCGGCCAGTTGAGCATATATGAGTTTTTGGGCCGGGAAACTGAAGGTTCCGGTGTTTTATGTCTCCAGGCCTGTTGCATCCCCGCAAAAAAGGGTTTTGCGGGGGCGTTCCGGGGCCCACCGGCGGCAGGGCGAGGTTTCGGCCCCCAAACGGATGAAGCCGATGTCGGCCCCGCAGCGGGAAAAGTTTAAACGGGCCAATTATTGATAAATTCGTAAGGCCAAAAACAGTCTTCCTTGACTCGGCCCCCCAAGGGAAATTATTTAAAGGGGGTGACATGATGGGCCGGGGCCCAAGGACTTTAAAAGGGTGCAAAGCTCGGATTAAGGATAATTGTTGATTATTAGGTTGGCTGAATCGTAGCCAGGCAGTCAGTTTGGCCCCCTCGCGCCCCCTTTCTCGTAGCCCAATATTAAAAATTTACCAGTGGAAAGTGAACGGCCCCGGCGGGGTACATTTATGCTTTCACAGGCCTCTCAGGGTGAGGACGATATCTACTCCCCAAAAACTTATTAAAGGTACGTAGGAAAGGGTGGTGACAACTTTGAGATGATAAATGTCAAATATACGACAAGAGTTATAAACAACAAACCCCTCGGGTAGAGTGAAAAAATTGGAGTGGAGTGCCCTTTTTTTGTTGTGTTTCACGTTTTAATTAGAATTGAAAATTCTAGAGTCCTTTCCCCCCCTTATTAGTGCTTTTTTTTCCCTTTAGCCTTAACAGTAATTTTAATACCTCCAAAACGTAAATTAAAGTGGGGGAATGCCACCTTTTAACCCCCCCCTGGCCCCCCCAAAGACCCCATCTCTGGATCCCCCCCAAAAAAATATTACTAATCTAACCCCATTAAAATACAAAACCTTACCCAATAACCTCCTAGCGAGATTAATTTAGGAAAACTAGAATTTACCCGGTTTTTGGTTAGGTTAAATTTAGGTAAGGTTAGTAATACATTTTTTTGGGCTTCTAGGGGGTATTAGTGAGGTTAGGCTTGGTTATAGTGAGGTTAGGTGGTTTTAGGAGGTTTAGAAAGAAAAATTTACCATAGTATATTTTGAGGGGTTCGGGGGAGTCGTTTGGGGGGGAGGGAGGGGGAAGGGGGAGCTCCCTCCCCCTTTTTTAATACGTGTTAGAGATATCACAAGTGATCTGTGAAGGGCGGGGGGAAACCCCCCCGTTTTAAGGGCGGGGGAAAAGGGCTTTTAGAATTGTACTCTTCAGGGGGAAAAGTAATAAAGGTTGTACGTGGAGAAGATGTTTACTTGGTGATTTTGGGTTTTTCTGTAATGCAGTTTAAAGCATTAAAGGCACGAGTTATAACCGTTCCCCAAGTTATAGAAATGAAAATTTGCAGACTTCAAATCCTAAAACCCGACGGAAATGAGATTAACACAGGGGGGTCTGGAGGGGCGAAATCCCCCCCTCCTCCCAGCGAGGTTAAATAGGATAAGTAATAGTGCCCAGGTAGGTTTGTTAACAGTGGGGGGGGGGGTTGGATGGCGCATCCCCCCATTTTGTCGGAGAATTTTGGTCAATAGAGGAAATTTACTAAACTGAGTTTTACTGGTAATTGTGGGGGTTTAATGGGTGTCTGAGTAGCCTTTGGTAGTACGCAGTATTTACCCCACTATATACTGTGCGATATTTTTGAAATGGGGCTGTGTCTGGATTCAAGTATTTTTCCCTTTTACTGTTTTTATAGGTTTTTTGAACGAGTGTGAAAATAACAAAGAAAAGTTGTGCAAACAAATTTTTTTAAAACTAGGTTTTTAAAAGGGCAAGACTTGTTAGGTTAGTTTTAAGGGCTAAATTTGTTAATGGTTTGAATAGGAATTATTTTATACTTTTACAAAGGAGTTTTTTTTCCCGTCAAAAAGTCTAAAAAGTTATTTTTAGAAATGTTGTCACAACTTTTAACTGTATCTATTTAAAGAAGCAAACACCTGCCCCGGTTTACTGCAGTTTAATACATTACAAGGCACGTAGTATAACCGTCTTCAACTTGTAAATCCACCATTAGCAGGGTTTTTTTTAAGAAAATTTTGGTTTCGTTCAAATTAATTGAGTTTTGGATAAAATTTTTCAATTTCCCAGTATTCTGATGGTTAAGAATGATGGTCTTTTAAAAAATTGTTCGGAAAGCCTCATTTGCAGTTACTCCCCATTTCTCTTGTTCAGGTTAGGCTACGCAAAACCAATGTCCCTTTGGGTTACGTTAGGGGTATATTTTTACACACTCTGTGCCCGATCTCAATTCTAGGTAAAGATGCATTGCGATGGATTTTTGGGAGAGTTGTAAATTTTTTGTTTTATGCGACAACCCGAAAGTGGAAATAGTGTAGGAAAAAAATGATAAATGTCGTAAATGACCAAAGTTTTAGGATACTTTTAAGGATTTCTAAATAACATTTCTTCTCAATTTAAATTTTCATCCAGGAAAAAAATTTGTTTTTTCCCGAGACAAGAAACAAAAACTTTTTTTTTATTTAAAAAATATTTGCCCTTTTTTTTTTTTATTTTTAAAAATG
>JACEEZ010008688.1:0-72500 GCA_016584305.1 Chionoecetes opilio
AGGGGGACTAGACATCAGAGGATAATCATTTACTTTTAAGAAAAAAAAAATGGGAGCATAAGCTAGACAGCTTACCAATTTCAATTTTGCCGTCATCCCCTGCGAGTAATCACCTAACGCAACCATACACTGATTACTAGGAGCAATTACTTGATCACATAGTCTACTGTCCAAACCAACCAACATTTTAAAACTAGTAGATGATATATCTAAATTTAAAAATTGCCACCTTCACCACAGGAACTACCACGTGTAGGTCTCACGGCCTTTTGTAGCTTCCATATTTTTAGTATATACAATAATTAATCACAAAACCTCCCTATCCATGGTCATATAAAACACAAACCTCGATTTTCCGGACCTCGTTTTCCCGGATATCGGATTTGCCGGACAAAATCCGAGGTCCGGGGATATGTCCACTGATCTATATAACATGGTCGCGGAAGCCTGGCTCGCACTGGTTCCAACTGTCCGCCATCTTGCCGTAACCAAAACAAACCCTTTGTTTCTGCGGCTCGCGTTGCTGTCTGGCTGTGTTATCGCCTCGTCATGCCAAGCTGTGTTTGCTGTTTTGCTGTGTTATCGCCTCGTCCTGCCAAGCTGTGCTGCTATGTCCTGTACAACAGACCAGGACCTGGAAGTGGCAAATCTTTCCACCTGTGAGTAACATCACACACACACACACACGCACCACCACACACACACTCACGCACCCCACACACACACACCCCCCCCACACACCCCACACCACCCACGACACACCCACCACCCACCCACCCACACCCAGACCCCCACACACCCACACCCACACCACACACACAACCCACACCCACTCCCCCCCCAGCCCATTCACTCTTAATCCATCTACCCACTCCATTTCATCCACCTACTATTTAAAAAAAAATATAGGTGGATATGGTATACTTTTTATTATATAAGTAGATATAGATATAAGTATATTTTTTTATACTTTTTAACAATTAGTGGGAATGGAAGAAAGACCTGAGTGCGGTTTATGATACAAATGATCATAGCGCTTCCTAATAAGCGGTGCTTGTTCTAATGGAGATAGCTTTATTTTGCGAAGAAAAAAAAAAGAAAAAAAAAGTATACCTTGTGGTTAAAGTTGGGTTTGGGTTTTCTTTACAACCTATAAGGTTAGGTTAGGTTTCATTAAAACCTATAAGGTTAGGTTAGGTTTCATTAAAACCTTTAAGGTTAGCTAGGTTAGGTTTCATTAAACTATAGGGTTAGGTTGGGTTTTCATTAAAACCTATAAGGTTAGGTTAGGTTTCATTAAAACCTTTTAAAGGGTTAGCTAGGTTGGGGTTTCATTAAAACCTATAGGGTTAGGTTAGGTTTCATTAATATTATTTTTTTTTGGGGGGGGGTTTTGCGCAAAATAAAATTATCTCCATTGCAACAAGCACCTATTGTAGGCCAAGAAAAAATAGTTGATGTCTCTTAAAACGACCGCGAAACTCTCGTCCATTATTACCAAAAGTTGTTTCGTAGTCTATATGAAACCATAGTCGTCTCGTACACTCAGCTCAGAGTTGAACTTGACTACTAGAGTTACGAAACGACACCAGGTATGTACAAAATACTCAAAATCAGTGTACGAAACTAAACTACTTTCAATTCAATATACCTAATTAAGAAAGGTTTTTTGATTAGGCCAAAGGTTTTTGATTATTTAAACTTCCCTGTAATCCCGAGAGTAGCTTCTATGGACCACTGTGGCTCGCGCGTACCCGGGGCCGCGGCGGTACGGGGCTGCGCCGTTATAGTGGACGAGAACTGCGCGTTCGCTCATTAGGTCAGACACACCACACACACTCGGGGGCTAACACTGCCCCTCTTTTGCCTCTCGCTTTACCACATACACCACACTGTCACCTGTCACTACACACCTGTACGGCCTCGCAACACCCTGTCACTACACACCTGTACGGCCTCGCAACAATCTGTCACTACACACCTGTACGGCCTCACAACACACCTGTCACTACACACCTGTAAAGGCCCCGCAAAACACCTGTACGGCCTCACAAAACACTGTCACTACACACCTGTACGGCCTCGCAACACACCTGTCACTACACACCTGTACGGCCTCGCAACACACCTGTCACTATACACCGGTACGGCCTCGCAAGACACCTGTCACTACACACTTGTAAGGCCTCGCAACACACCTGTCACTACACACCTGTACGGCCTCGCAACACACCTGTCACTACACACCTGTACGGCCTCGCAACACACCTGTTGTCTGTGTATCACCGTAAATAATGACTTGGAAGGTTTTGACGATGCACTAGGTTGGAAGTTTAGTAGTAGTAGTAGTAGGTGTTAATAGTAGTTGTAGGTGGTAATAGTAGTAGTAGGTGGTAATAGTAGTAGTAGTAGTAGGGGTAATAGTAGTAGTAGGTGGTAATTTTAAAGGGTATCACAAAGCCAGCAGCCAACACCCAGCCACTGTCTGGGCCGGCCCATGTATTTGTTTTGGTTATGACAAAATGGCGGCTGTGACTTCAGTATCTCGGGGCCCCAGCTAGCCCAGATCCCCGATCCTGTTTATAGATCAGTGGATATGTCGAGTCTCGGACATTTTTTTTTTTTTTTTTTTTTTTTTTTTAAACTTGCGATTCCCGGACTTTTGCGGTTCCCGGACCATGCTCCCCCCTATTAGTCCGGGAAATCGAGATTTGTGTGTAGTACCACCATAAATAAACTAAAACCTTCCTCCTCACCGTCTTATTACATTTCGACACTCAATCTCTTACTTTGGAAATCTATTCTAGTCAAGTCTTGCTGTGGAAATTATCCACCAACCACCCCCTCAAATTTGGGAGAGTGGTGGTTTTGTCCCCCCCCCCCCCCTTTATCCCGGCTTATCATATCACCTTCGTTTTGTAAACCCTATCACTGTCATACCATATCATCGCCCTTCCCTTGTCATTCTGGCATACTATATCACCCTCGTTTAGTACCATATCACCCGGAATACCATATTCTACTGTAGCCTACTTGCCAAATCACCATGTCTTACCATATCATTTCTATATAGCATACCTACCTACCATAATACTGGCATATCATATATTACCAGTAAAACGCCTTAATCGGCGAAGGACAAGCGAGCCCGTAGAAACCCACCGCACGTGCGCACGTGCGGTGGGTTCGGATGCAGCGTGCGGTGCGGCGGGAGTCACCCGGACTCTCGATAGCAAAGGAAATTTGTCTGCTGTCATCTAAACTGCATTTACCTTGCCTTTTTTCGCTGAAACTGTAGGGATTGAATGGGGCTATCAGATGGCGAAGACCGCTTGTCAATCGGAAGCGGGATTCCAAAGATATAAGCTCCTGAAAAGCGTGATGGTCGGGCCGGTTTGGGTCGGCCGCTTATCTCCCACAATGGTGTACGGCTCTTCAATTGTGCCCCAAGACACATTCGGAACCTAACGGGCGTCACCACGGACACCTTCAAACATCACCTTGACAAGTGGCTGGCTGACATCCCAGACCAACCACCCACGCCAGGCTACAGTAGCTCCCATGACAACACTTTACCTTCAGTGGTCCTGGAGGCAAGGAACAGGGAGTACTAAATACACCTGGAATGAGTGGAGGACCACCTCAACTCCGCCGATAACGGGCAAGATTCTTCAAAGGTAAAGGTAAGGTAAAGGTATCCCGGAAAAATCCGAGTGAGTGAGGACTCACGAGCGCTTCGCGCTCGCTCGTAATCACCCTGTCAACATACAGCCAACTGTAATACCATATCACCTTGTCATATATATTACCCTTGCATACCATATATCACCCAATGTAAGGAAATGTATGCAAGATTACTGAAGGAATATATAATAAAGGAAATGTATGCAAGATTACTGAAGGTATATGGTAAAGGAAATGTATGCAAGATTACTGAAGGTATATGCACCATGTTTATAACAAAATACGTAATGTAGAATATCAACACTTACAATAATTGTAGTTAGTATTTTGTTGCGTAGCCCTTCCTCTTGATGACCATTTGAAGGCGACGTGGTACACTGTCAGCAAGATTTTGAAGGAACTCGGGCTTAAATTCTTCCCAACACTTTCGGAGCTCCATTTCAAGCTTGGGGAGTGTAGAGGTGTCACTTGAGCAGAGTTTGCCTTTAATGATGGCCCAAAGATTTTCTGTGGGTGATATATCGGGAGAATTACCTGGCCAGTCATCTATTCTCCCAATCTTCCAGTCATCAAGCCACTGTATCACATCTCGAGCTGTGTGGCAGGATGCTCCATCCTGTTGGAAAATCTGTGCCTGTGTCTTTTCAAAGCAGGCCTCCAGGTGGTCATTTAAAAGATCAAAATACACCACTTTGTTAACAGTTGTGTTCTTTGGGAAAACAACTAAGTTCCCAATACCATGAAAAGAAAAGCAACCCCACACCATTAAACTGGGAAGGTGTTTTGTGGTCTTTCGTGTGTAGCGAGTGTTTATAATCCTGGACACTACTGCACTCACCGCGCGCTGGGGACTGACTGCCTCTTCCCTCTTGTGACTCCACGTGGTCAACTTGTCACGTGATCACCAGTGATGACATCATGATGTGTTGCTGGAAATTGGGGGTTTTAGGTATGGGGGTTTTATAACTGGTCAACGTTACTTGAATGATATTACTTGGGGATGATTTGATAAAAGATTACAACTTGACGGGAGGATTTAACTTAGTCTTATGACTTCACTATGTGATTTTAATGTGACCACGTCTCACTGCGGAGAGTAATGAAATAGGGGATGTATTTAAGGGGAAAAGATAAGGATTTAGGTTAAGGGAATGCGCTGCCACCAGCCCCGGCGAGTAACTCCTGGATTACTCCCTGGGCACGTTTGATTAATATTAATACTAGATTGATCTTGGTAGTCGGGGTTGGTACGAGGGGTTATACCGAAACAAGGCTTGGACTCTCTTGGAAGTGTGGGGAATTATTTTCCTAACTCAGAATAATCACCTGGGTTTTCATAATAACACAAGAACTATATTTGTAAATGATATCCTATTTATTTTGGAAACATGGTAAGTCTCTCACTTGAGATCATCTTCAGCATATAAGGGTTAACACTATACCAAGAAAACTCTACTCGGAAATAAGAATAACCTTTACACTCTGATACAGGAAACTCTTACTATGTGATGAAAGGAAGCTCTTAGGAGCATAACTCTCCTCACTGGATCCTATTTAGTGAATTTCCCTACACCTAGGTAACATATTACTTAATATTTATAAATCACACATGGAAGATAAATATCTAGTAGAGAAAGAAAATGTTGAGACAGTGTGGTCTGTGTTTCATTTAGACCATGTGGCCGTTGGGAGATTTCGCCTCAAGACCTTGAAGAGCGGAGAGAGAAGACTCTCTTAATAACACGTATAAGGATCTATGCCTTAGTGACACCGAACTGTACCTATATATTTATATAGAAATATATAGATGTAATACACTAAGGGAGAAAAACCACCGGAGCTCGGGGCGGATATCTTACCTTGAAGAGCGGAGAGAGAAGACTGCGGTGCCCTGCGGAATTCCGCGCCAAGAAAAAAAGAACTTGTTTGGAAAGCCTGCTGGTGACCTTAAATGAACAAATTATAATCCCGAACCAACTATTTAAGTAATGAAACTCGCGTATCCCCGAAGAGGCCGTCCCTAATACAAACTGGCAACTTTGATATAAGAGAATTTAATGTCTGGTCTAAAGCTTCACGAAGGTTGGTTTTATATGTAATATCGACATTCCGAACACCTAATTCAGAGCGAAGAGGTATTGAAATCTTACGTAGAATATTGGTGAGCTTTCATTTTAGCGTGGATCCTTACTACAACGCCCATATATTACCATAACCGATAACGATAGGGATTATTTTGAAAGACGGTAAGATTCTGGGAGAGTTTCTTGGTCTGACCAGATAACTGGGGAAAGATAAAAAGAACTGACATCATTAGTTATCACTGATCGCAGAATAATTATCCTACGGATTGTGTCTCGCATACGGCATATCGGGGGGGGGAATGGAAGACCGAGGAAAGAAATGGCGGGTGATAGAACGAAAGAAGATAAACAAAATGGCGTCTAGGATGGCCAAACTGAGACGAAAAGATGGCGGAAAGAAAGAAATACGATGAGTCATGTGAAACTGAGAAAAGAATTACTTACAAGACATAACTCGGGAATTTTATAATAATAATACTCATACTATTATCTCCCGAATAATGGGCATTACACGCGTCTATTCTCCGGGAAAATTAAATTCTATGGTATCAAAGTAAATACTTACGGATCAGGTTTCCGTTTTTAAAACTGCGTCAAGAGGAAATGTGTATGAGACTAATTTAGAGTGAATTTAATGGAAATTCTTCTGTTCTTTGAAAACGGGGTCTGTTTGTGTTTAGATTACACGAAAATCCAATGCAAGGAAGTATCCCAGTCAACCTGATACCTGGGTAATGAACGTGACCGTCAACCTTGACTTAGTCCGCATTCTCGGTGCAGAGATATATCCCAGAGGCGCACGCCAGCTTACCTCTGGTAAATGATAAGAGCCCTACAAGTCCTGAAATGTCCGTCACACCGCAAGCTGGTTGACTGTAAGGTGAGAAGCGTAGTACTACTATCTCGAATTAAAATACTCCTCCCACTGAACCAGGCTTCGCCCGTGAGAATCAGACGCTCCGACTTCTAGACATGAGAAATCTCCTAGACCAAATTGTTTCATCTAGTCTGACACTACACTCACCTCTGACTCACTAAGTTACATTGAACACTTTTCGCTTAATCTTCACCTGAATATACCTGGTCGTGTTGATTGTAACTAGAATTAAAATACCTTGAAGACTCACCGAACCAGAC
This sequence comes from Chionoecetes opilio, assembly GCA_016584305.1. NCBI lineage: Eukaryota > Metazoa > Arthropoda > Malacostraca > Decapoda > Majidae > Chionoecetes > Chionoecetes opilio. The sequence goes on from JACEEZ010008688.1 coordinate 6,906, forward strand.
TGAGTCTGTTAATGAAATTCTGGTGAGACTGGTATCCCAATCAACCTCTTACCTGGATATATTACGAACATACTGACCCTCAATTTGTTTTGAATCCTTGTCAATGTTTTACCTTTTACCACTTTTCTATTTGATTTCCACAAGAGTAATAACCGGGTGACGCTACAACTACCCTAACCAGAGTAGGTATTAAACTTTCAAGTTCATAAAATAAAAATTTCAACGTTCATAAAATAAATTTTCAATGTTCATGTTCAAAATAATTCATCCTCGATTTTCTAACATTTAACTAATTCATAACTAACACTGCACTGAACACTCCTGGATTAGTCTTCTAGGAGGTCTCCGTAGGTCGGGTTGTGAAGCTTGAGAGTGCGGAAACAGATGTCGTCGAGCTCCTTGCTATCGATGCAGCAAACGTCGCTGGCGTCCTTGTTCAGCCGGTGGATGGAAAGTATGGCGCTGTATGATTCAGCTACCTTAGGCGACGGGACAACCGAGAAGGTAACCATTTTCTTGTCTGGAAACTCCTCTAGAATCTTGGAAACTAAGAGCGTATCCCTGCCGGAGTCTGTGTCTCCCTTCTTGGAGGTGGCGTCCACGATGTCACTCACTGCGGCGATGATGTAGATGTTCTTAGCGCTGGGGTTATTAGCGTAACTCATGACGACGTCAGTGGGAAGGCTGAGAGAGATCCAGGACTTCCCTCCCGACGCGGCTTCACGTCCTTTCTTTGCCATGGTGGTAGTGTCGAGGCGTGTTGATGGCGGCTACAGGAACAGCGGCTACGGTGGCTGGCTAACAAGGGCGGCGGACTGAGATGGGCGGCGGACTGAGATGGGCGGCGGACTCTGAGGTGAGCGTCGCTGCTAGCGCGTGGCGATGATGAAGGGTGGCCGAGTTGAGGCGAGCGGGGTGTCGAGGCGCGCGACAGGCTCTAAGGGCGTGGCGAAGGGCGCGGCGGCCTGGGACGCGCGGTATGCGCTGGCTGTGTCGGCTAGGCGGGGTGGCTGGCTGGCTGTCCCGGCTGGCGGAGTTGACGGCTAGATGCGGCGGCTACGGCTTGCTTCTTACAGCTCACGCTCACATGGTCATGGGTTCATGTATGTATTGTGTTTGGTTTATAGGGAGAGAGATCTAATAAGCCTACTATAATGATCGATTGCTATATGAAAATTTACTGAAATTTGACTATCTTGCTATTTATTTTCCCAGGTGCGCTTCTGTTGCTGTTATTTTTAGGAAATAATATACCACCGCTATAGTCACCAGTGTGTTGCTGGAAATTTGGGGTAACTGGTCTGGGGTATTTAAGACTGGTCAACGTTGCCTGAATGATATTACTTGGGGATGATTTGATAAAAGATTACAACTTGACGGGAGGATTTAACTTAGTCTTATGACTTCACTATGTGATTTTAATGTGACCACGTCTCACTGCGGAGAGTAATGAAATAGGGGATGTATTTAAGGGGAAAAGATAAGGATTTAGGTTAAGGGAATGCGCTGCCACCAGCCCCGGCGAGTAACTCCTGGATTACTCCCTGGGCACGTTTGATTAATATTAATACTAGATTGATCTTGGTAGTCGGGGTTGGTGCGAGGGGTTATACCGAAACAAGGCTTGGACTCTCTTGGAAGTGTGGGGAATTATTTTCCTAACTCAGAATAATCACCTGGGTTTTCATAATAACACAAGAACTATATTTGTAAATGATATCCTATTTATTTTGGAAACATGGTAAGTCTCTCACTTGAGATCATCTTCAGCATATAAGGGTTAACACTATACCAAGAAAACTCTACTCGGAAATAGAAAACCTTTACACTCTGATACAGGAAACTCTTACTATGTGATGAAAGGAAGCTTTTAGGAGGCATAACTCTCCTCACTGGATCCTATTTAGTGAATTTCCCTACACCTAGGTAACATATTACTTAATATTTATAAATCACACATGGAAGATAAATATCTAGTAGAGAAAGAAAATGTTGAGACAGTGTGGTCTGTGTTTCATTAGAACCATGTGGCCGTTGGGAGATTTCGCCTCAAGACCTTGAAGAGCGGAGAGAGAAGACTCTCTTAATAACACGTATAAGGATGGCGGAACATCTATGCCTTAGTGACACCGAACTGTACCTATATATTTATATAGAAATATATAGATTAATACACTAAGGAGAAAAACCACCGGAGCTCGGGGCGGATATCTTACCTTGAAGAGCGGAGAGAGAAGACTGCGGTGCCCTGCGGAATTCCGCGCCAAGAAAAAAAGAACTTGTTTGGAAAGCCTGCTGGTGACCTTAAATGAACAAATTATAATCCCGAACCAACTATTTAAGTAATGAAACTCGCGTATCCCCGAAGAGGCCGTCCCTAATACAAACTGGCAACTTTGATATAAGAGAATTTAATGTCTGGTCTAAAGCTTCACGAAGGTTGGTTTTATATGTAATATCGACATTCCGAACACCTAATTCAGAGCGAAGAGGTATTGAAATCTTACGTAGAATATTGGTGAGCTTTCATTTTAGCGTGGATCCTTACTACAACGCCCATATATGACCATAACCGATAACGATAGGGATTATTTTGAAAGACGGTAAGATTCTGGGAGAGTTTCTTGGTCTGACCAGATAACTGGGGAAAGATAAAAAGAACTGACATCATTAGTTATCACTGATCGCAGAATAATTATCCTACGGATTGTGTCTCGCATACGGCATATCGGGGGGGGAATGGAAGACCGAGGAAAGAAATGGCGGGTGATAGAACGAAAGAAGATAAACAAAATGGCGTCTAGGATGGCCAAACTGAGACGAAAAGATGGCGGAAAGAAAGAAATACGATGAGTCATGTGAAACTGAGAAAAGAATTACTTACAAGACATAACTCGGGAATTTTATAATAATAATACTCATACTATCATCTCCCGAATAATGGGCATTACAATGAGACGTCTGATGATATGGCGGTCTCCCATTGGTTCCCGCCGCGGCGGGCGCGCATAAACATATGAACGTGCTAACACACTCGCTATATTAACACATTCGCTATATTTTTTTTCTTCTTTTCTTTGCATGTCTCCTTTAGTACATACAACTACGTACAATTGTATGTTCACCAATACACATATTTACACTCCCTACATGTTGCTGATGACAGTCAACACCTAATCCCGACTAATTGCCTCCCGCAGCCGCATAGTCGACGCGCCCTTCTTGGTAAGGCAGTCTGCCAGTTGCTTCGATGTCTCCACCCACGTTACCTCCTTCAATTCCCCTTGATCCAACATCTCTCGAAGCACTGATATATCAATCCTCAGACGCTTGTTGTCCACCAATTTATAGGTGTATAGGGCTTCCACTACGCTACGGTTGTCCACAAAACATCTGATAGGGATCCTCCCACATCCGGAGATCTCCTGCAGAATACTGGCCACATACACCGCAGTACTAGCACCATCCAGAAGTGCCAGGGTCTCAGCAGCAAGAGTTGAATTGACCACCCGTCGAACCTTCCTTGACTGCCAGTAAATAGGGCCCCGTACATTATTAGTGTCGCACAGAAAGTAATAAAGCCCCCTTGAGATCCATGTCCCTGCAGGTTGGCGAAGGATGCGTCAGCGTAGCACTCAATGTGGCACTCATCTAAAGGTCTAATCCTCGGGATAAACAACCCAACATTTATCCGTTTTCACACGCTCAATCACCTTGTTTAGTCTCAATATGTCAGACACCGTAGCCTTTGGAATGAAACACTCAGCTCGCACACATCGAACGCTATATCCGGGCGAGTGTGAGTAGCCATCCAATTTAGTTGCCGACCAACCCACGATATTCTGTTTCTCTCTGTTCTGACAAATCACTCGTCTTCTCCAACGCCCGACGCTTGCTAAGGGCAACCGGATTCAACGATGCTCCATACTGAAAACTGGTCGATTGTGATACCGCCGTCCTCTGTGGTAACTACGTTGAGCCCCCCATACTTAAAGCACTCTGAATCGAAAGACCCGACTTGGAAGGTCCTACGCAACTGTTTTATGACGTGCTGCTCAAAGTTCATAGTACCAGCCCACAAGAAGTCATCCACATATACGCATATGATAACCTCTGTTCCACCATGTTGGCTCCACGAAAACATGCAGGGTCCAGGGGACGAAATCTTGGCACCGAGACATATCCAGCTGTTCCTTCACCCTCATGTACCATTGTCTGGCCGCGTCGCACAAACCATACACAGTCTTCCTCAGACGCCACAATAAACCATTGTCGAACTCAGGAGGAGGTATCAGGTACACTTCACGCTCTATTTTGTTCCCTTGGAGGTACGCAGCTTGTATGTCCATTGTGTGGCACACCCAACCATTAGCTGAGGCGAGTACCATTGCCAAACGGACAGCCTCCTTTGAACATGTGGGAGAGTTCTCCTGCAGCCCTATGGTGTCCTCCTCAAAGCCCCTGGCTACCAAACGTGCCTTCACAATAGTCTTCCCTTCCTTCAGCTTTTCTGTGACCACCCAACGTACAGATATAGCTTGTTGACCCACATTCTCCATCTCTTCATACACCTCCTTGGTCCTCCAATTCTCAATCTCTTTTTCCTTAGCACAACACCACCTCATCTGTATTAAACAACACAAGCATTCTGTCGCCTCGTCCACTGTTTCCCATGACGTAAAATCTCTGTCCAGATCCATCCAATTAATGTTACCATCTTTGTCACTCTTAATGTTGTAGCAGTTGGAGTATCGACCAGTCGCCTTCCCCGCCCGACTAACAATTTTACCAGATATCCACTCACCACTCGCTTTCTCAACGCCCTTGATTCTTTGACCCATTTTAACTCTCACTACAGGAATTGCCAACACACCCGAGGCACTCGCACCCGTGTCCGTCTGCCGAACGTCACCGTTGTGGCCATCCACAGCCACCTGCGCCCCCTCACACCACAACATCAACAATTTCACGAGGATGGTCGTCATCATCCGAGTCCATGTCTGAATCCCGAATCCAATTTCCACATTTACCACACAGACTAGGAGCTCGCAGAGCACTGGTATTGGACTGAGACACATCTTTCTCATTTGACACTGCAGCAGGATCAACACTGGTCGGTGCCGTGGCAATTCGACATGTGTGCACCCTAACACACATTCCACCGTGCTTCACTAAAAATTGTTTCGCTTTCCCAATTATGGTACCAGGTCCGCGCCACTTATTACTGTCTAGACGCTTGTAGTAAAAATCATCTCCGTAGTGTAGGTCTCCGGGGTCGCTGTCTCTCACATTATGACGAAGTGCTCTAGTTAGCCTTTCACTAGATTCCGCTACGGTAAATGCTCTCCGTGCCGCGTGAAGTGCATTCAGGTTATCCTTCACTATACCTGCAGGTGTGGCCTCGCCGTCTAGCGCCGGTAGATTATCATAAAAGGCTCCAGGAATCCCAGGGTTCTGGCCAAATACCAGCTGGTTGGGCGAGTAACCCGAAAAATGTTGACAGTGCATTCCTGGCAGCCACAGCCCAAGCCAGAGCAACATCTAAATCACAGCCAGGACAATCCGCCAAAATCTTGCTTACCATTCCTCCCAACACAGCATTGAGCCTCTCACAAACACCATTACTCCAAGGGCTTTCAGCTGCCGTCGTTATAATCTTAACATTGAATGCCTCACCTAGAGACCTCATATCTGAATTATTAAATTCACAGCCATTATCTGATAAGATTTTTCCTGGGGCACCAAATAGCACAACCCAACCGAGAAATATTCCCCGAATAATAGTGCCCGCATTCTTGTCTGGAACAACCACAGATGTACAATATCTTGTATACAGGTCCACTATCACCAAGAAATACTTCTTGCCCCACGACTAAGGTCCATGGCAATCACCTCGTTAAACCTGCTAGCCAACGGGACACTCACCACTGGTCTCGGGCTCGGTTTCTTATACCGTTTGCACACGTCACAGTCACTTGTCACTGTATCAATCCTCCGTTCCAGGTTCGAGTCCCTAATGTCGGCATCTCTCACAAGCTTCTTCAATTTTTCTGCTGTAGGGTGTCCAAACTGACGATGAAGTTTCAAGGCCCTCTTCTCGATGTCCCCGTCCTTGTAGAGTGCCACGAGTGCCTCAGCTATACTAACTTCCAGTTTAGTCATGCCGATAACGGCACCAGATAGTGTCCTGACGATGATGTACGTAGATTTACGACGTCCCTTTTTCCGCCACTTTGATTTGATTTGTCTCACAGTTGATTATCATTTCGGCTCTTTCATAGACGATCTACTCAGCAAACAACGGTAAATTACAGTTCACCACATCAGAGGTCACATTGGCACGCATATTCCCTATACAACAGGGAAACGTAACTTTCTTGAAAGAAGTCACAGAAATACCATTGCCAAATGTGAAGCTGGAATTAGAACATTCCTCTTTCACAAGTCCACGCTCATATTCAGTCACCCATTTACATACGCTTCGAAGCCAACGTGAACCACACACAGTGTTTGTACAACCTGTATCAAGGACGGCACACCCCTTTGATTCACTCACTAGTTTCAATAAATTGTCCTCGCTATCTTTATCATTCACATAGCCCACGAATAAGTTCACTGGTTCCTCAACGTACCCCCACCATGGCCTCCTTTGTTTTCGTAGGCGTCAGGGCAATCACGTGCCCAGTGATATATCGATTCACAAATAGCACATTTGGATATTGTACCATATGCCCCCATAGGGTTTTTCTTCCTCCTATCCTGTCTTTGACGTCACTATTACCACGCCCACGGGCATAGCCTTGCGGTCCCCGCCAACCACGTCTACCTCGACTGGTTCCGCCCACATACAGGGCTTCCTCACTTTCACCAACAGTGCCCTCATTTCCCACAAATAAAGGTTCTGATTTTATCTGTATGTGGGCGCTCGGTCCCTTCGCACCACTCGAAAATATTCGGTTGAGCGTCGCCTTCATATTATCGTATGTAACCACCTGTGTTGCTGACATGACTAATTGCTTCTCTCTTTCCTCTAACAAACATGAAGCCAATAACATGAAGGCCAACACCGAATCATCAAGCTTCAATCCCTGCTTTGTAACACCATGGTACGTAAGTTCAAACTCTGACACAAAGTCCTTAATCTCTGCTCTCTCTTTTCTCCGTAGGCTATACAAAGCCTCAAATGCTGCAAATTTCCTTCTTCCTTCATCGACCAAAAACACATCATCCAGTCTCTTCAATAACACTTCCACGCCATCCTCTGCCTCCAACTTGGTCTTATCAATTTCCGACGATGCACTTCTGGCCCGCCCGGAAAGTGACAGATGTATTGCCAGCGCACGCTTCTTCTTTTCAATTGTGGTCAGTCTACACCACACACCTACATCCTCCTTCCACATCTCGCATTCTTCATCATGCTCCAATTTCGGAGGCCACTTCAGTGAACACGCCATTAGTGCAGTTGTGGAACTACGCTCTGCTACCAATGTTTATAATCCTGGGCCCATACTTATAAAGATTTAGGATTCGTCTTAAGCCCCGTCCACACTACCACTCACCACCGTCGGCGCTTGCCGTCGGTGCTTGCCGACGGGAAGCGCCGTTGCCAGGGTTGTGTCCACACGAACGGTTTTGTTCGGCGGTCAGCGCGCTTCCTGATTTCAAAGTGAGAGTCATGTTTTCTGCATATCGTGTACTCTCACTCGAAATTATGAAATAACCACAGGAGGTTTAGAAAAACTGACCCAACTATCATCTTCATGACACATTTCTGCATATCATAAGCAAGAAAAATATACGAAAACCTTTTTGTGTATTCTAAAAAATATAGCAAAAAGAAATAGTGTATAAACATTTTTCTCACTTTTTTGTCTTCAACTCGCTGCAATTTCCCGACCATTTCTCCCATTTAATTTTGATCACATATTCGTAATCAGCTGACTTTCTTGATTCTGATGGTATACGGTACATAGCAATGCAAAAATATCTAGATAGTGAAAACTGCCGATAACTTGAAGCATGTGTTTGGCGCTGACCCGTGAGTGAGGCATGCCCGCCAAAAAAGNAAAAGGTTTTCCCCCCTAAATTTTTTATCGATTGGGCGCTCGGCCCCCTTCGAACCACTCAAAAATATTCGGTTGAGGTCGCCTTCATATTATCGTATGTAACCACCTGTGTTGCTGACATGACTAATTGCTTCTCTCTTTCCTCTAACAAACATGAAGCCAATAACATGAAGGCCAACACCGAATCATCAAGCTTCAATCCCTGCTTTGTAACACCATGGTACGTATGTTCAAACTCTGACACAAAGTCCTTAATCTCTGCTCTCTCTTTTCTCCGTAGGCTATACAAAGCCTCAAATGCTGCAAATTTCCTTCTTCCTTCATCGACCAAAAACACATCATCCAGTCTCTTCAATAACACTTCCACGCCATCCTCTGCCTCCAACTTGGTCTTATCAATTTCCGACGATGCACTTCTGGCCCGCCCGGAAAGTGACAGATGTATTGCCAGCGCACGCTTCTTCTTTTCAATTGTGGTCAGTCTACACCACACACCTACATCCTCCTTCCACATCTCGTATTCTTCATCATGCTCCAATTTCGGAGGCCACTTCAGTGAACACGCCATTAGTGCAGTTGTGTAACTACGCTCTGCTACCAATGTTAATAATCCTGGACACTACTGCACTCACCGCACGCTGGGGACTGACTGGCTCTTCCCTCTTGTGACTCCACGTGGTCAACTTGTCACGTGATCACCAGTGATGACATCATGAGACGTCTGATGATATGGCGGTCTCCCATTGGTTCCCGCCGCGGCGGGCGCGCATAAACATAGGAACGTGCTAACACACTCGCTATATTAACATCCATGACTTTACATTTCCTTTCACTAAGCTTCAGGTCCCATTCCATTCCGTATGTGTTTGTTATGTGTAAAATTTCCTCCATTTCATCCTTACTTTCTGCCATCAGTACTACATCATCAGCATAGGCTAAACATCCTAACTTCTCTCCTCCAATTGCTACTCCTTTACTTGACTTCCTGATTCTCACGATCAGTTCCTCTAAATACAGGTTAAATAATGTTGGGGACATGACACATCCTTGTCTAACTCCTATATTATTTTCCATCCAGCCAGTTGTAATGTCACCTAGAGTAAATTTAACTTCGTTCCCTTCATACATGCTGTTTATTACTTCCACCACCTTTGTATCTACTCCAATGTGTCTCAGTAATCTTATTAACTTTCCTCTATTTACTGTGTTGTACGCCTTTTCGATATCTATAAATACTAAGTAAAGCTCTTTCTTCTGGTGCTTGTTTCTCTCAAATTTCTTTTAGTGTAAATATATTTTCTATTCCACCTCTGCCTTTCCTGAACCTACTTTCAGGGATGTCAACAAGAAAAGAAAAAAACCTCTTGAGATAAAATAATAGGGCGACCAACTCATCCGAGCGCAGCGAGGCTGACCGACCGTAGCGAGGGAACCTCCCAGTTGGGAGATTTTTTGTAAATTTCAAACTCTGAGAGAGCTTCTGAGAGGTCCTTGGTTATATCTATAATAATTTCTGGTCTCAATTTTGTCTGTTTTTGTGTCCACAATTTGTGTATATGTATATATCTCTGGCCATACTATATTGAGTATATACCCTCTGGCCAATCTGGCTTACCTCCTGCTGTGGCATCCCTGCATTGAACTCTCCAGGCCTGGAGCCTGCAAACTTGACACAGTGAGGGCAGTGTGCCAATCGATACCAGACCCCTGGATCACCAGAGCTATCTCACCTGGCTGTGGCTGCTGTAATCCACCCCCAACATACTGGCTGTAGGCTGCTGTATTCCACCCCCAACATACTGCCTCCTGAGCAAACTTGTAGCAGTGGAGTCAGGAGATATCGGCAGCCTAGTATTAACTTCCCGCTAGGCAGCCAAAAATGTGTTATGGTCTGTGCTGGATCAGTGGCCAGGGACAGGTGCGGCTGTGGGCTAGGCAACTATGTACACACACCCCAAAAAAATTAAAACCCGAATCTACACGATTCACAGAAATGACCCAGCTGGCAATAAGAGACTCGGAAATCCGTGAATCCGCGGCAAATTGACATCCCTGTACTTTGCTCCTCTCCTAACATCTTGTTTTCCTCTATCCACAATTTCAACTTCTCATTAATGATCATTCCAAAAACCTTGGCTAGTATGTTCATGACAGCTATGGGCCTATAATTGGCTATGTACTACTTATCTTTTCCTCCTCCTTTGTGTATTAGGGTCACTCTACTCTTTTTCCAGTCCTGTGGCACGCAGCCTTGCTCCAGCACTGTCACATATGTTATATATTGCCTGTTTTACCATTTCTCCTCCATATTTAACAAACTCCCCTATGAGTCCATCTGTCCCTGCAGCTTTGCCGTTCTTCAAAGCTTTCACTACCTTTTCTACCTCTTCTAGCTCAATTACTGTTTCCTCCATTGCTCTCTTATCACTGTAGATCATAATGTTTTTCATTCCCTCTACTTCCATGTTCTTTCTAATTACTTTACTTCAGTACCCTTCTATTACTGATTTTATCTCATCCTCCTTCTCAGTATCTCAGTATCTCTTCCCTCTATTTTCAGTTTAACTTTCGGGTTCATCTCTCGTCCACCGAGGTTTCTCTTTAATCCTTTCCATCCTTCCTTTTCCCTCTCTCCTCGAGGTAAACTGTTTAGTTTCTTTGCCTGCTGCTGCTCCTCCCATGTAGCTATCTTTTTACTAATTAATATATGTGCTACTTTTTTCGCATTCTTATATTGAGCCCATGCTCTCTGCCATTCTTGACTATATTGGTCTCCTTGTTTTTCAATCAATTTCCTTAATTTTCTCTGCCTTCTATTGTCATTTTTCCTGTTTCTTATTGCTTGTTTTACCTCTTTATCCCACCATCCTTTTAGTCTAGTTGTTCCTCCTGTCTTGTATTTCTTCACTCCTATGGTATTTTTTGCCTCCTGCATCATTACCGTTTTAACGTCCTGCTCCCAAGCTTCCATAGTTTCTATTACCCTTCTCAGTTTTCTCTACTCAACTTCTCATCAAGTTTTTGGCTGTACTCTTCCCAGTCAGCATCTAGTATCCTCCATTTAGTCCTCCACTCTGTCTTCGCAACTTGCACTTTCGACCTATCTTTTCCACACGACACTCCTATAATGATGTGGTCTGAAATATCTATCTCCTCGTTCTTCCATATCGTGCACTTGTGTTTCTCTATTTCTGTGTTTACTATTATGAAATCTATTGCTGATTCTGCTCCTCTATCTCTCCACGTCACTGGATGTTCTAACTCCCAATTCTTAATTGTTAGATTGGCAGCCTTTTCTGTAAAATCCAAAAGCATCTGTCCATTGATGTTTAATGGTGCACTATTTAGACCTATGTGTCCATTGAAATCAACCATCAGTATCCATTTTCTTTTTCCAACTCTCCTGCTTATTTCCACTAGTGCATCATAAAGTTTTCTGTTTTCTGCCCGGTTTACAACACCTTCAACACCCATGTACACCACAGTCACCCACCATTCTTCCTTCCCATCTGTATCCTGACTGTGATTATGTCTCCCTTGTTGTATCCTAGCTTATCTATTGTTTCCTTCTGAAGGTGTACCTCTGATATCTCCCTTCCTGCCTTCTCCCTCACAAGAACTCCAACACCTCCTCCCTTCTTCTCACCTGCTTTCCTTCCTCTTCCTATGCCTAACCATCCCCCTTCCTGCCATTTTATCTGATCATGCCATCCTGTTTCACCAGTAAAAGAAAAAAAATAACCTAACCTAACCTAACCTTTACCTATACCCACCTATCCCTTAGGATAGATAGGTATCCCTTACACCCTTAGGATACCTAAACTAACCCATACCTAACCTAACCTAACCTTTACCTAACTAAAAAAAAAAAAAAATAATTATTTTTTTTTTTTTAAATATCCTTTAACACTACCTACTTACAAATAACACTCCCTCATGTTATGCTACAACTTCATCAACTTCAGTAATGTTCTACACATAAAAAAAAAAAAAAAAAAAAAAAAAAAAAAAAAAAATATATATATAATTGCGACAGAAAACGGTTAGCAGATTCATTTAAAACACATAAAAACACGGTTATATGGACAAGAGCTTCGCAGTCGTTTTCAGAGACACCAATTATTTTTTCTTGGCCTAAAAATAGGTGCTTGTTCTAATGGAGATAGTTTTATTTTGCGCAAAAAAAAAAAAAAAAAAAAAAAAATAAAAAGTATAATTTGTGGTTATGTTTCATTAAAACCTATAAGGTTGGGTTATGTTTCATTAAAACCTATAAGGTTGGGTTATGTTTCATTAAAACCTATAAGGTTGGGTTAGGTTTCATTAAAACTGATAAGGTTGGTTAGGTTTCATTATTTTTTTTTAATTTTTTTTTTCTTTTCCCGCAAAATAAAACAAGCACCATTAGAACAAGGAGTGCCGACTGGGGTAATTTGGTCCTTCCAACGGACCGGTTCTATTCGGACCGCCATTTTTGCTTTGGTGTTTGTTTCAATATAAATAAGAGTGTAACAGTTTTGAATATCCCATGTAGTAAAACAACCATTTTAACATTTTTAGTATTAATATGAATATAAATATCGATATGTAACTGAACCCAGAAACCAAAATACAAAATTAGTAAAATGACAGCAAAAAAAAGTTGCGGCAAAGTTTGTTTACAAAATCAGCTGATTTGGCGAGCTTTCATGGGATTCAAATACGAGACGGAGTACATTCTTGTAAATAAGCGTATATATAGTTTTTATGTTACGTTATAGTTACGTGTTTTTCCTCTACTTTAACATGAAAATATCAAAAATGCTCTATCTTGTCTCATTTCTGTATGATCAATGCTTGGTTTGGGTCCGTATTTACCCCGGTGACAAAAACACTCACGGGGTAAATTGGACCCAGTGTAATGTACCCCTCACGGCATATCACGGTGAGGATTAACTGCCTATTTGCACTTGTTTCTTTTGTTTCAGATTGTTGAATGCTAATATGGAATTAGTTTAAGGGTGCTGGTACACAATTGGAAGAATGATTTCTGTTTACCTTAATGGATACCGTAAATGTGCAGTTTCAACCAATACTTCCTATAAACCAATACTCTCCTGACATAACTGGGGGGCTATGCCCACCCATACCTCCCTGCTAGTTAACTAACCTAACATGGGCATTGATTACGTAACCTAACGGTATTATTTTACATTAGGACCGAAATTCCCTACACAATATGGAGTGTGGTTTCTGTTTACCTTATTTAATTCTAGGAAACATTTTCTCTATGAGTTTCCGTCGCAAATCATTACTTTCGAAGATAATGACATGTTCATAGGGAGGCGAGAGCCAAGTGTTTACGTGCGCCTGACTCTTCTTCCTCTTGTGACCTGCATCGCCTCTGTTCTTCCCTTGCCGCGGACACTTTTTTAATGCAGATTTGACATTAGTTTGGAGGTTAAAGCGTGTGTTAGGTTAGGTTAGTGAGTCAAAAGGTGGGGTTAGGTTAGTTTAATTTTCATATCTCCTATACACTCGGATCTCCTTCCTATTAAAAACATCTTATATCTCCGAAAGAAGTGCTTTGTGACGGAAGCTCATAGAGAATGTTTCCTAGAATCCAATAAGGTAAACAGACACCACACTCCCAATTGTGTAGGGAATTCTGGCCCTAGTGTAAAGTATTACTAAATTAAGTAACAATGCTTAGAAATTATAAAAGAAAACTAACATAGACCTAGAAAAAGAAGAAAGACTAGGAACTCAAAGACTGGAACCCAAACGTGTGCGTGTTGGTCATCCTTTCCGCCTCCCCAGAGAATGTGAAGAACAGCTCACAGAATGTTTGAGTGTTCATGGGCATGGTATGACATGTTGTTTAAGTTTTTGGAGGTTTGTCAAATTTTTAAGAAATATTTTTTTTTTTATATATATATATATGACCAATTTACCCCAGAGTTAGGTCCGATTTACCCCATTTAGTGTAACAATGCGGTCCGCACTTCGCAGTGTATTGCTAACAGAGCTATAATGGAAATTTGTTCAAACTTTAATGACATATAGGTAGTGACCCTCCTATGATTGTATTCACTTTTTGTTTGTTTATTTCAATAGATATGGAAACTAGATCAAAGTTTGTCAAAACCAGGACCAAATTACTCCGGTCGGCACTACCTATTGTAGGCCAAGAAAAAATAGTTGGACCGCGAAACTCTCGTTCATTTTTACCAAAAACACACCAGAAAAAAATAGTTTCGTCCACCAAAGTGAGTTTGATGTTCATCTGGAATAATACCGAAACCTTGTCCTGGCGACTTTGGTGTTATCTACGGTAGAGGGTCAAAATTGCGGCACTGCTCCCTGCTCACCTGTCATCAGCCATCCCCTGGGGCAGCGGCGGGAGTGTTCGTGGTGTTGTGTAGGGCTGCGAGGATTCCCTGGGGAACGCTATGAGCCCTGGGCAGGGATGCTCGAAAATCCCTCGTAAGGGACAACTTATGAGTGTATGGCTACAATAACCTTACGAGGGTGGGCTGAGGGAGATGCTCGTACCGAGCCGTCACTCCCGTACGGTTATCGGTGGCCTCTGGGTGGGGAATATTAGGGATATTCTAGAGATATGTGTGGGGAAATTCTGCTGACCAATCACAGAGCAGCGCCTCGCATGATGCGGCCTTATCTAGCCAATCATCATGCTCTCAGCTGTCAGGGAGCCCGATAAATAAATTACTTCAAATGCCGCTGTTGAGTTTAAAATCGGCCCCTTTCGGAAATCGTCCGCGGAGGGCTTATTTAACCTAAATAACTCTACAAAACTTAACACAAACCTATCATAAACCTTACCTAACCTAAACATAACTTAAATATAACTTAACCTAAAAACTATATTTGCCGGTGTTGAGCTAAAATCGGCCAATTTCCGAAATAGGGCCGATTTTAGCACAACACCGCTAGAATGTTACGATAATACAAATTGCCGCATATTAGCCTTTCAGCGTAATGTTCTCCCGCTGAATAATACAGAGACGTACCCAGGGTATACCTTGATGCGCTGATTATAGGTTAGAGTCCCGCGTGCCCGAAATTAGCATCTATGGAGTATGGACCACTGCGCTGGCCCGGCCGTACAGAGGCCTGCCGTATTCGTAGCCTCGACGGTCCCTGTTATAGTGGACGAGAACTGCGCGTTCGCTCATTAGGTCAGCCAAGACACACTGGGGGACTAACACTTCACTCTGACATACGTGACACTTGTGTGCAAGGATAGTATAACTTTATAATATCCTTGCTTGTGTGTGTACGTGCGTGTGTGTACGGTAGACATTTACACCACCACCACCGACCATTATAGCGGCCAAACTTGTATGATTGTTTTGATTCAAGAAGTCGACCGATATATATATTTAATATATTAGGTTTGTCCTAATATGAATTTATTACAAGTATAGGTATTGTATGCTAAATATGATATATATGGAGTTAATAATGCAATAAACACATCACATTTCAAACAGGCAAGCATGAAATGGCTCTATAATACACAATAAACATAAAGTATAGTGATACAGCTTGTAATTTATTGTTTGTTGATGTCTAGCCGCTTCAAATTTCACTCCCTTAGGGAGTTAAGGGTGCTCCAGACCACCCTTAGCCTCGCGGTCCCGTACCAAGTGAGAAAACGGTTTGAGCATCACCCGTAGAGGTGCTACGAGGTAAAAGTCCCCTAGGGTAATACTTACGGGCCCGTAACTCTTTCGAGCATCTCCCCCCTGGTGATGTCCTATGATGCTATCACAGGCGTGGTAGTTGATCTGTCTTCTTCAGTAAGGCACAGGTGAGGCGGAGGACATAAATGTTTCCTTGAACATAATGAACAATGAACAATGAGGGGAGAACGCCAGCCTTCTTCTTCTTCTTGTGACCTTTTCTGTTTATTATCGCTTTGTAGGTCGTCTGTCAAGCTCGAGGTCGAACTTGACGCGAGACTAAAGCGGCTATTACACGGGCACTATTCTGCTCAGTGAGCAGATTTCACTGAGCAGTTTTGAGGATTTTGCTCGATGAAAGCCTGTTTGGTTGAGCAAACAGAGAACTACTTCGAAGCTATTTTTGCTCGTCATTTGAGTGAGCAAAAACGTTTTCTGTTATAAAGGACCGAAATTAGTGGATGACTATATTATTTATTGCAAGATCATTTTCTTCTAAAACTCAAAAAGACATCAACATGCCTGCTGACTGGACAGACGAGATGGAAAGCTTACTGATTGACTTAGTTCAGGCACATCCTACAATATGGAACATATATAGCCCTTTATTTGTTAAAAAAACATTAAAAAAGAAAACATGCACCCTCAATGCCTAAGAAGCCTGACCTAAGTCATTTATTTACCGTGATACACAGGCGACAGGTGTGTTGCGAGGCCGTTCAGGTGTGGTGTATATGGTAAAGCGAGAGAGGCTAAGAGTGCAGTGTTAGCACCCGAGTGTGTGTGTCTGACCTAAAGAGCGAACGCGTAGTTCTCGTCCACTATAACGGCGTCAGCCCCGTACCACCACGGCCACGGGTACGGCGCGGGCCACAGTGGTCCATAGAAGCTACACACGGGGATTACAGGAAGTTTAAATGAATCAAAAGAACTTTCTTAATTTGGTATATTGAATTGAAAGTAGTTAGTTTCGTACACTGATTTTGAGTATTTTCGTACATACCTGGTGTCATTTCGTAACTCTAGTAGTCAAGTTCAACTCTGCGCTGAGTGTACGAAACGACTATGGTTTCATATAGACTACGAAACAACTTTTGGTAATAATGGACGAGAGTTTCGCGGTCGTTTTCAGAGACACCAACTATTTTTGGTAAAATTTTGGAAGAAGTCCTTCACCCCTATCTTTTTTTTCTTCCCCCTATAGCCAACAAGCCTGGAGAACTGGCGGGAATACGGGGTTTTTGGGTGAGGGAAGCAAATATAAGTCATTTATGGCTCCCAAAAAAATCATCAAAGTCACTATAAGTAAAAATCTAACCTAACCTAACCTTAACCACAAAGTATACCTAACCTAACCTTAACCACAAAGTATACCTAACCTAACCTTAACCACAAAGTATACCTAACCTAACCTAACCTTAACCACAAAGTATACCTAACCTTAACCACAAAGTATACCTAACCTAACCTAACCTAACCTTAACCACAAAGTATACCTAACCTAACCTAACCTAACTGGACTTAGAATTTTTTGAGGCACCTCATATTTCATAGCGGCCGTGTGGTTAACCCAAGGCTGAGCGCACGCTGGAACCTTTACAGATGTGAAGTACAATAAGCATACAATACAGTGCGTAGTTCATTTCAGTCAAAGCCGGAAGGATGAGTTCCAAAGTATTTCCCTATTTTTTCTTGGCCTACAATAGGTGCTTGTTCTAATGGAGTTTATTTTGCGACCAACCCCCACCCCCCCCCAAATGTAATAATGAAACCTAACCTAACCTTATAGGTTTTAATGAAACTTAACCTAGCCTTAAAGGTTTTAATGAAACCTAACCTAACCTTAAAGGTTTAATGAAACCTAACCTAACCTTATAGGTTGTAATGAAACCTAACCTAACTTTAACCACAAAAGTATATGTATTTTTTTTGTTTTGTTTTTTTTTGTTTTTTTTGCGCAAAATAAAGCTATCTCCATTACAACAAGCACCGCTTATTAGAAGCGCTATTTATCATTTGTATCATTACCGCACTCAGGTCTGTATGCATTTTGCTCATCAAAACACAGATCACCGTGTAATAGTTTCGTTGAGCAGCTCAGTGAAATCTGCTCAGTTTAGCAGAAAAGTGCCCGTGTAATAGGCCTTAAGGGGTACGCGAGACTACGGGATACGAGACTCGAGACTCGGGACTCGGTACTCGGTACGTGTGGGAGAATGCCGGACCAAAGGCTTCACCGACAGCATCCGCCGGTGACTCCCAAATTAAGATCAAGATCAAGGCAAGACAAGAGATAACTTGTGGCCTCCATAATACTGACTACACTCATTATAATACACCACAGCCACACAAATACACTTCCTACCTTCTTGTTCTTGTTTAGGGCTGCAAGGATCCTTTGGGAACTATGAGCCCTGGTTGATGTCCTATGATGCTATCACAGACGTGGTAGATGACCTGTCCTCCTCAGGAAGGCACAGGTGAGGCGGATGACGGCGTGTTGCCGTGAGGGGTGGACGCCCGCTGCCGCCAGCAGGGTGGGCAGGTCAAAGGTGTTGACGTTCAGGGCGATGAGTTGAGACTGTACCACTGCACGGTGGGAGTGGAAGCGCGGACACTGCAGCAGAAAGTGTTCAATAGTCTCCGGAACATTCATGCACCAGGGGCAGTGGCGGTCAGGGGACAGACGAAGACGCTGCAGGTGAGCTGTGATTGTCGTGTTACCTCACACTCGCGCCTCTTTTGATCTTGATCTTGATCTTGATTTGGGAGTCACCCAGCAGATGCTGTCAGTGAAGCCTTTGGTCCGGCGTTCTCCCACACACGTAATCTGTTGGGAGAGAAGCAAAAGGGGGAAGCAAAACTAGGGATTTCTTTTTCCCCTCCTTCCTCTCTCTGCATCACATTCATACTCTAGACATTCATAATCTTTGACACCACTGTGTGTCAGGGTGTGTCTGGTGAGGTTACACTTTTCAGTAAATCTTTTTCCACACTCTAAACATTCATAATCTTTAACACCACTGTGTATTAATATGTGTTTTGTGAGGTGACTCTTTTGAATAAATTTTTTTCCACACTCTAGACATTCATAATATATATAATCTTTGACACCACTGTGTATCTGAGTGTGTCTGGTGAGGTTACACTTTTCAGTAAATCTTTTTCCACACTCTAAACATTCATAATCTTTAACACCACTGTGTATTAATATGTGTTTTGTGAGGTGACTCTTTCGAGTAAATCTTTTCCCACACTCTAAACATTCATGTTTTCTGGCACCACTATGCGTCACGGAATGTCTATCGAGCTCACTCTTGTATCTGAATGACAGACCACACTGTTGGCACTCCAATTTGTTCTCTCCTTTGTGGCCGGAGCTGCCTGCCTCTAGGTGATTCCTGCCATCACAGCTGTGCCTCCCCACACCTGAGGCAGACTGATCCTGCTGCTCCCGGCCACTCATGCTGCTGCCCGGCCCCACAGCCTCCACCGCAGCAATACTAGCGGCAGCACACTCGGCAGCCTGTCCTACCGGGACCCTCGGCGATACTAGAACAAGCCCCTTTATTGCCGAGCGGAGACCCAAGCTTCGCCTCGGACCTCAGCACCTGCAACAGTGGTGACAGTCACAACTCAGAAAATGACACATTGCCTTAACACTGCTACACCCTGCCGGGCCGACACCTTTCTTCCCCTCCCTTGTCAAGGCTTCCACTGCCTCCTCCTCTGTGGCTCAGGGCGCCACCAGCCCTGTCCTCACATGAGAGGGACCAATTCCTGCACCAGGGAGAACAGAACAAGAAACAGCTTCTCATCTCCACTAAGCCATCCCTTGGTCTTGACACTCTACTGCCACCTCCACACAAACCTTCACTGCTTGGCCCGTCCTTCCACCAACAGGCCAACAACCTTCCAACAAGGAAGGAAAACATACTTCAGTGTGAGATGGTGTCCTTCTGTGGAACTTTAGGCCTGATTCTTTATTGTTAATAACTGAGGTCAGCTTATACAAGGGTCCCTTGCAGCACTAAAGGCTCAAGGAATGCCTACTGTATATTGCATCACCATTGAAGAGGGAATACAGATCAATCTCCCAGATACAAATACACAGCTTGTACCAAGTCAGCTCTTGTACCTAATTCTCAGGTACTGAGGGAAACAACAAGGGGATTAGGGTTCAACGCACCCAGGCCCTGCTTAACACAGTCTCCCTTATAGGATTATAATAATCATGCACCTCTGTGACCTCCCCCCTCCTGCTGGGGGTGGAGGGGGACTCCTCAGCAGTGAGGCGGCGCCGTCATAACTGTGTGCCCTGTGTACCATAAGCCTTGTTATTTGCAACGTGATGGCAAACCTGCATCCATTTGGAAATCACAATAGACATATTGAAAAAAAGTATGCAAGCAATGCTTAACTAATATTAAAGCATGTCTACTTCAAAACTAAGCTTTCTTGAGTTTTACTTCATAACATGAAGATAACTGAACTATTTAAATATACATTAGAATTATAAAATAATCTAATGACTGTTGGTTTTTGTTGTTTAGGCAGTGAGATGAGGACGTGAGTTGAGGCAGAGTACCTTACAGCACAGGAGCCTTGAGCCTTGGTGCACTCAGGCCCAGACACATCACTCCACAATCACACCAAACTGGCGCAGCCAACAATGTAATGCCAGAAAATGGGTTAAACCTTTGTGACTCATGATTAAGAACTGAGGAGTGAGGAAAATGGAGCCATTTAATTACTCGCATTTTATATATTACTTTACTTCCCCCACTCAACGTAAACTCCGTGTGAGGTACTTTACCACAGTGTTAGTGTGCGGGAAGTTACACAGTGACAGTGGGGGTGACGGAGTTATTGGGTTTTGGTTAAACACGAGCTGAGAGTCCGCGTCGTGTCCTTGTTCACATTATTACAGGTTATTTATTGTTGTTGTAACCTTAGTTAAGTGGGAAGTGATACTGGCCATCAGTAGTGATAATATCTGAAATCCTGTTAACGAGTTGTTTATTCAGACCAGATAATTACTCACATCTTCCTATTAATCTTTTAATTTTTTTCCACCACTCATTGTGGTGGTGGGCAGCGTACTAGCCAGGTGTGGAGGCCCTTCGCGTTAACAGGAAGGCTATAAAGGGGGGCGCTACACAAACATTGTTGGTGGCAGCGGAATAGCCGGATTGTGGAGCCCCTTCGAGGTAACACATGAAGGCTATAAAGGGGGCGCTATTACACAAACAAACCCCAAAAATTGTTGTGTAACGCGGAAAAAAATTGGGTTAAAAAAACTTTTGACCCATGACTGACGAAGAGTTTACGAACGCTGAATGGGAGGGGGTAAGTAATATAAATGTCGAGTAACAAGTGAGTAAATTTTCCTCCACTCCTCGGTTCTGAATCACTATATAAAAATATGTGTGATATATTTTATATCGGCGTAGCTGGACTGGCCACTGGCTGGCGGAGGCATAAGAGGAAGGGAGACGCCATATTATTTTTGTAGCGATTCCGGAGTCAAAGTGTGGACACGGACACGGGAGGTGTGGTTCTCCGCCTTGCAAAGGTATGTTCAGGGACAAGGTGTTGGTAGAGATTAGATGTGATTCAATTGATTATCTGTGATAACCTAAGACTAATGGAAAGTGTACTCATAGGGTCCCAGTAGCTGTGGAAAAGACAGCTGTGGAGGAGACCGCTGGATATCTGGGGAGGACACCTGTTGCAACGCTTTTGGTGAACACCAGGAATTACAGCTAAGGCTTATATTATATCTGGAGTGTTGTGACATTGAATCTTGACTCAACACTTTCAGTGAGGTACATGTTTAGCTTTAGAGAGTGTACTTGTGATTAACGTCGGGTCCACGAGCTAAGCTAGTGTGGGTGTCGATGTGGTTAGCATTAAGCATAGTATTAAGTGAGAATATGTTAATTGATTAAGTATAAGGAGGGTGGAAAAGTAATCTACTGGTTTATCAGTAAACAGAATATACAAGGAAAGAGACAGAAGTTATCTTTAACACCCCTTAGTTTCTGACTTATTCTCTTAATCTTATAAACCTTTTTTTTTCCCACTTATTGTGGGTGGTGCAGCATATTAGCCAGAATTGTTGGAGCCCCTTGAATTAACACTATCGGTAAAGATATATATAAAGGGGGGGGGGGAGGGGGGCTACAGTTGCATCGGCGTTTTTGGCTCTAATGATGCATGTTTGAATATGCTGCCTGTGTTACTGCCACGGATTCTCTGCAAACCGTTCTGTCTGTGTGTGCTATGATGAGTGTTTATGAATGTTTGCAGCATGAAATAAGCATGCAATGACGCGTTTACTCTATTTCTGGTCGGCTCTTGGGCAAGTTTTTGAAGGAGGCCAAGTTAGTTATAGTTTTTGTCTATAACTGTAACCCACTTAATTCAATTAAAACTAATACCTTTCCACCAGCGTCTTCTGCTGTAATGTTACAACTAGGTAAATACATGGCACCACTGGCAACACCACCACCACTCATTGCACACAGGACACACTCCCACAGGCGGGTACAACCACACTGTCCACACAACGCACGCAACTCAAAAGTGGATCTTCATGTGCCTATCAATATCACTTTTTGTATAGAAACACTTCCTTACAATATCACACTCAAATTTCCTATAGCCAGTGTTCTCGGTGTTGGTGCATTGAGATCAAGCTGGTAGTGAATCTTTTCCCCACTCAAGACATTCATGAGTTTTAACACACTTGTGTATCAGGTGTGTCTGGTGCGTGTAGACTTTTCAGTAAAATTTTTTCCCACACTCTAGACATTCATAATCTTTTGACACCACTGTGTGTCAGGGTGTGTCTTGGTGAGGTTACACTTTCAGTAAATCTTTTTCCCACATCTCTAAACAATTTCAGATCTTTAACACCCGGTGTATTAATATGTGTTTTGTGAGGGTGACTCTTTTAATAATTTTTTTCCACACTCTAGACATTCTATAATATATAATCTTTGACACACGTGTATCCTGAGTGTGTCTGGTGAGGTTACACTTTTCAGTAAATCTTTTTTCCACACTCTAAACATTCATAATCTTTACACCACTTGTGTTATTAATCTGGTGTTTTGGAGGTGACTCTTTCGGTAAATCTTTTCCCACCACTCTAACATTCATGTTTTCTTTCGTGGCACCACTATGCGTCACGGAAATGTCTATCGACTCACTCTTGTATCTGAATGACAGACACACTGTTGGCACTCCAATTTGTTCTCATCCTTTGTGGCCGAGATGCCTGCCTCTAGGTGATTCCTGCCATCACAGCTGTGCCTCCCTCACACCTGAGGCAGACTGATCTGCTGCTACCCGGCCACTTCAATGCTGCTACCTGCACGGCCCCACAGCCTCCACCGCAGCAATACTAGCGGCAGCACACGTCGGCAGCCTGTCCTACCGGGACCCTCGGCGATACTAGAACAAGCCCCTTTATTGCCGTGAGCCGGAGACCCAAGCTTCGCCTCGGACCTCAGCTCCTGCAACAGTGTTGACAGTCACAACTCAGAAAATGACCACACTGCCTTAACACTGCTACACCCTGCAGGGCCGACACCTTTCTTCCCCTCCCTTTCAGCTCCCACTGCCTCCTCCTCTGTGGCTCAGGGTGCCACCAGCCCTGTCCTCACATGAGAGGGACCAATTCCTGCACAGGAGAACAGAAAAAGAAAACAGCTTCTCATCGCCACTAAGCCATCCTTGGTCTTGCCACTCTACCTGTCCACCAAGTCCCACACCTTCACTGCTTGGCCCTTCCTTCCACCAACAGGCCAACAACCTTCCGGCAAGGCAGGAAAACATACTTCATTGTGGATGTTGTCTTCTGTGGAACTTTAGGCCTGATTCTTGTATTGTTATAACTGAGGTCGCTTATACAAGGTCCCTTGCAGCCCTAAAGCTCAAGGAATGCCTACTGATAGTGCATGCACCATTTGAAGAGGAATACAGATCATCTCCAGATACAAATACACAGCTGGTACCAAGTCGCTTCTTGTACCTAATTCTCAGGTACTGAGGAAACAACAAGGGGATTAGGGTTCAACGCACCCATGCCCTGCTTAACACAGTCTCCTTATAGGATTATAATAATCATGCACCTCTGTGACCTCCCCCCTCCTGCCTGGGGGTGAGGGGGACTCCTCAGCAGTGAGGCGGCGCCGTCATAACTGTGTGCCCTGTGTACACATAAGCCTTGTTATTGCAACGAGAATGCAACACCTGCATCCATTTGGAATCACAATAAGACATATTGAAAAAAATGTATGCAAGCATGCTTAACTAATAGTAAAGCCATGTACTACTTCAAAAACTAAGTCTTCTTGAGTTTACTTTCGTAACATGAAGATAACTGAACTATTTAAATATACATTGAATAGAAAATAAATCCTATGACTGGTTGTTTTGTTTGTTTAGGCAGTGAGATGAGGACGTTAGTGGGAGGCCGAGTACCTACAGCACAGGGCTTGAGGCCTGGTGCACTCAGGCCCACACTCCCTCCACAAGCCACACCAAACTGGCGCCCCGCCAACAAATGTATGCCAGAAATGGTTAAACCTTTTGACCTCATGATTAAGAACTGAGGAGGAAGGAAAATAACGAGCATTTAATTACCGACATTTGTGTGTTATATTCTTTACTCCCCCCACTCAGCGTAACTCAGGTGGTGAGGTACTTTACACATGAGTCAGTGTGACGGGAAGTTAACACATTGACAGTGGGGGGTGGAAGGAGTTATTGGGTTTTTGGTTAAACACGAGCTGAGAGTCGCCGTCGTGTCCCTTTGTTTCACACTTATTAACAGTTATTTATTTGTTGTAAGACCTTAGGTTAAGTGGGGAAGTGAATACAGGGAGGTCCCATTATACGAGCATTCGGTATACAAGAATCCTATGACACGAGATGTGTAAATTAGGGTCTATTTTCAATATACGAGATCGAAAATCCAAAGATACGACATTCAAACTGGGGTGAGTAAAATTATCAAGTTCAAAATGCGCGCCCTACCACTCCCCGGCTGGACAAAGGGGTATTTGGTTGACCCCAGTGAGGTCACCCCTAGCAAGTCCTGACCTGAAGGGTAATTAAGCATATGGCGCAGCCTGACATTTAGGGGTAATTAGCAGGTGTGCGGCCCCAACCTTGGGACGGCAGTCAGGTCACCCCTAGCAAGGCGTGACCTGAAGGGTAATTAAGCATATGGCGCGGCCTGACCTTTAGGGGTAATTAGCCAGGTGTGCAGCCGCAACCTTGGGACCGCTACACTACCTTCTCTTGTATCACTCGGCGTCCCCTACATTACAACGTCTTTTTTGCTTATTATGCATGTTTTATTTTTAATTAATGTGCAGTTATGTTTTTGTGTGTGCTATTTTCTCTTTCAGAATGCTTTTTCTACAGAATAGGTAGTACAGTGTGGGTAATATAGACGCTGTGTGTTTGTTGTGTTTGCTAGAGTTTATTTTAGCTTGAAAAACGGTTTTTTTTTTTTTGGTTTTTTTATGTATTAATTGAGGGGGCCCTGGAAAACCCCAAACCTATATTTTCCATTAGTTATAGTTTCGTTATCAGTTTTCGCTTTAGAGTATGCCGTGGCCCCAAACGTCGTATCTTCGGGAATCCCTGTACGGGCCAATCATAGGAAATAATATCTGAAACCCTGAAAACGATTGTTTATTTCAACCCAGAAACTACATTTTCTCTTAATTTTTTATTTTTTTCCCCCACATTGTGGGGGGTGGCAGCGTAATACCCAGGATTGGGGGCCCTTGGGTAACATGAAGGCTATAAAGGGGGGCGCAAACAAAAACATTGGGGGGCCGGTAATAGCCGGGATTGTGGAGCCCTTCGAGGAAAAATGAAGGCTAAAAAGGGGGGGGCGCTAACAAACATTGTGGGGGGGCCCGTAATAGCCAGGATTTGGGGACCCCTTCGAGGTAACTGAAGGTTTAAAAAGGGGGGGCTATACAAAAAAAACAAAAAAATTTTGTGGAACCGGAAAAATGGGTTAAAAACTTTTGCCCCATGACTGACAAGAGTTTACCTGAAGGGGAGGGGGTAAAGAATATAAAATGCGAAACAAAGTGAGAAATTTTTTCCTCCACTCCTCAGTTCTGAATCACTATATAAAAATATATTGTGTATATTTTATCCCGGCGGTAGCTGGCGGGGCCACGGGCCGGGGCGGGGCAAAGGGGAAAGACCCCATATTATTTTGTAGCGATCCAGGATAAAAGTGGGGCACGGGACACGGGAGGTTGGTTTCTCACCTTTGGGAAAAAAGGTTGTTCGGGAAAAAGGGTTGGTAGAGATTAGATTGATTCATTGATTATCTGTGTAACTAAAAACTAGGGAAGGTGTTATCATAGGGTCCCAGGTAGCTGTGGAAAAACAGTGGGGAGAGACGCGGGATGAGCGGGGAGGAACCCTGTGCACGTTTTTGAGTGAACCCCCAATTAAAAGGATTGTTTTATGCGGAGTGTGGGGAAACTTAATACTTACTCAAAATTTTCGTAGGGAAAATATTTAGTTTTAGAGAGGTCTTGTGATTATTTTTCGGTCCCGACAAGACTGTGTGGTGTCGATGGGGTTTAGCATTAAGCTAGTATTAAGTGGAAAAAAATTTTAATGATTAAGAAAAGGAAGGAGGGGGAAAGAAATTTACTGGTTTGCAGAAACGAATATCCAAGGAAAAGATGTTATCTTTAACACCCATTAGTTCTGCTTATTCTTTAAATATTATAAACCTTTTTTTCCCACTTATTGTGGGTGGTGGCGAAATTAGCCAAAATTTGTGGACCCCTCTTAAATTTAAACACATCGGTAAGATATATATAAAGGGGGGGGGGGGGGGGGGGGGGGGGGGGGCTACAGTTGCACGTGCGTTTTTGGTGTAATGATGCATTTTTGTAAAATATGCTGCCTGTGTTTACTACCCACGGGGATTCTCTGAAAACCCTTTTCTGTCTGTGTGTGCTAGTGGATTGTTTATGAATTTTTGCGCTGAATAAGCTGCAATTACGCGTTATCTATTTCTGGGGGATCTTGGGAAAATTTTTGAGGAGGCCAAGTTAGTTTTAGTTTTCTATAACTGTAACCCATTTAACGTTAATTAAACTAATAATTTTCCACCACTTCTTTGCGTATTTACAACTAGGAAAATACTGGACATGCCCACCACCCCCACTATTGGCACACGGGACCACTCCCACAGGCAGGGTACAACCACATTTGTCCCACAACGCACCAACTAAAAAGTGGATTTTCATGTCCTAGCAATATACTTTTTGTATGAAACATTTTCTTAAAAATATACACTAAAAATTTCCTTAGCCAGTGTGTCCCCAGGGGTGTGCTTTGAGATCAAGCTGGTAGTGAATCTTTTCCCACACTCAAGACTTTCATGAGTTTTAAACACCACTGTGTATGGGGTGGGTTGGTGAGTTTAGCTTTTCATAAATTTTTTTCCCACCTCTAGACATTCTAATCTTTGAACCACTGTGTGTCAGGGTGGTCTGGGGGGAGTTGACTTGTCAGAAAATTTTTTTCCCACACTCTGGGCATTCAAATTTTTGATACCACTGGTTGCCGGGTGTGTCTGGTGGGGTTTACCATTTTCAGAAAAATTTTTTCCCACCTCTAGCATTCATAATAAAAATAATTTTTTGACCCCACTGGATCCGAGCGTTCTGGTGGTTAGACTTTTCAGTAAAATTTTTTCCCACATAGACATTCATATCTTTTATCCCATGTGGTAGGGTGTGTCGGGTGAGGCTCATTTCAGTAAATTTTTTCCCCCCCTCTGACATCATAAATTTAATCTTTGACACCACTGTGTATCTGAGTGTGTTTGTGGGGTTACCTTTTCCCAGAAAATCTTTTTCCACACTCTAAACATTCTAATTTTTAAAACACCACTGTGTATCATATGTGTTTTGTGATTTTACTTTTTTGAGTAAATTTTTTTTTCCACACTAAAAATTCATTTTTTTTCTGGCACCACTATGCGCCCGGGAAATGTTTTCGGCCACTCTTGTATCAAATGACAGACCACCTGTTTGGCACTCATTTGTTCTCTCCTTTGTGGCCGGAGCTGCCTGCCTCTGGGTATTCCTGCCATAAAGCTTGCCTCCCCCACCTGAGGCAGACTTCCTCTGTTTTCCCGGCCACTCATGGCTGCCCCCCCCACAGCCTCCACCCCGAAATACAGCAGCGCACACTGGGCCCGCCTGTCCTACCGGGCCCTGGGCCCGATACTAGAACAAGCCCTTTATTGCCGAGCGGAGCCAAGTTCGCCTGGGACCTCAGCACCTGAACAGTGGTGCAGTCACAACTCAGAAAATGACCATTGCCTTAAAAACACTGCAACCCCCCTGCGGGGGCCGACCCCTTTTTCTTCCCCTCCTTGTCAAGGGCTTCCACGCCTCCTCCTCTGGGCTCGGGCGCCACCACCCGTCCTCACATGAGGGGGCCCAAAATTCCTCCCGGGGAAACAGAAAAGAAACAGTTTTCTCTTCCACTAACCACCCCCTTTGTCTTGACACCACTGCCACTCCAAAAACCTTCACTGCTTGCCCTCCTTCCCCAACAGGCAAAAACCCTTCCAGCAAGGAAAAGAAAACATACTTCTGTGAGAGGTTTCCTTTGTGAAACTTTAGGCCTGATTCTTTATTGTTAAAACTGAGGTCAGCTTATACAAGGCCCTTGCAGCACTAAAGGCTAAAGGAATGCCTACTGTTATTGCTCACATTAAGAGGGAATAAAATCAATCCCCCAGATACAAATACCAGCTTGTCCCAAGTGCTCTTGTCCCAAATTCTCAGTACTGGGGGAAACAACAAGGGGATTGGGGTTAAAACGCCCAAGGCCCTGCTTAACACAGTCTCCCTTTAGGTTAATAACATGCCCTCTGTGACCTCCCCCCCCTGGGGGGGTGGAGGGGACTCCTCAGCAGTGGGCGGCGCCGTCTAACGTTTGCCCTGTGTACCATAAGCCTTTTTTATTTGCAAGTAAAGAAAACCTGCATCCATTTGGAATCAAAATAAAACATTTAAAAAAAAAGTATGCAAGCTGCTTAACTATATAAAGCATGTACACTTAAAAAACTATGCCTTTTTGGGTTTTACTTCGTAACATAAGAAACTGAACTTTTAAATTCTTGAAAAAGAAAATAATCAAAAACCCTGTTGTTTTGTTGTTTAGGCATGAGTGAGGGCGTGATGAGGCAGAGTACTTACAGCACAGGAGCCTTGAGGCCTGGTGCATCAGGCCCAGACCTCACCTCCACAATCACCCAAACGTGGCCCGGTGTTGTGGGCAATGCCCTTTTTTGAGGGAACGTTTTTTTACTAAAAAAAGGCAAAGAAAACGGGTGGGGGGAACCATACAAATTGACATGATCAACAAGGCATGTCCCCGACGTTACGCAAAAAACCCGTCTTTATTTTATCATTAAAGGGGGGGGAAGGGGGGCACGAAGGGGGAAAACACCCGCCGACCTCCGAGGGAAAAAATTTCCCTTCCGCAGTTATAGGTAGGGTTTTTGAGCTTTAATGAATATGAAGCATTAAATTTCGAAACAATGTCTGAACCCCCGTATATACCCCCATCCCCTGTAAAGGGGGACATTTCTGTACAAATTGAAGCCTATATATCAATACACACAAACCTCGTTTTCCCGGACTAAAGGGGGGAGCACTGGTCCGGGAAACCGAAAAAAGTTGGGGAATGCAGTATAAAAAAAAAAAAAAAAAAAATTCCCGATGCCATTACCCCCCCTCGGACGTTTATCCTACTCTATATATACGCCCGGGAAACCGAAAATATCAACTACCCCGCCGGGTTTTACGTCCGCTAGCATCCGCCCCCCTGGCGGGAGCAGCAGAAATGTTCAAGTTCAAAAGACGTTCCTGCACCAGGGGCGTGGTGGTCAGGGGACTAACGGAGGCTGTGCAGGTAAACCCCGGTGAGTGTCGTGTCCCCAAATGTAAACAATACGCCGCTGAGCTGCTGCCACCGGGCGGGGGCGCAGAAAGTGTTAAAATAGTCTCAAAATGTTTTTTGCACCGGGGGCATGGGAGTCAGTGACTGACGGAGGCTTGGCGGGTAACCCTTGAGTGTCATGTGCCCAAATGTAAACAATACGACCGCTGAGCATGCTGCCACCGGCGGAGGCAGCAGAAAGTGTTCAATGTCTAAAAAATTTTCTTGACCAGGGCAGGGGGAGTCGGGAAACTGAGGGAGGCTGGCGGGTGAACCGTGAAGTTGTTGCCAAAGAAAACAATAAAAACCGCTGAGCATGCTGCCACCTGGCGGGAGGCGCGGACCTGCAGGGGTGGGGGAACGCTGGGCCCGGGGACATCTGGTCCAATTTACGAAAGGACCGGGCCATTTCAACGTATAAAAAAAAATATTAAAAAAAATGTCCGAGCCCTGACATTCCCGGACCTCGGATTTTTTTCGGAAATCCGTACCCGGGGAAATGGGGTTTTTTGTGTGTATCTAAAAACCCATCCCTAAACTGTCCCCGATAGAATTTCTCGCCGAGCCGGGAGTTTTTTTCCACTTCGTGCCCCCCCCCCCTTCCCCCTTTAATGAAAAATAAAGACGGTTTTGTTGTGTAGGATCGGGAAAACCCTTTGTTTCGGCAAATTGTATGGATTCCCCCTCAACTCCCGTTTTCTTGTTTGTTGAAACAACTTCCCCAAAAACAAACTTGCCCCACACACCGGCAAAAAACAAAAAAAAAATGTTTGACTTGCGTTTTGGCTGAAATGATGCATTGTTGTGAATATGCCCCGGTTTATGCCACGTGACTCTGCAAACCCCTTTCTGTCTGTGTGTGCTATGGGATGTTTATGAATGTTTGCGCATGAAAAGCATGCAATGACCTTACTCTATTTCTGGGGTCTTCGGCAAATTTTTGAGGAGGCAATTTTTGTTTTAATTTTTTCTTGGGCCCAGAAAGAAGGGAAAAAAAAAATAAGATGAAGTTTAACCCTGGAGAAAAAAAAGGGAAAGGGGATCTGTTTAATGCATTCAGGGTTTCAGAGGGCTGGAAAATGTTGATAGAGGATAGTATTTGGGGACGAGATACGAGAGGGGCAGGGAAGAAGTTGAAGAGGACCACGTGCAGGGGATGTTAAGAAGTATAGCTTCCCCTACGACCATAGAAAGTAGAAAACCTGGGGAAGGGAATAGGACATGCCAAGAAATTCCGATTCAAGCCAAGCTAGATAGTAAATTTTTTTCGGGGGTTGGGGCAGTACGAGCTTAGTTATTTTCCTGTATTTTACCTAGGGAAAAACATGTGCACAGGGCCCCCCACCACCCCCTCATTTAAAACCAGGACCCTCCCCACAGGGACGGGTACAACCACACTTTTCCCCCAAAAAACGCACCAACTCAAAAAGGGGTCTTCATGTCCTAGCAAAAATCACTTTTTTTTATAGAAACACTTCTTACAAAAATCACACTCAAATTTCCTATAGCCAGTGTGTCTCAGGGTGTGTGCATTTAATCAGGCTGGTAGTGAATCTTTTCCCACACTCAAAACATTCATGAGTTTTAAAACCCCTGTGATCAGGGGGTGCTGGGAGTTTAGACCCCACCGAAATTTTTTTTCCCCCCCCTCTAGAACCATAAAACTTTTATACCACTGTGTGTCAGGGGGGTTTTTGGTAGCTACACTTTTCAGTAATTTTTTCCCCCCTCTAGACATCATAATAAAAATTAATCTTTTACACCCCCTGTGTATCCGAGTGTTCTTTGGGGGGCTACCCTTTTCAGTAAAAACTTTTTTTCCCCACTCTAAACATTCATAACTTTTAAAACCATGGATCAATATGTGTTTTTGGGGGGTGCTCTTTTGAAAAAATTTTTTTCCCCCCCTCTAGACATTTATAATCTTTTACACCACGGTTAACATGTGTGTGGTGAGGGGACACTTTTTATAAAAACTTTTTCCCCCACTCAAACATTTATAATCTTTTACACCAAATGGTTTTCAGGGGTGTCTGGTGAGGTTTTGACTTTTTAGTAAAAGTTTTTTCCCCCAAATGTAGACATTCATAAACTTTAACACCCCTGTGTTCAACAGTGTGTGGTGAGGGGGAATCTTTTGAGTAAATTTTTTCCCACCCTCTAGACATTCATGTTTTTGGCACCCCAAGCTTTACGGAAGTCTATCGGCTCCTCTTGACTGAATGAAGACCCCACACTGTTGGCACTCCAATTTGGGTTTTCTCCTTTGTGGCCGGAGCTGCCCCGCCTCTAGTGTTCCTGCCATCACAGCGTGCCTCCCCACACCTGAGGCAGGGGCTGACCTGCTGCTCCCGGCCACCCTGCTGCTGCCCGGCCCCCCAGCCTCCCCCAGCAATACTAGCGGCGCACACTCGGCAGCCCGTCCCTACCGGGGCCCTCGGGGATACTAGAACAACCCCTTTTTGCCGAGCGGAGACCCCAAACTTTGCCTCGGACCTCAGCACCCGCAACGTGGTGCAGTCACAAATCAGAAAATGACACATTGCCCTTTAAACGCTAAAACCCCCTCAGGGCCAAACCTTTTTCCCCTCCCCTTGTCAAGGCTTCCCCTGCTCCTCCTTGGGCTCAGGGGGCCACCAGCCCTGTCCTCACATGAGGGCCAATTCCGCACCAGGGAGAACAGAACAGAAAAAAGCTTCTCATCTCCACTAAGCCATCCCTTGGTCTTACACTCTACTGCCCCTCCCCACAACCTTCATGCTTGGCCCTCCTTTCCACCCGGCCAAAAAACCTTCCAGCAAGGAAAGGAAAACTACTTCAGTGTGAGATGTGTCCTTTTTGGAACTTTTGGCCCCATTCTTTATTGTTAATACTGGGTCAGCTTATACAAAAGGGGCCCTTGCAGCCCTAAGGCTCAAGGGAAAGCCTACTGTATTTGCATCACCATTAAGAGGGAAAACAGATCAATCTCCCAGAACAAAACACAGTTTTACCAAGTCAGCTCTTGTACCCAAATTTTCCGGTATAGGGAAAAACAAGGGGGTTAGGGTTCAACGCACCCAGGCCTGCTTAACACAGTCTCCCTTATAGGGTTATAATAACATGCACCCTGTGACCTCCCCCCCCCTGCTGGGGGTGGGGGGGGACTCCCCAGCATGAGGGGCGCCGTCATAACTGTGTGCCCTGTGTACCTAAACCTTGTTTTTGCAACGGAATGCAAAAATCTCCTTTTGGAATCACAAAAAGAACATATTGAAAAAAAGTAGCAAGCATGCCTTAACTAAAAATAAAGCATGTACTACTTCAAAAACTAACCTTCTTGAGTTACTTCATAAACCAGAAGTAATGAACATTTTAAAAATACATTAATTAGAAAAATCCTAAAGACTGTTTTTTTTGTTGTTTAGGCAGGGATGAGGACGTGAGGAGGCAGAGTACCTTTCAGCACAGAGCCTTTAGGGCCTTGGGGCACTCAGGCCCCCGACACTACCTCCCCCAAAACCCCACCAAAAATGGCGCCGCCCAAAAAATGTAATGCCCAAAAAAAATGGGTTAAACCTTTTGACTCAAAATTAAGAACTGAGAGTGAAGGAAAATACGAGCATTTTAAATTTCTCGACATTTATTATTACTTTACTCCCCACTCAACGTAAACTCGTGTGAGGTACTTTTCACATGTTCATGTGAGGGAAGTTCCAGTGAAAGCGGGGTAAGGAGTTATTTGGGTTTTTTGGGTTTAAACACGAGCTGAGAGTCGCGTCGTTCCTTGTTCACATTTTTACAGTTATTTATTTGTTTAAAAAACCCTTTGGAAGTGGGGAATGATACAGGGGGTCCATTATACGAGCATTCGGTAACAAAAACCTATGACACGAGATGTGTAAATAGGGGCTATTTTCAAATACGAGATCGGAAATTCAAAGATAACATTTAAACTGGGGGGAGTAAAAAATTTTCAAGTTTCAAAATGGCCGCCCTACCATCCCCCCCGGGGGGACAAAGGGGGGTTTACCCCCGTGAGGTCACCCCTAGCAAGTCCCGACCTGAAGGGGAATTAAACAAAGGCGCAGCCTGACATTAGGGGTAATTAGCAGGGGTTGCGGCCCCAAACCTGGGACGGCAGTCGGTCACCCCTAGCAAGGCGTGACCTGAAGGGTAATTAAGCATATGGGGCGGCCTCCTTTTAGGGGGAATTAGCCCGGTGTGCGGGCCCCCAAACCCTTTGGGGCCACTCATACCTTCTTTGTTCACTCGGCGTCCCCTCATTACAAGTCTTTTTTTTTATTATTGTTTTTTTTTTAATTAAAGTGCAGTTGTTTTTTTTTTGGGGTATTTTTTCTTTCGAAAGTTTTTCTACAAAAGAAAAACAGTGGGTAATTAAAACCTGTGGTTTTTGTGTTTGCTAGAGTTTTTTTTAGCTTTTAAAAACAGGGTTTTTTTTTGGTTTTTTATGTAATAATTGAGGGGGTCCTGGAACCAAACCATATTTTACCATTGTTATGGTTTTTTGTTATAAGAGATTTCGCTTTACGAGATCCGGTGGGAAACCCAACTGCTCGTATCTCGGGAACTCCCCCGTATGGGCCAACATAGTAATAAAATCTGAAATCCTGTTAACGATTTGTTTATTCAGACCCAGTAATATACATTTCCCTTAAACTTTTATTTTTTTCCCCCCTCTTTTGGGGAGCACGTTTAATAGCAGATTGGGAGCCCTTTGAGGGAACATAGGCTATAAAGGGGGGGCTACCAAACATTGTGGTGGGTGCAGGTAATAGCCAGGTTGTGGAGCCCTTCGAGGTAACATGAAGGCTATAAAGGGGGGCGTACACAAACTTGGTGGTGGCAGCGTAATGCCAGGATTTGGGGGGCCCTTCCCGGTAACTGAAGGGTTAAAGGGGGGGGCTACACAAACAAACACCAAAAATTTTTGTAACGCAGAAAAATGGGTTAAAAACTTTTGACCCCTGACTGAGAAAAGTTTAGCTGAATGGGGGGGGGTAAAGTAATATATAAATGTTGATAAAAGTGAGTCATTTTCCTCCATCCTCATTCTGAAACCCTATATAAAAATATTTGTGAATATTTTTTTACCGGCGGTAGCTGGCTGGCCCGTGGCCTGGCGGAGGCAAAAAGGAAGGAGACGCCATTTGTTTTGTACGATCCAGGGGTCAAATTGGCACGGGGGCAGGGGGTGTGGTTCTCAGCTTTGGGAAAAAGGGATGTTCAGGGACAAGGTGTTTTGGGAAGATGTAGATGTGATTTTATTGATTATCTGGATAACCTAAGAACTAAAAGGGAAATTTACTCATAGGGGCCCAAGGGACTGGAAAAAACAGCTGTGGGGAGACAGCTGGAGAGCTGGGGAGGAAAACCTGTGCACGCTTTTGAGTGAAAAACCCCGGATTTCAGCTAAGGATAGTCTTATAGTGGAGGTGTGGACTTAATACTGCTCAAAACTTTCAGTGACGGGAAATGTTTTTCTTTAGAGAGTGTACTTTTGATTACGTTCGGGTCCACGGCTAAGACTAGTGTGGTGTCCCTGTGGTTAGCATTAAGCAAGTATTTTAAATGGGGAAAAAATTTATATTAAGTAAGGAAAGGGGTGGGGAAAATAATTACTGGTTTTCAGAAACAGAATATACCAAGGAAAAGATAAGAGTTATCTTTAAACCCATTATTCAAAAGTTTTTTCAGGCAAAATTTTGAGGGGCCAAGTTAGTTTTAGTTTTTTATAACGTAAACCCCCTTAAAGTTCAAATTAAAAATAATAAATTTCCCCCCCGCTTTCCTTTTGTTGTTACAACTAGGAAATCATTTACACCCTGCCCACCACCACCCCTCATTCCCCCACAGGACACACTCCCACAGGCACGGGTACGACCACACTTGTCCACACAAACCCCCCAAATCAAAAGGGATCTTCATTGCCTAGCAAAAATCACTTTTTGTAAGAAACACTTCTTACAAAAATTTACACTCAAATTCCCATAGCCCGTGTTCGGGGTGTGGGGGCATTGAGACAGAGCTGGTAGTGAATCTTTTCCCACACCCAAAACATTCATGAGTTTTAAAAACCCTGTGTTCAGGGTGGTTCCCGGTGATTTAGACTTTCAGTAAATTTTTTCCCAACTCTAGACATTTTAATCTTGACACCCCTGTGTTCAGGGTGTGTCTGGTGAGGTTACACTTTTCAGTAAATCTTTTTCCACATCTAAAAAATTCATTCTTTAAAACCATGGTTTAAAATTTTGTTTTTGAGGGGACTTTTTGAATAAATTTTTTCCACACTCTGACATTCATAATATATATAATCTTTGAACCACTGGGTTTTTGAGTGTGTCGGTGGGTTTCACTTTTCAGAAATCTTTTTCCACACCTAAAAAAATTTATAATTTTTAACCCCACTGTGTATTAAAAATTTTTTTTTGTGAGGTTGACTCTTTCGAGTAATCTTTTCCCCACTCAACATTCATGTTTTTGCCACCACTATGCGTCACGGGTGTTTACAGCTCACTCTTGTATCTGAATGACAGACCACACTGTTGGGACTCCCAAAATTTTTTCTCCCTTGTGGCCGGAGCTGCCGCCTCTAGGTGATTCCGCCCACAGCTGTGCCTCCCCCCACCGAGGAGACTGATCCGCTCTCCCCCGGGCCCCTCATGCTGCTGCCCGGCCCCAAGCCCCCACCGCAGCAAATAGCGGGAGCCCTCGGGAGCCTGTCCTACCGGGGCCCCGGGGATACTAGAACAAACCCCTTTATTGCCGAGCGGAGACCCCAAACTTCGCCTGGGCCCAGCACCTGCAAAAGTGGGGACGCACAACTCAGAAAGACCCCCTGCCTTAACCTGCTCACCCTGCAGGGCCACACCTTTCTTCCCTCCCTTGTCAAGGGTTCCCCTGCCTCCTCCTTGTGGCTCAGGGGGGCCACCACCCTGTCCTCACAGAGAGGGACCAATTTTCCCCACCAGGGGGAACAAAAAAACAGCTTTTTCATCTCCACTAAGCCATCCCCTTTTCTTGAACTCTACTGCCACCTCCACACAAAAACCCTTCACTGCTTGGCCCGTTTCCCCCCCCCCCCCCCAACAGGCCAAAAACCTTCCGCAAGGGAAGGAAAACATACTTCATGGAGTGTGTCCTTCTTGGAACTTTAGGCCTGATTCTTTATTTTTAATAACTAGGTCAGCTTATACAAGGGTCCCCCTTTCGCCCTAAAGGGTCAAGGAAGCCTACTGTAATTTTTTAACCGAAAAGGGGGAAAACAGATCATCTCCAGATACAAATAACAGCTTTTACCAAGTCACCTTTACCTAATTCTCAGGTACTGAGGGAAACAACAAGGGGATTAGGGTTCAACGCACCCAGGCCCTGCTTAACACAGTCCTCCTTATAGGATTATAATAATCATGCACCTCTGTGACCTCCCCCTCCTGCTGGGGGTGGAGGGGGACTCCTCAGCAGTGAGGCGGCGCCGTCATAACTGTGTGCCCTGTGTACCATAAGCCTTGTTATTTGCAACGAGAATGCAAACCTGCATCCATTTGGAATCACAATAAGAACATATTGAAAAAAAGTATGCAAGCATGCTTAACTAATAGTAAAGCATGTACTACTTCAAAACTAAGTCTTCTTGAGTTTAC
Source organism: Chionoecetes opilio (assembly GCA_016584305.1). Classification (NCBI taxonomy): domain Eukaryota; kingdom Metazoa; phylum Arthropoda; class Malacostraca; order Decapoda; family Majidae; genus Chionoecetes; species Chionoecetes opilio. The sequence goes on from JACEEZ010008688.1 coordinate 44,325, forward strand.
TTCAGTAAACATGAAGATAACTGAACTATTTAAATATACATTAGAATTAGAAAATAATCATAATGACTGTTGTTTTGTTGTTTAGGCAGTGAGATGAGGACGTGAGTGAGGCAGAGTACCTTACAGCACAGGAGTCTTGAGGCCTTGGTGCACTCAGGCCCAGACACTCACCTCCACAATCCACACCAAACGTGGCGCCGCCAACAAATGTAATGCCAGAAATGGGTTAAACCTTTTGACTCATGATTAAGAACGGGAGGAGTGAAGGAAAATGACGAGCATTTAATTACTCGACATTTATATATTACTTTACTCCCCCCACTCAACGTAAACTCAGTGTGAGGTACTTTACACAGTGATTCAGTGTGACGGGAAGTTACCAGTGACAGGGGGTGAAGGAGTTATTGGGTTTTGGTTAAACACGAGCTGAGAGTCGCGCGTGTCCTTTTCACATTATTACAGTTATTATTTGTTGAAGACCTTAGGTTAAGTGGGAAGTGAATACGGAGGCCATATAGTAGCATTAGTATACAGAAAACCTATGTTAACGAGTGTGTATTAGCCTATTTCACATATTCAAATCTATTATTCCCATTACTGGGTGAGTGAAATTATCAGTCTCAAAATGCGGCCTACATCGCCGGCTAACAAAGGGGTTTGGTTGACCCTAGGTACCGCTAGCACCTGACGAAGGGCTAATAGCGTTACACAAACTGTTTAGGGGTAATTTGCAGGTTGTGGGCCCCTTCGAGGGCCCTAAGGTCTACAAAACGGGCCTGACCTAAAGGGTTAGCCAATAGGCCGGTCTGGACCTTTAGGGGTAACAGCCAGGTTAGCGGGCGCAACTGACAACATTACGTACCGTCTGCTTAGATGTGGGCCCTTTACCAACTTGTATGCTATTAAAGGTGGATTATAAAAGGGTCAGCTTTTAGTGGGTTTTTCCTTTTAGAATGCTTTCTACAGATTAAGAGTGGGTAATATAGACACAAAGTGTTTGTTTCGCGGAATGGGTTTTTAAAAACTTTTTTTCCTGACTTTATTATATATGTGATGGGGTCGGAAAAATATATTTTTACCATATTTGAGTTTCGTATACAGATTTTTGCTTTTCGGGGATGCCAGGGGGAACCCAACTGTGTTCTTCGGGAAACCCCTTACTGGGCCAAACAGTAGGTATAAAATCTAAAACGTTAAAGAGTTTTTTTTATTCAGCCCGTAATCTACATATTTCTTAACTTTTTTTTTTTTCCCCACTATTGTGGGGGGTGCAGGTAATACCGGGTTGTGGGGCCCCTTTAGGGTAACATGAAAGCTATAAAGGGGGGCGCTACACAAACATTGTGGTGGTGGCAGCGTAATAGCCAGGATTTGTGGAGCCCTTCAGGTAACATGAAGGCTATAAAGGGGGGCGCTACACAAACTTGTGGTGGCAGCGTAATAGCCAGGATTGTGGAGCCCTTCGAGGTAACTGAAGGCTTAAAGGGGGCGCTATACAAACAAACACAAAAAATGTTGTGTGAACGCGGAAAAAATGGGTTAAAAACTTTTGACCCATGACTGACGAAGAGTTTACGCTGAATGGGAGGGGTAAAGTAATATATAAATGTCGAGTAACAAAGTGAGTAATTTTCCTCCACTCCTCAGTTCTGAATCACTATATAAAAATATATTGTGATATATTTTATACCGGCGGTAGCTGGCTGGCCACGTGGCCTGGCGGAGGCAAAGGGGGAAGGGAGACCCCATATTAGTTTTGTAGCGATCCAGGAGTCAAAGTGTGGACACGGGACCGGGAGGTGTGGTTCTCAGCCTTGGAAAAGGTATGTTCAGGGACAAGGTGTTTTGGTAGAGATTTTAATGTGATTCATTGATTATCTGTGATAACCTAAGAACTAATGGAAGGTGTTACTCATAGGGTCCCAAGGTAGCTGTGGAAAAAGACAGCTTTGGAGGGACAGCGGGATAGCTGGGGAGGAAACACCTGGGGCACGCTTTTGAGTGAACACCAGGATTACAGCTAAGGATTAGTCTTATAGCTGGAGTGTGTGGACATTAATACTTGACTCAACAACTTTCAGTGAGGGAAATGATTTAGCTTTAGAGAGTGTACTTGTGATTACGTTCGGGTCCACGAGCTAAGACTAGTGTGGTGTCGAGTGGTTAGCATTAAGGCAAGTATTAAGTGGAGAAATATGTTAATGATTAAGTAAGGAAGGAGTGGGGAAAGTAATTACTGTTTTACCCAGTAAACCAGATATACCAAGGGAAAAAGATAGGGGTTATCTTTAACACCCATTAGTCTGACTTATTCTCTTAATCTTTTAAAACCTTTTTTTCCCACTTATTGTGGGTGGTGGCAGCATATTAGCCAGAATTGTGGAGCCCTCTTGAATTAACACTATCGGTAAAGATATATATAAAGGGGGGGGGAGGGGGGCTACAGTTGCACGTGCTTTTTTTGGCTGTAATGATGCTTTGTTGTGAATATGCTTGCCTGTTTAACTGCCCGTGATTCTCTGCAAACCTTTCTGTCTGTGTGTGCTATGATGGAGTGTTTATGAATGTTTGCACCCATAAAAATAAGCATGCAATGACGTGTTACTCTACTTCGGGCGGATCTTGGGCAAGTTTTGAGGAGGTCAGTTAGTTATAGTTTTCTATAACTGTAACCCACTTAACGTTCAATTAAACTAATAACTTTCCACCCAGCTTCTCTTGCTGTATGTTACAACTAGGTAAATACATTGACACACTGCCCACCCCCACCATTTCATTGCCACACAAAGACACACTCCCCAGGCACGGGTAAAAACCACACTTGTCCACACAAACCACCAACTCAAAGTGGATCTTCATGTGCCTAGCAATATCACTTTTTTGTATAAAACACTTCTTACAAATATCACACTCAAATTTTCCTATAGCCAGTGTGTCTCAGGGTGTGTGCTTTGAGCTCAGAGCTGGTAGTGAATCTTTTCCCACACTCAAGACATTCATGAGTTTTAACACCACTGTGTATCAGGGTGTGTCTGGTGAGTTTAGACTTTTCAGTAAATTTTTTCCAAACACTTAGACATTCATAATCTTTGATACCACTGTGTGTCAGGGTGTGTGGGGGGAGGTTACCCTTTTCAGTAAATTTTTTCCCCACACCTCTAGAAATTCAAATAAATATAATCTTTGACACCACTGTGTGTCAGGGTGTGTCTGGTGAGAGTGACTTGTCAGTAAATTTTTTCCCACACTCTAGGTTTCATAATCTTTGATACCACTGTGTGTCACGGTGTGTCGGGTGAGGTTACCCTTTTCAAGTAAATTTTTTCCCACACTTAGACATTCAAAAATAAATATAATTTTTGACACCACTGTGTATTCGAGTGTGTCTGGTGAGTTTAGATTTTTCAGTAATTTTTTTCCCACACTCAAAGACATTCATAATCTTTTTATACACGGGTTTGTCAGGTGTGTCGGGTTGAGGCTAAACTTTTCAGTAAATTTTTCCCACACTCTAGACATTCATAATATATATAATCTTTGACACCACTGTGTATCTGAGTGTGTCTGGTGAGGCTACCCTTTTTAGTAAATTTTTTTCCCACACTCTAAACATTCATAATCTTTAACACCACTGTGGATCAATATGTGTTTTGTGAGGTGACTCTTTTGAGAAAATTTTTTCCCAAAACTCTAACATTCAGTTTTCTGCCACCACTATGCGTCACGGAAATGTTTATCGGCTCCTCTTGTTTTCTGAATGACGACCAACTGTGGGCACTCCTTTGTTCTCGTCTTTGTCCGGAGCTGCCTGCCTCAGGTGATTCCTGCCATCAAAGCTGTGCCTCCCCACACCTGAGGCAGACTGATCCTGCTGCCCCCGGCACTCATGCTGCTCCCCGGCCCCACAGCCTCCACCGCAGCAATACTAGCGGCAGCACACTCGGCAGCCTGTCCTACCGGGACCCTCGGCGATACTAGAACCAAGCCCCTTTTATTGCCGAGCGGAGACCCAAGCTTCCCCTCGGACCTCAGCACCTGAAAACAGGGGGTGACAGTCAAAAAACCTCAAAAAAATGACACATTCCCTTAACACTGCTACCCCTGCCGGGCCAACACCTTTCTTCCCCTCCCTTGTCAGGCTTCCACTGCCCCCCTCTGTGGCTCAGGGCGCCACCAGCCCTGTCCTCACAATGTGAGGGACCAATTCCTGCACCAGGGAGAAAAGAACAAGAAAAAGCTTCTCATCTCCACTAAGCCATCCCTTGGTCTTGACACTCACTGCCACCTCCACAACAAACCTCACTGCTTGGCCCGTCCTTCCACCAACAGGCCAACAACCTTCCAGCAAGGAAGGAAAACATACTTCAGTGTGAGATGGTGTCCTTCTGTGGAACTTTAGGCCTGATTCTTTATTGTTAATATTAACCATAATATTAACCATAATAAGCTATGGGTTAGGTTAGGTATAGGTAAAGGTTAGGTTAGGTGTAGGTTATTATTTTTTTTTTTCGCAATGACCTGCTTCTTCTTCTTCTTGTGACCGATGTCGCTTAGTATCGCTTCATAGGTCCTCTTCCACTTTGTCTCCTTCGTTAAAAAAACTTGTTAACCCCTTCCCCTGTTTTATTTCAGGTGGGAAAGACATTTTGATCAGTTTTCAGTCCTTTGATTAATTATCATCCTAATTCAGTGTTCCTTTTGTGTTCTTATCTCCCAACACTAGTGTTAGGAACACTTTGGTGAGGTTTACAATACTTTCAGTTTCCTTTCTGTCCCCATACAGCCCTAACACCGTACACAGGGCCCCATCTTTCTGCTCTAGCCTCCTGTCCCACTCCTCTCTGCCTAGGACTGTTACTATTGACGCTATAAGCCTTTACCTCTGACTCCTATACTTGTTTGCATTCCACAATGACATGTTCTACGGTTTTCTTCTTGCCTACCCTGCAGCTACAATTCTGGTTCTCCAGTTCCCTGTTCCTTCCGTTGACTTCCAAGGTGCCTGTTCTTGCTTTGTAGAGTAACTTACTCCCCAGTCTCCTACATGCCCGGTCACCCCCTCTGGTTCTGTTTCCTCCTGTACCACTGCAACGTTGATTTCCTGGCCATTCCCTCATGCCATTTAACTAGCCCATTTTTCTCAATTTTCTTTTTGATATCTCTTATCTCCATCTGTTTTCCCTTCCTCTCCCACAGTTTCTCTCCTTTTCCATCTCTTAGTTCCTTCTTCCAGGTGGAGCTTGATCTATTTTCATGGGTATTTCTTTTCCTATCTATCTTCACTAAGTCTTTTAATTTCTTGTGGAACACGTTTTCCTTTAATTATCCTTTCCCCCGAAGGTGCTCCATCCCATGTCTCCCCTTATGCCTCTACAGCAGTGCTCTTACAAGCTCCTAGTCCAATCTGCCTACTATGGTCTGAGCCTTTTCCAAGTGCATGATGTCTCCTTCCCTGTACTGATCACTTCTGACCCATACAGACCCAAAAGGGTACAGCCACCCCCTTCCATAAACTCCTGCCTACCTCATATTTATTAATGACTCTGTTACCACCATTTATAAGCATGTCTGTCATCCTCCTTGCCTTGCCTTCATTAACTTTCCTCTGCTTTTCACCGCCTATCCCTTCCTTGTTTACTTCCATTCCTAGGTATACATACTTTTCTACTACTTCTAGGACATTATTCTGAAGCACCCACTGACTCCTACCTTCACTATTAAACTCCATGACTTTACATTTCCTTTCACTAAACTTCAGGTCCCATTCCATTCCGTATGTGTTTGTTATGTGTAAAATTTCCTCCATTTCATCCTTACTTTCTGCCATCAGTACTACATCATCAGCATAGGCTAAACATCCTAACTTCTCTCCTCCAATTGCTACTCCTTTACTTGACTTCCTGTTTTTCACGATCAGTTCCTCTAAATAACGGTTAATATGTTGGGGACATGACACATCCTTGTCTAACTCCTATATTATTTTCCATCCAGCCAGTTGTAAAATGTCACCTAGAGTAAATTTAACTTCGTTCCCTTCATACATGCTGTTTGATACTTCCACCACCTTTGTATCTACTCCAATGTGTCTCAGTAATCTTATTAACTTTCCTCTATTTACTGTGTTGTACGCCTTTTCAATATCTATAAATACTAAGTAAAGCTCTTTCTTCTGGTGCTTGTTTCTCTCAAATTTCTTTTAGTGTAAATATATTTTCTATTCCGCCTCTGCCTTTCCTGAACCTACTTTCAGGGATGTCAACAAGAAAAGAAAAAAAACTGAGATAAAAATAATAGGCCGCCCAAAAACTCACCCGAGCGCAGCGAGGCTGACCGACCGTAGCGAGGGAACCTCCCAGCTGGGAGATTTTTTGTAAATTTCATGCTCTGAGAGAGCTTCTGAGAGGTCCTTGGTTATATCTATAATAATTTCTGGTCTCAATTTTGTCTGTTTTTGTGTCCACAATTTGTGTATATGTATATATCTCTGGCCATACTATATTGAGCATATACCCTCTGGCCAATCTGGCTTACCTCCTGCTGTGGCATCCTTGCATTGAACTCTCCAGGCCTGGAGCCTGCAAACTTGACACAGTGAGGGCAGTGTGCCAATCGATACCAGACCCCTGGATCACCAGAGCTATCTCACCTGGCTGTGGCTGCTGTAATCCACCCCCAACATACTGGCTGTGGGCTGCTGTATTCCACCCCCAACATACTGCCTCCTGAGCAAACTTGTAGCAGTGGAGTCAGGAGATATCGGCAGCCTAGTATTAACTTCCTGCTAGGCAGCCAAAAAATGTGTTATGGTCTGTGCTGGATCAGTGGCCAGGGACAGGTTCGGCTGTGGGCTAGGCAACTATGTACACACACCCCAAAAAAATTAAAACCCGAATCTACACGATTCACAGAAATGACCCAGCTGGCAATAAGATACAGGGAGGTCCCGTTATACGAGCATGCGGTATACGAGAATCCGATGATATGAGATGTGTAAATTAGGGTCTATTTTCAATATACGAGATCGAAAATCCAATGCTACGATATTCAAACTGGGGTGAGTAAAATTATCAAGTTCAAAATACTCGCCCTACCACTCCCAGTCTGGACAAAGGAGGATTTGGTTGACCCCAGTCAGGTCACCCCTAGCAAGCCGTGACCTGAAGGGTAATTAAGCATATGGCGCGGCCTGACATTTAGTGGTAATTAGCCAGGTGTGCGGCTCCAACCTTGGGACCGCAGTCAGTGACCTGAAGGGTAATTAAGCATATGGCGCGGCCTGATCCTTAGGGGTAATTAGCCAGGTGTGCAGCTCCAACCTTGGGACCGCAATCAATGACCTGAAGGGTAATTAAGCATATGGTGCGGCCTGATCCTTAAGCCGGCCACACACACTACGGCGCGGCCTGTCCGGCCGACGAAAAGGGGCGTGGCTAGAGGCGGCCGGTGTGTGTGTGGGGGTGTTTTTCATCCGGCGGGGCCTGTCGCAGCGGCCGGATGAAAATCAGTCGGCGCTTGAAAATTCCGTCCGGCGCGGCCTGCCGCCTGCGTGTGTGTGGGTGCCTTCCGGCGCGGCCCGCCCCTCGCTCGGCCAGATAATGACTAATTGTACCAGTAATAATTGTATTTATGATAATATAGGTATTAGTACATATGACGTATTATATATAGTATGACGAATTATATATAGGTATTATATATGGCTGCACATGCAGCCATCAGCAACAAGTCATTTTCGGACAGCGGATTCATGTTGTCACCACGGTGGTCCGACGTGTACTGTATAGTTTCATGAGGCGGCCAGTGTGTGTGTGGGTCTCGTCCAGCGAACGATGCCCCGCCACTTTTTGTTGGCCGGACAGGCCGCGCCGGTGTGTGTGTGGCCGGCTTTAGGGGTAATTAGCCAGGTGTGCTGCCCCAATCTTAGGACCTCTACACTACCCTCTTTTGTATCACGCAGAGTCCCCTACAGTACAACGTCTTTTTTGCTTGTTAGGCATGTTTTATGTTTAATTAATGTGCAGTTATGTTATTTTGTGTACTATTTTCTCTTTCAGAATGCTTTTTCTACAGAATAGGTAGTACAGTGTGGGTAATATAGACGCTGTGTGTTTGTTGTGTTTGCTATAGTTTATTTTAGCTTGAAAAACATGTTTTTTTTATTTTTTTAATTGATGGTCCTGGAACCTATATTTTACCATTAGTTATGTGTTTCGTTATACGAGATTTCGCTTTACGAGTATGCCAGTTGGAACCTAACTGCTCATATCTTCGGGACCTCCCTGTACTCGGAAATCCGTGAATCCGCGGAAAATTGACATCCCTGTACTTTGCTCCTCTCCTAACATCTTGTTTTCCTCTATCCACAATTTCAACTTCTCATTAATGATCATTCCAAAAACCTTGGCTAGTATGTTCATGACAGCTATGGGCCTATAATTGGCTATGTACTACTTATCTTTTCCTCCTCCTTTGTGTATTAGGGTCACTCTACTCTTTTTCCAGTCCTGTGGCACGCAGCCTTGCTCCAGCACTGTCACATATGTTATATATTGCCTGTTTTACCATTTCTCCTCCATATTTAACAAACTCCCCTATGAGTCCATCTGTCCCTGCAGCTTTGCCGTTCTTCAAAGCTTTCACTACCTTTTCTACCTCTTCTAGCTCAATTACTGTTTCCTCCATTGCTCTCTTATCACTGTAGATCATAATGTTTTTCATTCCCTCTACTTCCATGTTCTTTCTAATTACTTTACTTCAGTACCCTTCTATTACTGATTTTATCTCATCCTCCTTCTCAGTATCTCAGTATCTCTTCCCTCTATTTTCAGTTTAACTTTCGGGTTCATCTCTCGTCCACCGAGGTTTCTCTTTAATCCTTTCCATCCTTCCTTTTCCCTCTCTCCTCGAGGTAAACTGTTTAGTTTCTTTGCCTGCTGCTGCTCCTCCCATGTAGCTATCTTTTTACTAATTAATATATGTGCTACTTTTTTCGCATTCTTATATTGAGCCCATGCTCTCTGCCATTCTTGACTATATTGGTCTCCTTGTTTTTCAATCAATTTCCTTAATTTTCTCTGCCTTCTATTTACATTTTTCCTGTTTCTTATTGCTTGTTTTACCTCTTTATCCCACCATCCTTTTAGTCTAGTTGTTCCTCCTGTCTTGTATTTCTTCACTCCTATGGTATTTTTTGCCTCCTGCATCATTACCGTTTTAACGTCCTGCTCCCACGCTTCCATAGTTCTATTACCCTTCTCAGTCTCTCTACTCAACTTCTCATCAAGTTTTTGGCTGTACTCTTCCCAGTCAGCATCTAGTATCCTCCATTTAGTCCTCCACTCTGACTTCGCAACTTGCACTTTCGACCTATCTTTTCCACACGACACTCCTATAATGATGTAGTCTGAAATATCTATCTCCTCGTTCTTCCATATCGTGCACTTGTGTTTCTCTATTTCTGTGTTTACTATTATGAAATCTATTGCTGATTCTGCTCCTCTATCTCTCCACGTCACTGGATGTTCTAACTCCCAATTCTTAATTGTTAGATTGGCCTTTTCTGTAAAATCCAAAAGCATCTGTCCATTGATGTTTACTGGTGCACTATTTAGACCTAGGTGTCCATTGAAATCACCCATCAGTATCCAGTTTCTTTTTCCAACTCTCCTGCTTATTTCCATTAGTGCATCATAAAGTTTTCTGTTTTCTGCCCGGTTTACAACACCTTCAACACCCATGTACACCACAGTCACCACCATTCTTCCTTCCCATCTGTATCCTGACTGTGATTATGTCTCCCTTGTTGTATCCTAGCTTATCTATTGTTTCCTTCTGAAGGTGTACCTCTGATATCTCCCTTCCTGCCTTCTCCCTCACAAGAACTCCAACACCTCCTCCCTTCTTCTCACCTGCTTTCCTTCCTCTTCCTATGCCTAACCATCCACCTTCCTGCCATTTTATCTGATCATGCCATCCTGTTTCACCAGAAAAAGAAAAAAAATTAACCTTAACCTAACCTAACCTTTACCTATACCCACCTATCCCTTAGGATAGATAGGTATCCCTTATACCCTTAGGATACCTAACCTAACCCATACCTAACCTAACCTAACCTTTACCTAGCAATAAAAAAAAAATTAAAAAAATATCCTTTAACACTACCTTACTTACAAATAACACTCCCTCATGTTATGCTACAACTTCATCAACTTCGGTTATGTTCCACCCTCTAAAATAAAAAAAAAAAAAAAAAAAAAAAAAAAAAAAAAAAAAAAAAACTTGGGACAGAAACGGTTAGCAGATTTATTCAAAACACATAAAAACACTCCAGAAAAAAATAGTTTCGTCCACCAAAGTGAGTTTGATGTTCATCTGGAATAATACCGAAACCTTGTCCTGGCGACTTTAGTGTTATCTACGGTAGAGGGTCAAAATTGCAGCACTGCTCCCTGCTCACCTGTCATCAGCCATCCCCTGGGGCAGCGGCGGGAGTGTTCGTGGTGTTGTGTAGGGCTGCGAGGATTCCCTGGGGAACGCTATGAGCCCTGATGATGTCCTATGATGCTATCACAGGCGCGGTAGTTGATTTGTCTTCTTCAGTAAGGCACAGGTGTGGCGGAGGACAGAAATGTTGCCTTGAACATAATGAACAATGAACAATGAGTGGAGAACGCCAGCCTTCTTCTTCTTCTTGTGACCTTTTCTGCTTATTATCGCTTTGTAGGTAGTCTGTCAAGCTCGAGGTCGAACTTGACGCGAGACTACGGGGTACGCGAGACTACGGGGTACACTAGACTACGGGGTACGCGAGACTACGGGGTACACGAGACTACGGGGTACGAGACTACGGGGTACACTAGACTACGGGGTACGCGAGACTACGGGGTACACGAGACTACGGGGTACGAGACTACGGGGTACGAGACTACGGGGTACGAGACTACGGGGTACGAGACTACGGGGTACGAGACTACGGGGTACGCGAGACTACGGGGTACACTAGACTACGGGGTACGCGAGACTACGGGGTACACTAGACTACGGGGTACACTAGACTACGGGGTACACTAGACTACGGGGTACACTAGACTACGGGGTACACTAGACTACGGGGTACACTAGACTACGGGGTACACGAGACTACGGGGTACACGAGACTACGGGGTACACGAGACTACGGGGTACGCGAGACTACGGGGTACGCGAGACTACGGGGTACACTAGACTACGGGGTACGCGAGACTACGGGGTACACTAGACTACGGGGTACGCGAGACTACGGGGTACACTAGACTACGGGGTACACTAGACTACGGGGTACGCGAGACTACGGGGTACACTAGACTACGGGGTACACAAGACTACGGGGTACGCGAGACTACGGGGTACACGAGACTACGGGGTACACGAGACTACGGGGTACGCGAGACTACGGGGTACGAGACTACGGGGTACGAGACTACGGGGTACGAGACTAGGTACGGGCCATAGGCCTGTACCGAGAGTCATGAAGGTTGAGCGACGAACGACGAATGACAGAGGAAGGGTAGCGTAAAAGGGATATTTTTCGGAACCAAGAGCAGCGACGAAGGTCGGCACGAAGACACGGGGACCCCCGTTTCTTTATGCCGACCTTCGACCGTCGTCGCTGCTCTTCGTTCCGAAAAATATCCCTTTTACGCTACCCTTCCTCTGTCGTTCGTCGTTCGTCGCTCAACCTTCATCATGACTCTCGGTACGGGCCGACGTGTGTGGAAGAATGCCGGACCAAAGGCTTCACCGACAGCATCCGCTGGGTGACTCCCAAATTAAGATCAAGATCAAGATCAAGGCAAGACAAGAGAGAATTGTATTATTATTAGGGTTGTGCGGTATTAAGAAAATACCGGTATTGCCGATACCAGTTTGCGGGAATAATACCGGCACGTCCTCACACCGGTATCAGTTACGTTACCGGTGTACCGATACCGTGCCAAAATACCGCTATTACCGGTAGTATTGGTATTGGATTTTTTCGTGTTTTTTTTACTTGTCCATTCTCAGACAATTATAGCACCGACACCCTAAAATAAAGTTTCCTATAGCGTCAGCCATTTCTCTTTTTACAACTCTTAACCCCTACCGTAAATCCCCCTAAAATAAATTTCCTGTGGCGTCGGCCAGTGGCGGATTTAAGGGGGGACCGAGTAGGCCATGGCCTAGGCCCTACTCCCGCAAGGGCCCCGCACCACAGAGGACAAAATAAGTTTTCAATGAAAATCTGAATGCTGGACATTTCATATTTACTCGAACACTGTTACATTGCATGTACCATAATAGGCCACAAATTACTACCAACATAATGTAAAATATGGGTGGAAAAAGTTTCAATTAAACTAACATGAAATCTGAACCACATTTGGTAAAATTCTAGAGTTCTTTCCCGCCCTTATTAGTGGTTTTATTTCCTCCAGACCTTCACAAATCCCTTCAGATACCTCTAAAACGTAATAATATAGTGGGGGAGATTAAAAAAATAGAAAATAAATTACTAACCTAACCTAACCTGGAAAAATTGCAGTCCTTTCCCACCCTTATATCTCATTAGGAGGTTATTGGCTAGGTTTTAGTGAGGTTGGGTTAGAAATTCTATTTTGGGGGTCCAGGGCGGGGGTAATGCAGGGGGGTGGGGGCGTTGAAGGGGGCATCTCTCCCCCACTTTATAATTACGTTTTAGAGGTATCTGAAGGGGTCTGTGAAGGTCTGGAGAAAAAAGAAACACTAATAAGGGCGGGAAAGAACTAGAATTTTACCCCACATTTCATTCAGGGCCCTGCACTCCCACCGGCCTAGGGCCTCGCACACCATAAATCCGCCCCTGGCGTTGGCCATCTCTTTTTGTACAATTCGTATCCCCTACCGTACAGCATAGACCCTCCTAAAATAAAGTTTTATGTGGCGTAGGCCATTTCTTTTTTTACAATTCGTAATCCCTACCGTACAGCATAGACCCCCCTCAAATAAAGTATTATGTGGCGTAGGCCATTTCTTTTTTTTACAATTCGTAACCCCTACCGTACAGCATAGACCCCCCTAAAATAAAGTTTTATGTGGCGTAGGCCATTTCTTTTCTTGTATCAGTACTAATTAGTCTGTATAATGTAACCTCTAAATAATGAAAATAACAATAATTTGATTCAAATTTCCTTTTAACATTTATTTTTGGACAAAATTCCTGAGATTCCTGGGAAAGACAGTTTAGATAGATATATAGCCAGAGCTGGGCTGTATTTGAATACATTTGTATTTAACGCGGGAAATTACGTTAATAGGGGAAGGGGTGAAGTAACTTATAATTATCAATCATCTAACGAGTAATTTTACTCCACTCCTCAGTCCTGAATCACTGGTTAGTGAGAGAGGGTTATATTTTAGACCAGTGGTAGTTGGCCACGTATCAAAGCGAAGTGAGAAGGGGAGTTTAACGTCATGATAGCCTGAGAAGCAGTCAGACACTCGCTGGGTTAAGTCGCCTGTGGGGAGGTGATATTCTCGCCCTTGGAAAAGGGTCCCAAGCTAGGAGCTGTTGGTGGACATGGTGGCCAGGCGGTCCCAAGTTAGCAGTGTGTGAGACTGCAGCGTATGACAGCCAGCCGTGTGAGGCAGCGGAGTGAGAAGGGAAACAGAAAAAGTGTGAGAGGGAATTTTGGACGTGTGATAGACTACATTAGAATAGAAGAACGACTTGAGCACTATGTGTACGTATCGTTAATGTGGTAACAGTGCGACTGAAGTTACCAGAGATAACAGACTACATTAGGATAGAAGAACGACTTGAGCACTATGTGTGCGTATCGTTAATGTGGTAACAGTGCGACTGAAGTTACCAGAGATAACAGACTACATTAGGATAGAATAACGACTTGAGCACTATGTGTGCATATCGTTAGGGAATAGGAATGCTTAGGATTAAGGCGGTTTGTGAATGTACTCCAGTGGGAAAGTGAGACAGTAAAGAGTTAAATATATTACGATTAGAAATATATTAACGCGTTGTCATTCAGAGCCAACCAGTACTTACATATTTTCTTACATCTTTTATTTGTATTCATTTATATTTTTTTCCCACTTAATGTGGCGGTGGCAGCAGAATAACCAGGACTGTGGAGCACACAGTCAATGTGGGCGATACAAATACATTTGTGTATTAAGAAATCTATTTATAAATACATTAGTTTTCATGTATTTAAATACAGTAATTAAATACTTTAATGAATATTTAAATACATTGTATTTATATACATACTACTGGCACTACATGGCTACGAGTTATGTGTTGGTCCCCATGGCTCCGGTACCAGAAACACCAACAGTTCTCTGCTTCTGAACTTTGCAAGGTCCAGAAGGTTGAGAATTGCAGGTTCTTGGTATCAGAGACCAGAGCTGCACCGCTGGACATGGTATAGTAATGCCGGAGGGGTAGCAAAGGAGATCGACCACATCCTTGTTAGCACTCGTTGGAGGATCCTCCAGAACTGCAGGGTTTACCGGAGTGCTGAGTTCTTTGGAACAGATCACAGACTTGTTGTTGCTACACTTAAGCTTCATGTCAAGTCCAGAAGAATCTCAAGAGGTAACCATACTGTGTTTCATCTTGAGAAACTGAAGGACTTGACATGTGCTCATGAGTATGCGGTGGCAGTCTCAAATCGGTTTGATGTGCTCGGTGCTCTCGGGGACCCTGTAGAACTGTGGGATACCTTCAAACGTGAAACTCTACAGGCTGCCAAGGAGTGTATTGGGGAGCGCCCGAGGTCAAGGTGTGGTTTTGTCTCGACGGAGACGCTGGAGAAAATCTAGGAGAGTCGCGCTGCCAGGCTGGCTGGGAACCGGGACCAGCACAGGGCTCTGTCACGCCGGACTAGAACCCTCCTGGGGAGAGACAAGGAGAGGTATGTCAGGAGTCTCGATGAGGATGTCGAGGGTCATTTGAACGCTAATGACCTCCGACCCGCCTACCGAGCCCTGAAGAAGCTCCGTTCCAAGTCTCCTTCTCGGGCGAATGCTATTCGAACAGCAGATGGGCGCCTCGTGTCGGACATGGATGGGCAGATGGCTCGTTGGGCTGAGTACTTTGGGCAGTTGTTCACGGTCGACCCTCCAACTGAGCAGCTTCACACCACTGGGTTACTGGCAGTGGATGCCGATCCTCCCATTGACGAAAGCGCACCCTCTCTTGACGAAGTCAGAGAGGCTGTAGCAAAGTTGAGGGGTGGAAAGGCAGCTGGTGTTTGTAATATCAGTGCGGAGCTCCTCAAAGCTGGGGGTGAGGCCATGATCCACGGGTTGCATGCTGTCCTGACTGCCGTGTGGCAATCAGGTACCATTCCTTCTGACTGGAAAAGGGGGCTGGTCGTCCCTATCTGGAAAGGGAAAGGGGACCGTCAGGACTGCAACAATTACCGCGGTATTACACTGCTCAGCGTACCAGGCAAGGTGCTTGCCCATCTATTGCTGACACGGATTCGCAGCCATCTGGTGAAGCATCAGAGACCTCAGCAGTCTGGGTTCACGCCTGGTAAATCAACAACGGACCGTATCCTAGCGCTTCCTATCCTGGTGGAACGCTGACGTGAGTTTCGACAGGGGATGCTTGCAGCCTATGTGATCTCAAGAAGGCGTTTGACTCAGTGCATCGTGAGTCACTCTGGGATCTTCTGCGACTTCGAGGTGATTCCTGCAAGGACTATTGGTTTGATAACTGGTCTGTATTCTGGGACTGAGAGTGCTGTGAAGTGTGGGGCAGGTGTATCCGGCTTCTTTCCTGTGAATACAGGAGTGAGGCAAGGGTGTGTCCTTGCCCCATCACTTTTCAACGCTGTATGGAACTGGGTATTGGACAGGGTTGTAGATCAAGTGATTGTGGAGCATCCGTTGGCAACACCAAGATCACTGATCTTGTTTTTGCCGATGATGCAGTAATCTTTGCGAGTCGCTGGAGGTCCTGGTGATGGCTCTCGAGGCGCTGCACGAGGAGGCAAAGCCTTTGGGACTTGAGGTCTCCTGCTCAAGACCGAGGTTCCAAGTGTTTGGAGGACTTACTAGATGAAGCAGTACAGTCTGTTGATGCATGTGGCGAGGACATTGAGATCTTGGAAAGTTTACATACCTTGGTAGCGCAGTCCATAATGACGGCGGGTCACGTCAAGAAGTCTTACGGGGGATTGGCATAGCCCACGGTGTTATGGACTCGCTCAGCGGGAGTATTTGGCGGTCTGTACCTGTGCAGGTGGACAAAGATCCGGATCTTCAAATCGCTTGTGATCCCTGTCTTACTCTATGGTTGTGAGACATGGACACTAAATAGTGACTTGAAGAGACGAATCAATGCCTTTGGTAATAAGTGTCTTCGCAGAATCATGGGGTATCGCGGGATGATTACGTGTCAAATCAGCGATTGCACCGTGAGACTGAATCGAGGCCTATTACCTGCATAGTCCGTCAGCGCCAACTTCGGCTATATGGACATGTGGCACACGCTACCCTGAAAACGTCACTTCCCATCGGGTTGTATCTGTAAGAGCACATCCGGTGGTGGAGGAGGCCAAGGGGGCGCCCACAAGGCTCGTGGCTGGGGCAAGTTGATGTTTCTTGTCGAATGCTGCTTGGTATGGGAAAGGAGCCTGCATGGGAACTCGCGCGTGGTGACCCTCGGGAGTGGCGTCGTAGGGTGGGCGAGGCGACGCGCCCCCCGGCGTATGCCCCCAATGATTGATTGATATATACATATAATATACAAATGTAAATACTTTTTTATTCTATTTATTTATTTTTTTCAGTTAATGTGGCCATAAACCCGCCCAACTATCTGGCAATCCTGATGTTACAGTGAACCAGTGTTTCCACTTTCAGGAAATTTCCTTTTTTTAAGGAAATTTAGGCCTGAGAAAGGAAACTTCTAAGGAAATGCAAAATCTAAGGAATTTTGTTTTTTCAGACATTTCTAGAGATATGTAGATTAAGATTAAATAGCCAGGTGAGATGATATTATTAATGATGATGATGTTAAAACCACACATTAGATCCATTTCAGTATTTCCTTCTTGGTATTATTAAGTTTTCTCACACCAACATAGTACTTGACACTTACTTATTCTTATCTCCCCTTCCCTCCTTGTTTCTTCCCTCACCCCACCACGCCTTGCTTCAGTGATGGGTGAGGATAGGTGGGAAGAGGGAGGGAGAAGATATCGAGGGTGTGACTCTCGAAAGGGGGGTAGTAGGAGTTGAAATGATGGAATAGTGGCGACTGAAACTGTTATAATACACCTTATATATATATATATATATATAATATATATATATATTATATATATATATATTATATATATATATATATATATTAGGGTGTCCCAAAATGCAAAGGTTTTGAAATGTTGCACGCTCGTGTGTTATTCCGGTTCTCTCATAGTAAAAAAATTTTGCGTTAAAATTTTTGGCAAATTGAGTAAATTTAATATTTAAAAGGGGCCCCCCACAAAGTGAAATTTAGGGACGTGACTGAATTCGGGATTTTTTTTTTAAATTTCCACTTTTTTTTCCCTAGGTTATCAAATGGCAAAAGAGCCGCTAAGTCTTTTTCATTTAAGCCGGATTCCGGGCTGGGAGCTGCTCGGCCAGGGGGTTTGTAAGGACTCGTGTTTGGGGTGATAATGGGTGGGTGGCGATGGGGTGGAAATGCCTTGCCGAAACCCCAAAACCTTGCTTTGCCTCAGAAAAATATTCATATTTTGGCTTTACTATCTCTTACAAAAAATAGGCCTATTTTGTTTGCTCAGAAAATAGGCAGGTTGTTCAAAAAACAAAAGGCCATTCATAACTCAATAGGGAAAAAAATAAAGTCATGACGACTATCACGGGAGTAGGGGGATTTTTGGGTTTTCAGTGCATAAATTTTGTACTCCCCCCGATATAACCAAGCTACCAGATAATATTATGAAAGCTGAGCCTACCATCGTTTTCATAATACATTGCTGCATATCTGAGCAAAAAAAAATTACAGTAAGAACACAAATTTTAAAGATAAAAAAGGAAAAGTAAAAGAGTGTATAAACATTATTTCTTGTTTTTTTGTTTTCAACTCGTTTAAAACCCCAATGTTTTGGCACTTTAAATTTTCAGAAGTTTCAAAATCTTAATTTTTCCCGCTTCCTGTGGTAGTAGACGTACCAATAAGGAAAAGGTAGGTGGTCAAAAGGCTAAAAAATTTAAAGTTTCAAACTGGTGCCGTGACGGGGGACCCTTGATAGCTCTCCGAAAACAGTCTCTCCTATATAGGGACAATGCCCCCCGTCCGTGCCAGTTTGATTTAAGTTTAACTTTCTTAGCATTTTGACCACCTACTCTTTTTTTTTGGTACGTGTACAACCACAGGAAGCAAAGATAAGGATTTTAAAACAGTTCTTAAAAATTTGTGCCCCAAAACTTAGGGGAGTTAGAGCGATGAAGAAAAATAAGAAAGAAATAATGTTAACACTCTTTTTTTTCCCCTTTTTAATTATCTTAATATTAGTTCGTCTTACTGATTTTTTTTGTTAGATAGCAGCAATGAATAAACACGATGGAAAAAACACTTTCAAAAATTTATTGGTAGCGGTTAATCGGGTAGGAGTACAACATTTCAATGCACGAAACCTAAAAGCCACCCCTATTTTGTGTAGTCTCATACTTTATTTTTTCCCCCATTGATTTAGAAGGGCGTGTTTTGTTTGAACAACACCCCTGTTTTACTGAGGCAAACAAAAAGGCCTTTTTTTGTGAAAGAGAGAGTAAACCCAAGAAATATGAATATTTTTCTGAGGCAACGAAAGGGTTTTTTGGGTTTTGCGGCGAGGCAATACCCCCCCCACCCACCCTGCCCGAGGCTATCACCCAATCAGGACGTCGTTAAAACCGCCTAGGCTCGAGCCGCTCCCAGGAATCCAGCTTAAGTGAATAGCTATGTAATTTTAGTGATCGAAAAGGCCCCAACGAAAAATCACCGGGCCCGGCTACCAGAAGGAGCAGGTCCTCCTCCGCTATCCCACCACCACGGGAGATGGGGGGAAGCGGCGAGGGGAGCAGGAAGGGGGGTGGTAGAGGGGTTCTCCCTTTGGTCGCGCCCCCGGGTTTCCGACAAACACAGTAATAAAAGGGGGGCACGAAGCTGTCAAAGGGGTAAAGGCGTACAATGACCTAAAAAAGAAAAAAAAACAAAGCGGGCCGAAACATGTAGGATGAGGAGTTTTTTAAAAGGAGACCCCAAAGAAATCTTCGCCTCGCACACCCTCCTTTTCCAAGGCAAGCGTAAAGGACGAGGAAAGGGATTTCCTACGGGGTAGAGAGAAGACGAGGGGAATCATCCATGGCGGGAATTGAC
Organism: Chionoecetes opilio; assembly: GCA_016584305.1. NCBI lineage: Eukaryota > Metazoa > Arthropoda > Malacostraca > Decapoda > Majidae > Chionoecetes > Chionoecetes opilio. The sequence continues at coordinate 63,721 of JACEEZ010008688.1, forward strand.
CTCATACAGCGAAGAAGGTGGAAAGCAGGTCGAGCGCGGGGGAAATCGACTCAAGGCTCCGGGAACGTGAAAACAGCGACATTTCAGGGGACTGAAAGGGCGGAAATCCAAGCCAAAGAGTAGCGCAGCAGCAGTCCGTGTCGACGACGTCATCACCGGCTCGTGGATCCCGAAGCCAGAGGAAAAAACTCAAACAGTCGCCATCGATTCCCTGAAGGATCTTTAACCCCCATTTTTAAAATTTGGGATCGAGGAAAATTTTTGGTGCGGCAAGCAACGTCAACGTTTGCAGCACCCCTCAAAATTCTTGGAATGGCATTTGGGAGATGGCGGGTCTCGGAAAAGCACGGGCCACGAGCACGAATTGCGGGGGGGAGAGGGGCAAGCCCCCGAGAAAATCGTGGGGAAAAGCGGAAAGAGGAGATACCCGAGAGGTTGGTCCTGATTGGGAAAGGAAAAAAAATTTCCTCCCCTCTGGGGATACGGGGGCCGCATGCCATCCTCCCACAGGGGAAAATGAGCCAACCCTTTTGGGGTCCCGGAACCGGATTCGACTGGCAGAAACGTGGCTGCAGTGGTCTTGAAGGAGGGGGACGAAGCGGGCGTCAGGGAAAGATCATCGCCTTTTTTTCGCCCACGGCTTCGAAAACTGGCATGGTGCAAGGGCTTTCATTTGGATGAGCAAGAATTTGGACAAGTTGCTTTTGGTTGGCCCCGCCATTATCCACGAGGTGACCTCAAGGATGTTTCGAAGCCAGCCTCGGCCTTCCCCTGGTCCTGACATTGGGGAAACTTCAAAACACCCGTGACGATGGTCCTTGTGGATTTCCCCGCAGAGAGACGGTGGAAAAATCGGAGGACCTCTAGAGTTCTTCGCCCCCTACAAACCCCCAGCAAGGAAGAACGAGCATTGGCCTTCCGAAGGGGGCTTGATGTCGAAAGAACCATCCCAGGGGGGACTAGAAGAACTTTCCCCTCTCCCACCTGTTTCCCGGTGGGGGAAGGGCCAGCCAAAACCCCTTCCGGGGGTCCGGAGCTTCCACAAGCCCGGTGGGGTGGCCAAAACCCTACTGCCTCAAGCTTTCAGATGTTTAAAATCCAGCTGTCGCTGACTGCTCGAGAGAAGGCCGGAGTGGAACATGGCCCTCTTCGTTTTCTCTGGTGTACTGAAGCAAGGCATGAGGCACCCATCTCTGTGAAAGCTCCGTTGAAAGACGTGCTTTCCCGAGATCCTCAGACATACCCCCGACAAACCAGCCAAAGGGAGCAGAAAAAGCCTGCGACGCCACCTGTGGGACTTTCGAGGAAAAACGCGGGACTGGCCTTCTCGACTCAAGATTTATGGGAGAAGAAAAATGGTCAAGGCATTGGACAAACCCGCCTCGAAGAAGGAACTCAAGCGATTGGGGGAAAAAAAATACGAGTCTTCCTCCCCTGTCCTTCGCACTTCGAAGACACGGGCCTTCTTCGAAACTGGCGGCGAGGGGGTTTGGAAGGACCCGGCATTGTGGGAGGGGGACGCCGATTCAAAGGACGCCGGGGGAAAGGGGATTTTCCTCCCAGTAGTCAAAGATGCCGCAGAGTGGGGGGATCGCCCCAGTCCAGGTACCTGGGGTCCCGAAGTCGGCCCACAGGAGAAATATCTCCTCCAGTTTGTCCACACCATGGAAACTTGGGGGGGGGGGAAAAGGAAAGGAGGACCTTCAAAAGACGGCTTTTGAATGGAAAAATGAAAAAACTGTTTTTTGGTTTCCTTTTAAGTTTTTTTAAAAATTGGGGAGTTTTTAGTTTTTTTTATTGTTTTGAAGGTTATTTGAAAATGGGCAGTTTGTCGCGACCCCCAAATATTCTTCGATTTTCATCGAATGTCACAGAACTCTTCTATGCATAGTGTAACAGAAGTAAAACCCGAGTCAGTGAAACACATGTTTCATATTTCCCTCTATGAATCTTGGGACACCCTAATGATATATGGTATATATATATATCTGAATATAAGTAGTATTATCATTGTCTTGGTATTTTTTTTTCTTTTTTATTATCTTCTTGATATTATTACAATTTCTATTAGTGATTGCTAAATGCTATATTTCATTATTGTACCAAAGCTAGCTTCGTGCTGCGCTTGGACCCTATGGGAGTTTTCTAATAATACTCGTGCAAATCTCAAGTACCTGTTCTCTCAGGCTTCTCACCTCCGCACTTTCATTCTGGATGGATCTCATTCTTGTTACCGTAAATTTCTCTGCACTTCTTTTTGGGACATATCAGAATTACCCTTCAATACAACACTGGAACAGTTCTTAATAAAAAATGTAGGTGATGATCATTTTATTTGTCTCACTTGGTGAAAAATATTGGCAAAACAATGAATATTTTGAGAACTCAATCTTTAAAAATCGTCTTTTCATAAAAAAACACAGTCAAGCAGGAATTGAGGCTTCATTAAATATCTACTTTTTATGTAAGCATTCACTGAGTACCGTTTTGGGGTATATTTCTCTCTTTGCTAAGACTGAACATTTAACCAAGAAGTATTTAAGTGCTTGGCACCTCAACGAACAGTCCCCGGGATGGAAGACAGTTGAGAGAGTTTGTTTACTATTTCGTCTTCGAAAGAACAAAGTCTCCTTTTGTGGGAAAACTGTAATGTGGGAAGCGGATGCCACGATCTTCCAGTAGAGGATAGAGAGTGTGATGGATAGCGGAGTGATAGATAGTTAGGATGACCAGTTTCTGGTAGTGAGGATTTAGGATTATCAAGATATGAGCTGTGAGGTAATGCGGGGCCGCTGTGCTGAGTTCCCTCCCTACCCGTGTGGTTTCTACAGGAAAGTGGGATGAATACAGATCCTGCCGGCGGGATGGTTTCTGTGGAGATGCTGAACGCCCACCTCTGGTTTGTGTTTAAAATGTTCGTCCCCTCCCCCCCCCCCCGCCCAAAGACAGACGAGCCCACCCAAAACATGTACTACAGTGAATGCTTACATACAGTAGATTTTCCCTGAAAAGCTCATTCTGCTTGAACTTGCGGTTTTTTTTATGAAAAGGACGATTTTTAAAGATTGAGTTTTTCAAATATTCAATTGTTTTGCTCAATATTTTTCACCAAGTGGCAGACAAATAAAATGAGAAACTAACATTTTTTATTAAGAACTGTTTCAGTTGTTGTATTGAGGGTAAATTTCTGATATGTCCCAAGAAGTGCAGAGAATTTACGGTCAAATGATAGATTCATTCCAGCCTGAAAGTGCTTAGGATTGAGATTCGCGAGGGACATCTGGTGCGGCTTAGCTTTGCAAAACTCCCCATTTCAGCCGAAATCAGGTTTCATATGGGCTTTGTAAAAATTTTCCACGAATTTTTCTTCTTCTTCTTGGCCGTTTTGGGCCAAGAAAGATACGGCGCAAAGGAAAAAATTTGCCCCCAAAAGTTTATTTCGTCTCTTAACTCATTGCCCCAAGCGAGCGAACGAGCTTTTAGCTTATGCTAAAATTCGTAATAACATGTATTGGGGCTGGCGACATAGTGCGCAGGGGCGATTATGCATCAGTGCAGGGAAATAAATGTTTCGTACCTTCACAACAACAGTGTCTGGGGCTCGGGCGTCGCCGCCACCGATCCACCCCCACCCCCCCACCACCACACCCACCACCACCCCCACCACACCCACCCCCACCCCCCACCACCACCAAGACCATCAATCACCACCACCACACCACCCCATCACCAACCATCACCACCCCCCCCACCTTTACCCCCCCACCATCACCAACCCCATCACCAAAACCACCACCATCACCACAAAAAACCCATCCCCACCCCGCCATCACCACACCTTTTTTTTTAGAATTTTTTTTTAAAATTTTTTTAAAGAACAATTTAGCATTTTCTTTTCTTTGAAAAAAAGAAAAGAAAATCAAAAAGGGGAGGGTGAAGGTTAGGTTGGGTTAGGGTCGGGTTTGTAATAGAGTATTTTAAGGTGAGGGTATTTAAAAAGTTTTTTTAGCCTGTGCGAGTTTGGGGAAACTTCCACATCTTTATGTGGCGCTATTTCCTAGTTAAAATTCTATCATTTTATCACTACTACCTAGATAGTAGTGGGGGGGTGGGTGGAGGGGTGTGTGTGGTGTTGTGTGTTTTCATCTATTTTTTTTTACGGGCCAGAGCACCTCGAGGGCCCCGTCCCCATTCAACTTTTTATCTTTCATCCTTAGGCTTGTTTTGGCCGACCACCACCCCGGAGGGGGTCAAAAAAAGAACCCCCCGGTACCCTTTCCCCCACTGCTGGGGGGACGGAGCTGGGGTTTTAAAAAAAAAAAAAAACCCCCCCAACTTTTTCCCCGCTCCACCCGGGGATCGAACCCGGGACTTTCGGTTGTGAACCGACGTGCTTCCCCTACACTACGGAGTACCCCGTGTGGTGTGTGGGTTGTGTGTGTTGTGTGTTGGTGTGTATTGTGGTGTGATTGTGTGTTATGTGTGGTGTTGGTTTTGTGTGTTGGTGTGTGTACTGTGTGTTCATGTGTGTGTGTGTGTGTTACTGGTGTTTATTAGGTAGTATGTGGTAGTAACAGTATCTTATTATTATCTTATGAAAAAATTATCAATATCATTATTTTTATTTTTATTATTATCATTTTGATTTTTTTATTATCATTATTTTTTATCAATATTTTTTTAGTATCATATTATTTTTTATGAGATTTTTCTGAGTTATTTTATTATTATTAAACTATTATCATTTTAAAAACCTTGCATTATTATTTTTATTTGTAGTAGTAGGGATTGCTTTTTTATTATTATAATCCTTATCATCATTTTTTTTTTAATTATTTTAAAATTTTTTATTTTTCAAAGGGGTAGATGGGAGCACGTGAAACGCATTTTTTTTCAAAAAAAGATGGTAAAGATCTGAGGGTCAGTCAAACTGAGGTGGGGGTGTGAACTCCCGAAACCACCACACACCAGTCACCTCCACCACAATACCACCACAGGGACCACACACAATCTTTGAAATAATTATATTAAATTTAAAAAATCATAATTTTTTGGTGATAATAAAAATAACAAAAATGAAAAAAGATGATGCCATTTTTAACCATAAAATATGACTAATAATAATACTAATACTAATACTAATACTAAATACTAATAATAACTAATGAAAATTTTTAAACAAGCTAGATTTTATAGTGGGGCGCCTGTTGATTGTAAAGACCGTTTTCTGTGTGGGGCTGCCCTCAGGGGAGAGGAGGGAGGAATTTCACAGAGCGGGATGTCAGCGAGCTACAAACGGGCCAAGATAACACGCGCCTCAGATTCGAGGCTCCCGAGCCAATGACGTTACCTACCATACGTGTCTGGCAGTCGGAGTATCACTGGGCCGTTCTTGGGCTTGGTTCTATCAGGAGTCTGTTTTGAGAAAAAAAAGAAAAAAAACATAATACCGAAATCCAATACCGACCCAAAAATATACCCCAAAAACCCCGGATCCGATGCAAAACTAATACCGATACCGGTATACCATGCAAACTAATACCGATAACCCGGGATCCGATGCAATCTAAACCCAACGGATAACCGTGCAATACAAACCGCCCCTACCGATGCAAAACTAAAACGATCCGTTAAAACCGATGCAAAACAATAACCGATACCCTAAACCGATCTCTAAAACCCTACCCGGGATACCGATGCAAAACTAATACCGTACCGGGAACCCCATAATACAATACCGATACCGGGATACCGATGCAATAATAACCGATACCGGTATACCATTCAATATAAAACCCATACCGGGGATACCGATGCAATACTAAAACCGTACCGGATCCGATGCAATACTATACCGATACCGGGATCCCCATCAAAAACTAATACCGATACCGGGGATACCGATGCAAACTAATACCGTACCGGGATACCGATGGAATACTAATACCGTACCTTAAACCCGGGAATACAATACCGTACCGGTTTTACCGATGCAATACTAATACGATACCGGTATACCGATCAAATACTATAAAGGTACCGGTATACCGATGCAATACTAATACCCAACCGGTTAAAACCGATGCAATACTAATACCGATACCTTATAAAACCCATGCAATATAATACCGATACCCTATCCGATGCAATACAATACCCATACGGTTTACCGCGGGGAAAATACCCGGGAAAACCGTAATACCGGTGCTAAAATACCAGTATTTCGGTATACCGGATACCGGTGCACATCCCTAGACCGTGGCCTCCATAATACTGACTACACTCATTATAATACACCACAGCCACACAAAATGCACTTCCTACCTTCTTGTTCTTGTTCTTGTTTTAGCGCTGCGAGGATCACTTGGGGAACGCTATGAGCCTGGTGATGTCCTATGATGCTATCACAGGCGTGGTAGTTGACCTGTCCTCCTCAGGAAGGCACAGGTGAGGCGGATGACGGCGTGTTGCCGTGAGGGGTGGACGCCCGCTGCCGCCAGCAGGGTGGGCAGGTCATAGGTGTTGACGTTCAGGGCGATGAGTTGAGACTGTAGCACTGCACGGTGGGAGTGGAAGCGCGGACACTGCAGCAGAAAGTGTTCAATAGTCTCCGGAACATTCATGCACCAGGGGCAGTGGCGGTCAGGGGACAGACGAAGACGGTGCAGGAGAGTCGTGAGTGTTGTTGTTTGTTGTTGTTGTTGTTGAAGGGCAGTGATGTCGAAGTCGACGATATTCGCCCTGGTGTACAGCCGTGAAGTAATCACAGTCTCGAGAGTTGATTAGTCTTCCTCAGGAAGGCACAGGTGAGGCGGAGTCGTGAGTGTCGTGTTACTTCACACTCGCGCCTCCTTTGTTGACTTCTACTCTCGATCTTGAACCTGAGCTTGAGTTTTCCATGTCTTGCTAGAATACCTTGAATAATAGAGTAGTGACAACTCGATTTGTGGGCGCCATCTTAATGCCAGGGCCTCACCGTTCATTCTAGACCCGGAGAAGTTCTCAAGGCATGACCCCGCAGTATATCATGTTATACATGTATAGTGGATGTATAGCGTATTTTGTACATACCATTCGGAAGTATAATTATACTTATTTAAGCTACGCCCCTGCTTGCCATCACAAAATACGATTGTAGCGCTATCAGACGCTTCTACAGACGGAGCCGAAGGAAAATGTATCGTACATTCACTGGGAGAGCCAGACAGACCTCGGTCACCTCGCTCTCACAACCTTACCAACTGTCGGAGCATCATGGAAGACAGCAACCCAATGATTACTGCTGACGCGTCTGATGATGATGACTTGCTGGTGGAGCTGTGGACCGCGTTTGAAGCTGATGACGCGTCTGATGACTACCAGCATTTATTCTTCTCTTAATAGCCTATTTATCATGCTTTTATCTCCTTTTTAACTTGGCTATGAACCTAAAAATACAGATAGAAAAAAAAAAGTATACCAGGAGAGCATAATTATAAGATGATGGTCGGCCCTTCTACAGGTACAGTCCCTTGGGTGCTCCCTCCTTCTTCCTGTACATAAGACCATAAGAAAATAAGGAAGCTACAAGAGGCCGCGAGGCCTACACGATATTGGATAGCATAGGTTACGAAAGTTTTTATTTAGATTTTCCATGTATATACACTCCATGTATAGTATGTATATATGTGTGTCATTGCATATATATTGATGAATGAATGATCGTATATATGAGTGTGTGTGTGTATGTATATGTATGTATTGTGTGTGTGTGTGCATATATGTGTGTGTAGTATATGTATGTATGTGTGTATATGTGTATGTGTATATGTATGTATGTGTGTATATGTACATGTATATGCATGTGTATGTGTGTATATATGTATATGTATATATGTATATATATTTTTTTGCTTCACGTTTCAAAGTAATATATTTTTACTATATAAACAAACTGCCAACAGATTCTGCTCAGCATATATAACTTATATCTGAACATGTCTGTCAGGGAGCCTTGGCTCGACAGACCGTGCCAACGACCACTTATTATGTAATTACTGAGTGTATATATTTACTAGTAATGGCAATTACTGAGTGTGTATATATACTAGTAATGACACACACATACATACACACATATCACACACACACACACACACACACACACTATCTCTTTCTCTCCACCCCTTTCGCTCTCTCTCTCTCTCTCTCTCTCTCTCTCTCTCTCTCTCTCTCTCTCTCTCTCTCTCTCTCTCTCTCTCTCTCTCTCTCTCTCTCTCTCTCTCTGCTACATTCCAAAAATTCATAACAGGTTAACATCGAGTAAGCCAGATTCTCACTCTCTAATTAAACACGACAAAGGATGAAGAATATAATTTAAAACATCAGCTTATTCCATTTTTTTATGTGTGATTTTCTTGCGGTTTCTTAAGCGTTCGTGATATGCGAGTCAAGAAAAAAAAATCAAGTAAGAAAAACAATAAAACAACGTGTCAATTTTCATACCCACAGACGATTTCAGTCAGAGGTCTTTTGTGCAAATGTAATATGACTGAGGATGATTCTGTCCCCCCTCCCCTTTGCCAAGCGTAATTGCAATGTATGCATATATACTCAGCAAGCTCACCTCCCTACTCACTCACTGCACCTTCCTCGAAATCATTACAGTGTACGAGAGAGAGAGAGAGAGAGAGAGAGAGAGAGAGAGAGAGAGAGAGGAGGAGAGAGAGAGAGAGAGAGAGAGAGAGAGAGAGGAGAGAGAGAGAGAGAGAAAAACTAATAAATGTTGGTAAATGGAGGAA
>JACEEZ010008688.1:77500-85739 GCA_016584305.1 Chionoecetes opilio
AGGACACATACTATAGTGATAAACTAACTAACACATGTACATGCAAGATTTCTACACTACTACTACTACTCCCCTACCACAAATCCCACAAATCACTACTACTACTACTACAACAAACACACTAACTCCCACTACAACTCCCACTCCCAACTCCCACTACTTACACTATACTACTACTACAAAACTCCCACTAACTACTATTTACTACTACTACTACAAACTGCAAAACAATACTAAAAAATAATCACCCCAAACGTAGATCAGCCTTTTGGAGTTTAAATCAACATGGTTTCGACGCGATGCGCCAAGCCAGCCCAAAAAACCCTTGATCCAACGGGGGGGTGGGCACGAAAGCGGGAAAAATAAGAAAATTGGAGAACCCCCTCGCTAAGTGAGGCCCAAAATCGCCAGTAAAAAGTAAATGAATACGATAATTAAACGTAAGGGGCCTGGGGGCGCTGAGGGACTTTCTCGGAGGGCGGGGGAAAGGGCCGGGTGAAAGGAATTTGGGTTCTCCAGTGCTGAGTGTCCCTTCCCCTTGGTCACGGGCATCACACTGGTGGGTAGCGCGTCAGCATTATCAGCATACGCCCCCCGAAAAGTATATTTTGCCTTTTTTTTTTTTCGCCGGAATTTTTTTATACGGGAATTGGTAAATAATGAAAAAAATTTATCGCCCTTTTTCTCCCGAAAACCTTTTTTGCGTTGGGCATCCGGCAGAACCCCACTTTTTTGCGGGTGAAGAGCTTTTAAAATATTTGACACTTATGCATGCGTGGGGCTCAATAAAGGGAAGGGAAAACAAAATTAAAAATTTTATTCTTATTTTTATTTGCCTTTTTAGCACTTTTTTCTATCTTTTATCTATTTTTATCTATTTTTTACCATTATCTATCTATCTATTATCTTTTTTCCCTTTTTGTTTCCCCCTTTGTGCTTTCACCTCTCTTTAACTATCACTAAAAAAAAAAAAAAAAAAAAACCCCTACCTCTTTCCTCTTCTCCTATCTCTCTCTCCCCCTTCTCTCTCTCCTTTTCTCTCTCTTTCCTCTCTCTCTCTCTCTCTCCCTCTCTTCTCTCTCTATCTCTCTCTCTTCTCTCCCCTCTCTCTCTCTCTCTCTCCCCCTTCCCCTCTCTCTCTTTCTCTCCCCACTCCTCCTCTCTCTCTCTCTCTTCCCCTATCTTTTAATCACTTCTCTCTGATGGGGAAATCCCCGGGGGGGGTGGGGGGGGCGGGGGGGGGGCCCCTCCTTTAAGGGAAAACCCCCCCGGGCAGGCCACGGCCCCCCGGGTCCGTAGACTAATGAGGGGGCATTTTTTTTGTCAAAGATTTTCTAACTCTTTTTACCTCCCCTAATGGGGGGGCGCTTTGAAATTTTTAAAAATAGACAAAAAAAAAGGGGTAAAAAGGCCGGGTCATGTACAAGAGGGGAAAAAGCAATCACACAGAACAAGGACGAACACAAGGGCGCGGGAAAGAAAGATGAAAGGCCAAGCAACACCGAATTTTAATGCGGCAAAGAGCGCGCGGGGGAAAGAAGGGACGAAAAGGGCAATATGACAAAAGAGGGAAGAACAACAAGGGAAAATAAGATGAAAGACAAGAGAGAGGAAAACTCGACAAAGGGCAAGAGGGGGAATGAGGAGACAGGGGAAGGGGAAGGCGGGGGGAAAATAAAGGGGAAAGGGAAGTCGCTTCCGAGCCCCTCATTGAAAATTCTGGAAAACCCAAAAAATTTTTATTTTCGAAAAGGGACTTCCGTTCTAAAGGGTTTACAGTAGAGGGGATGGGGGGAAGGAAGCAGAAGGGGACGAAAGACGGGAGGGATGTGGGGGGAAGAGTGGGAAAAAATGGGGCAGGGGGGGATACAGAAAGGAAGAAGGGGGAGAGACGGGGGCGGGGGGGGGAGGGGGGAAGGGAAAAGAGGAAGGGGAAAAAAGGGGAAGAGTAGAAAAAAATGGGCAAAAGGGGGGAGTAATAAAAGGGAAGGGGGGGGAAGGAACCCGGGGAAAAAGGGGAAAAACGGAGGGGAAGGGATAAAAAAGGGAAGAAGGGGGGGGAAAGGGGGGAAAAAAAGGGAAGTAGGGAAGGAAAGGGAGGGGACGGGAAAGGGGGGAATATATAAAAGGGAAAAGAAAAGGAAAAAGAAGGGGAAAGGAGGAAATTAAAAAAGGGGAGGAGTAAAGGGGTTTTTGAAAAAGAGGGGAGCGGAGGAAAAAACTTTAAAAGGGAAGGGAGAGAAGAAAGGAGAAGTAAGGAAGGGGAGTGGATAAGAGAGGAGAGAGAGGAGAAGAGAGAGAAAAGGGGGAGAGAGAGAGAGGAGGAGAGAGGAGGGGACAAAGGGGAGAAGGGAGTTTAAAAGGGGACAAAAGAAAAAAGGGCATTGGAGAAGGGAGGAGAAAAGAGGGGAAGGGAGGGGGAAACAAGGGAAAAGGGGGGGGGAAAAATTTAAAAAGAGGTAGCAAAAGGAAAAAAAATTTTTTTATTTTGTGGGGTCGGCACAGGGGGGAATGAAAAAGGACAGGCAGGAAAAAAAAAAGGCCCCCTAAAAACCCCAAAAAAAGGGACCAGTTAAAGAAAAAAACCCTCACCCAAAAAACCCACACTTTTAGAACCTTACCACAAACAAAAACCCAAGATTTTAAAAGGGGAAAACCCCAATAACACACCAACACACCACAACAAAACACACAATACTCACCCCACCCCCCCCCGCCCCCACCCCCCCCCCCCACCACACCCCCCTCCCTCCAAACACCCCACCCCCCCACCCCACCACCACAACCCCCTAACCCCTTTTTCCCCTCTCCACCCTCCTTTTCTCTTCTCTCTCTCCCCTCCCCTTTTTTCTCTCTTTTTCTCTTCTTCTTTCTCTCTCTCTCTCTCTCTCTCTCTCTCTCCCCTCTCTCTCTCTCTCTCTTTTTCTTTTTCTCTCCCCCTCTCTCTCCCTCTTCCTCCTCTTTTTGGCTAATTCCAGAAATTCATAAACCAAGGGTGAAAACCGATTAAGCCAGATTCTCACTTCTAATTAAAAACGCCCCAAGGATGAAAAATAAAATTTTTAAAAAACATCAGCTTTTTTCCAAATTTTTTATGTGTTTTTTTCTTGCGGGTTTCTTAAGCTTTCGGGGTTATGCGAGTCAAAAAAAAAAAACAAGTAAGAAAAAAATTAAAAAACTTTTGTAAATTTCATACCCACCGACTTTTCATTTAGGGGCCCTTTTGTGCAAAGTAATTTGAGGATGTTTCCTTTTCCCCCCCCCCCCTTTGCCAACGAAATTGCAATGTAGGATATAACTCCTCAGCAAGTTTTAGCCCCCTCCCAAACCTCCCAATGCCCCTTTTCCTCGAAACATTACAGTGTAAGGGGAAAAGAGACAGAGAAGAGAGAGAGAGAAGGGAGAGAGGGGGAAAGAGAGAGAGAAGCGAAAAAGAAGAGAGAGTGAGAGGGAGAAGAGACGAGAGAAAAGAGAGAGAGAGAAGAGAAAAGGGGAGGAGAGAGAGAGAGGAGGAGGGGAGAGAGAGAAAAGAAGAGGAGAGAGAGAGGAGGAGAAGAGAAAGAGAAAAGAGGCAGAGAGAGACGAGAGAGAGAGAGAGAGAGAGAGGAAAATAAAGGAAATGGGGGAAGGTAAAAGGGGTGAAGGGAGTAAGGGGGAAGAGAGAAAAGAAAAAAAAAGGGAAAGAAGAGAAAAATTTGGAAAAGGGAAGGAAAAAAAGAAAAAGAGGAGAGAGGAAGGCAGGGAGAGAGAGAGGAGAGATGATGAGAGAGAAAAGAGAGGAGAGAGAGAAAAGGAGGAGAGAGAGAGAAAAAAAGAAAATCAAAAAGACTAAAAAGAAAAAAATAGTCACTAAAAATAAAAAAAGAGAAAGAAAGATGTTTCCACAAATATCAAAACTTTCTCCCCACCAAAGAATGAACCAAAAAACCCCAAAAACAACAAAAACAGAAAAAAACTCGCTATCATAAACACAACCCTTTTTTTTTTCCCGGGGGGGCTCTTTTCCCGGCTGCCGGGGTGGGGGTTAAATGGGGGCAGATGATTTTGCACCCGGGTGAAGGGGAGAAAATTAAGGAGAAAGTGAGTGTGTCAGAAAAAAACGGAGGAAAAAAATTGGGGAAAATGTATTTATCTTATCTTATTTTTTTTTAAAACTTTCCAAAAAAGGGTCTGGCCCAAAGGGGGGGAAAAAAGGGTTTAACAAAATCTGTCATTTTAACATTTCCCTCTCACGTCTTTTCCATGAAACAAAAATGCGTGGCGATTTAAATTTTTTCAGCTAAAGTTTTTTTTGGGAACTCAAAAAAGGGGGACGCAGATTTTTACTTTAAGGGAAAAATTAAAATTTTTTAAGGATTAGTCATAGGGTATTTTTGTGTTTTGCTCACTAATGGCGTCTTTGTTTTTTCAAAATAAAAGCTATGTATTACGGATGGGGTTTAGAAGCGGTTAGGGTTTCTGATACAACCTTTTTAGGGAAATTAGCACCCAAACGGCAACAAGGGAAAATTGGATCAAAAAAGATGGAAAACCGCCCAACGGGAAAAAAATATTAACAAAAAAGGGGTTTTGGGCCTTGGGGAAAAGCCAGTGGTCTCGATTTTGGGTTTTTTGGCGCCGGGGAAACCCCGCTTTTTAACCTTGACTTGGAAGGGACCTAAAGGCGGAGGTTCTCAACGTGGGACTAAAGAGGCAATGAGGGGCGAACACCTGGCAGAGGGAGCACCGGGTCCCCACGTCAAATAAAGCTTCAAGTAGGCGGTTTTGGGGGAGGTGGGGGCTGGTCTGGGGGGAAAAACCCGGGCCGGGAACGAGCGGTTGTGAGGGCCCCACCTAATGCGGTCCTGTTTGGGAGGAACGAGGGGGAAAAGATAAAAAAACCCAAGAATCGGGAGAATTTTGGGGAAAAGAAAAAAAAAATGGAAGAATAAAGTGAAAACGTTGGAAAAGGGGAATAAAATAATGAAAGGAAAAAAGTAAGAACTTTTGGGAAAATAAAATTAAGGGAAAAAAGGAAAAAAGGGGGGTAAGAAAACGTTGGGAAAAAAAAAATTAAAGGAAAAAAAAGAAAACAGAAGGGGAAATTTTTTTTTAAAAACCAAAAAAGTTGGGAAAAGAAAAAAAAAATTTTGCTAGGAAAAAAGGAAATTTAAAGGGTTTTAAAAAGGAAAAGGGGAAAAATTAAAAATTTTTTTTAAAACGGAAAAGCAAAATTTTTAAAAAACTAAATTCAAAAAGGAAAATACGATGAATTTTATTTTTTGAACAAAACGAAAAACATTTTTCCTATTTAAAATATTTCAGGAAATGATTAGATAGGCAGACGGATACATAGATAAACATAATAATTAGATCATTGAATTAAGTCAATGTAAGGAAAAATCTGAGTAAAACAATATGAACTTTACCAAAGCCAAAGGAAATACAGTAAGCCAAACTCAGATGTTATGGCAAAAATGAATAAATTAAGTAGCATTCCCCCTACAAGAGAACATTAATTAAGCCATAGAAGGTGGTAGAAAAAAGTTGTGCCTCAGAAGACATATCGTTTGTTCGAAAAACTTTAAAAAAAACGAAAAAAATTTAGTTAGCCAAAAAAAAACCTATCCCATATTTTAAAAAGGGTTTATTATAATGGTGGATTGATGATGGATAGGTGATCAACAACGACCCTGTTGGACGGAACGCAGCAGCAGCAGGAGGATGTTACCGTGACATACCGTGATGTTACCAGACAGGTGAAGGCTTTAGTGGATAGATCATTAGACTGCAACTAACAAATGTGTAGATCAACAACTGGAATGCTATGGCTGGAAACAATTGATGTCTGGCAAAACCGGCAACACTCATCAATGTCTACAGGGATCAATGAGAAGTCCTAGAGCAGTGTTTCTTAACCTTTTTACCACCACGCCCCCTTTAGTAGTTGGTCCTTGCCTCCATGCTCCCCACCCTTCACTTCTTCAACCAAGATATTTCAAAATAATCCTGAATCAAAAAGTCTAATTCAGATAACAATAATTAGGACAAGCAATAACAGTACTTCGGGTGCGGCCACTGGGAGCGATAAAACGAGCGAGAGCCCCATACAAAATAGGTAACGCTCCGGTCGTATGATAATGATAATACAACCTAAATATATTGATTACCTCGAAATTTTCTTTGCGTTTATCTCGTCATTCAGTATTTGCCAAGAATCACACTGACCGTGAAGTCGTTGATGTCGAAGTAGAAGGTGAGACAGGCGATGGCGGCGATCATGATGCTGGGCACGAAGGCATTGGCGATGTAGTAACGCCCAAGGTTCCTCAACACCAACTCTACCTGATTCAGAACAAAATAGCTCATATAAGTCCACGAAAGTGATAGTCCACGAAAGACGACGAAATATCTTGGCATGATATCCATAAAAGAGCTTCGGCTTAATGGGCCGTGGCTTGTAAGAACTACTACTACCACTACTACTACCACCACTACTACTACTACCACTACTACTACTACCACTACTACTACTACTACTACTACTACTACTACTACCACTACTACTACAACTACAACTACAACTACTACTACTACTACTACTACTACTACTACTACTACTATACTACTACTACTACTACTACTACTACTACTACTGCCACTACTACCACTACTACTACTACTACTACTACTACTACTACTACTACTACTACTACTACTACCACCACCACTGACTATAATTGATTATGAAGATTATTATATAACACCAAGTCGAATAAATTATCAAGTATCAAAAACCACAGGCGTTGAGATGGACCATTTATATCACACACACACACACACACACACACACACACACACACACACACAGACACAGACACAGACACACACACATATATACACGCACACACAACACACACAGACACAGACACACCCACCACACACAACACACACACACACCACACACACAAAACACAAAACACCCCACACCACACACACACACAAACACACACACACACACACACACACACAAACACACACACACACACACAAAACAACATATATATACACGCACACACACACACACACACATATGGAGAACAAAAGGTATTAAATTTGGCAGTATTTTGAAACCAGTTGGAGATGAGTAATTAGTTATCATTATAAGCATCTGATAGAACTCTTTTCCTGGAAATGATTAACGAGGAAAGAAACGTGGTGCGAGGGGAAGCTATTGTTGCGTGCTCCGCTATGATAATTATCTTTGTCTTATGTTTCTCTGTCTGTCTGCCTGCCTGTCTGCCTGTCTTGTCTGTATATTTATTTGTATCTGCCAGGTTAGTCAGTTTGTGTGTGTATTTGCTAGTCAGTTAGTCCTCTCCCCTCTCTCGTTTTCTCTTTTCTGTCTGTCTGTCTGTCTGTCTGTCTGTCTGTGTCTGTCCCGTCTGTCTGTCTGTCTGTCTGTCCCGTCTGTCTTCTGTCTGTCGTCTGTCTGTCTGTCTGTCTGTCTGTCTGTCTTTTCTGTCTGTCTGTCTGTGTCTGTCGTCTGTCTGTCTGTCTGTCTGTCTGTCTGTCTGTCTGTCTGTCTGTGTTTTTTGTCTGTCTGTCTGTCTGTCTGTCTGTCTGTCTCTCTCTCTCTCTACCTCTCTCCCCCCTCTCTTCTCTCTCTCTCTCCTCTCTCTCTCTCTCTCTCTCTCTCTCTCTCTCTTTTCTCTCTCCCCTCTCTCCTCTCCCCTCTTCTCTCTCCCCCTCTTTGTCTTTGTCTTCTCTTCTTTTTTCTGTCGTCTGCGTCCCGCTGTCTGTCTCTGTCTGTCTCTGTCTGTGTCTGTCTGTCTGTCTGTCTGTCTGTCTGTCCCGTCCCGTCTGTCTGTCTGTCTGTCTGTCGTCCTGTCTGTCTGTTCTGTCTGTCTGTCTGTCTGTCTGTCTGGTCTGTCTGTCTGTCTGTCTGTCTGTCTGTCTGTCTGTCTGTCTGTCTGTCTGTCTGTCTGGGCTGTCTGTCGGTCTGTCTGTCGTCTGTCTGTCTGTCTGTCTGTCTGTCTGTCTGTCTGTCTGGGCTGTCTGTCTGTCTGTCTGTCTGTCTGTCTGTCTGTCTGTCTGTCTGTCTGTCTGTCTGTCTGTCTGTCTGTCTGTCGTCTGTCTGTCTGTCTGTCTGTCTGTCTGTCTGTCCCTGTCTGTCTGTCTGTCTGTCTTCTGTCTGTCTGTCTGTCTGTCTGTCTGTCTGTTTTTTTTCCCGTCCTGTCCTTCCTGTCTGTCTGTCTGT
>JACEEZ010008689.1:2500-12500 GCA_016584305.1 Chionoecetes opilio
TCTCCTCCAAAATATTGTCAAGTCACCCTTACCACATTTATTTGGAGTTGAAAACTGTTGAAGCTAAAATAAATTTTTGGGCCAAAGTAAATTGGTTGGGGTTGGGACTGCGGGAGAGAAAAGAGATACTGAGAAGAAAAAATTCCTCATTATATGGCTAAGCAGTGTCCCGGAAAGGAAAAGGGAAAAGGGGGTTATAAAAAGGAAATTAATTTTTTTTTCCTTTTAAATTGGGTTCTTAAAGAAAGTATATTTAAAATTAAGGAAGCATGACAAAAAAAATAAGAGTTGTAAAACCGGGTTTTATTGGCATCATAGACGTAAATTTTTCGCTTGTTTTGCTTTGTTTTAAAATACTTAAATAGTCCCGCGTTTCCCTTTGAAAAGACCAAACAGGGCAGCTGCAACGCCTTTTGGATAGCACCCATTGGGACACACCGGGGCTCATAGTTTTCCCCCAAGGGCCCCTGGGCACCCTAAAAAAACCCAAACCCAGCAGCCGAATAATAGTGGGGAGGCCACCAGGCCCCCCTGCACTCAGGGAAACCCCACGGCTGTTTCCTGGATATCTGCCGCCCTTCGCCCCCCTTCGAGCCCCTTGTTATTCACCCCCCGCCTTCCCTTGAAATTAATTTTTTCTTTTCTTTGATCAGTTTTATGTTTGGGTTTATTGTAAATTGGTTTTTCTGTAAGGCATTTCTAAGTATTTTCAGCTCAGTATACCAGGGATTTTATTTTGGGGTTTTGGGTATAGTGCTGCGAGGATCTCTGGGGGAAAAACACTAAAAGGCCCTGGTGTTTCCCTTTATGATGCTTTTAACGACGGGGCCGTGACCTCCCTTCTTCGGGAAAGGGCACGGGTGAGGCGGATGCCCAGCATGTTGCCTTTGGGGGGGGGGCGCCCGTGTGGGCCAGGACCCCCCAAAGGGCCCGGTAAATCAGGTAATATTCTATTTGCCCTTTCCCTGCCCTTATTAGTGGAGAGGTTACCCCATAAAAAACCTTCAAAATTTCCCTTAAGATACCTCAAAAAACGTAATTATAAAGTGTGTGGTAAAATTTTTTTTGGGGTTTTAGGGGAGGGTCGGGGAAATAGGAAAGGAGGGGGTGCGTCATTTTCGTCCCATAAGTTATTTCTTACACTAAAAAGTTGGTAGTCTATATGAAACCATAAGTCGTTTCGTACACTCAGCTCAGAGTTGAACTTGACTACTAGAGCACAAAAACGACATCGGGTTACTACAAAAAAATCAAAATCAGTGTACAAAAACTACTAAAAAAAAACCGGGTACGAAAAAACTTTTTTACGCAACCCCCTGAAAACCTTGGGGGTTTTAGGTTAAAATATGGGGGGGGCCCGAGGGCGGCAGAGCCCCCTTTTGGGGGTTTCCCTTTTGGGTTTTGGTTAAAAAATTTAGGGGGTTTTTAAATTTTACATGGGACCGAAACTCCCTACAAAATTTGGGGGTTGGTGGTTTCTATTACCTTATTAAAATTTCTAGGGAAATTATTATGGTTTGCCCATATCCCCCCTCCCCCAAAAAACAAGTTGGGGGACCGGGGGGAAATACGGGATATTTGGCCCGGGGAAATAAAAAAATAACATCGAAAACCAAAATTTTTTTTGGGAGTTAGGGTGTTAAAAAAACTCCCTAATCTAGGGAAAAAAATTTGGGATTTTTTCCCGAGTTCAGAGACTTTTGTAAAACCTGACGATCCTCACAGAATGATGACCAAGTTCGAGAACCCCCCCCCCCCCCCCCCTAAGGGGTTGGTTTAAATTTTTTTTAGGTTAAGTTTTTGGGTTAGGCTAGTTTTGGGTTTGGGTTTTTGGTTAAAAGGGTTTTGGGTTTAGCTTGGGTTTTAAGTTTTGGGGGTTATTGGGTTTATCGCGGGGTCAAGCCCCCGCTAGGTTGGGTTCATTTGGCTAGGTTAGGAAAATTTTTGGTGGGAAAAATTTCGTAGATATAAGGAATATCCCCTAGATCTAGGGGAAATTTTCCCCCCCATACAAAACTCCTTAAATTCGTGTTTCTTACGCAAAATTTGGGGTTCCCCCCACCCAAAAACCCTGCATTCCCACGGGTTTCCCAAAAACTTTTTTTGGGGGAAGGGGGAGGGTATGGGAAAACCTAGAAATTTACCGATTTGGGAAAACTTCTCTCTAGGGATTTCCCGGCGAAAATCTTTACTTTTGGGATTTTGACTGTTTTTTTATGGGGGAGTTTAGGGGAAAAAGGGGTTTAGGGTCCGTCCACTCTTTTTTCCTTTTGGGGGCCCTCCTTCACTTGTTCTTCCCTTGCCGGGGACACTTTTTAATCCCGTTTTGGCTATAGTTTGGAGGTTAAGGTGTGGGAATATTTTTGGGTTTAAAGGTTGGGTTTATATAAGTGAGTCTAAAGGTGGGGTTAGGTTTTTTTAAATTTTCGTATCCCATAAAACCCTTCTTTTTAAAAAAAGTCTTTTTATCCGAAAGTATTTGATTTGCGAGGGAAATTTCCCTAGAGAGAATATTTCTTAAAATCTAGGGAGGTAACAAAAAAAAAAACATTCCCAATTTTTGAAAGGAATTTTCGGGCCAAAGTTTTACAAATTTAAGGGTTTTTTTATTTACCTCCCTCAGGTTGGGAAAAATTTTAAAAAGTCTGGGTTTACATTTCCTTAGATATGGGGAATTTTGCACCCCTACATAACTCCAAAAGTAGGGTATGTTCAACGAATTTTTTCCCTACCCAAAAAGCTCGCATTTACCAAGCCCACCACACTTGTTTCCCGAAAGGGATTGGGGTCGGCTCCCCCCTTTGGGAAGGGGGGAAAAGGGGAAATATGCTAAAAATTTCTACAAAACAAAAAATAACACAATGGGGTATGTGTGGGTCATGGGGCTCGGTTAAGAAATAAAATCCCCCGTAAATTTTTTACACTAGGAAAATTTTCTCCCACCAAATGAGTATGGTCGGTTTACCTTAATGGATTTGAAAACCTTCCCGCTTTAATTACTACTTGGGAGATAAAAGATTTTTTTTATGGGAAAAGAAAAGTAAATGGAAAATGGGAAAATCTACAAACCTAACCTTAGACTCACTAAGACACTAACTAACGTTTCTAAAAGGGAAAATTTGGGGACTTTAAAAATTTTAATTGAGTACGAGATTTTTAAATTTTCTTTCCCTATTTTATTTGTTTGGTAAGTGTTGGTCACTTTAAAAAATTTGCCCCAAAATCCCTAATTTTGCAGTTACCCCCCTCCAAAAAAAACCGGGGGAACCCTTGGGAGGTCTTGGGGGGGAGAGGGGGGAAAAAAGTTTTGAATTGGGTAATTATGTAGATGAAGAAAAATTTTACCCGGTATACACATGGGAGGATATAAAGCTGAAAATACATCAAAATTTAAAACCCAAATTAACCTACAAGATCCCTCCCTATTTTCTGGGGAATTTCCCTAACCAAACCAAACCCTTTAAAGGGGGAAAGGAAAAATGGGGGCATTTCCGACGATTTTTTAATGTGCCATCATTTTTAACACTTAAAAAATATATAGGATAAAATATTTTTAACGTACCCCAAACCCCTCTTTTTCCCCCGGACCTCCTTTCCCAAAATTGGGATTTGCCGGATCAAAATCAAGGGGGGGGATAGGTCAGAGCCCCGGACTAAGCCTGGCCCCGGGCCCGAAAATTGGGGAAAAATTTGTCCGGCGGCCCGGGGGCGCCCTCCTGTCCACGGGGTTCTTTTCCGCGCCTCCCCCCAGTGGTCAGCATGCTCAGCGGTCGTATTTTTACATTTGGGTACCGACATTTCATTCCCCCAAGCCCAAAACCCCCTCCCGGCAACACGCTGCCCATCCGCCCCACCTTCCTTCCTGAGGAAAAAGGGTTAAAATTTACAGCCCTTTTATAGCCCCAATGGGGACTTTCACCGGGGGTCATAGTTTCCCCCAAAGGGGACCCTCCCCGCACAAAAAAACAACAACAAAGTGACGAAAAGCCCGGGGGGGGGGAAAGCTGATATTGGCGGTTGCCGGACAGAAAATTTAATAGAGAAAGGATAACGTGGGGGGGGGTGAGAAATTGGCCTCGGGACTTTGGGCTTTCCCCGGACGTTTGGGGTTTCCCCGGCCCAGTGCCCCCCCCTATTAGCCCGGGGGAAAAACGAGGTTTGGTGTAGTTCGTAAAAAATTACGGTTGAATCCCAATCTAACCTAACCCCGGGTTTAAACCTGACTAGAGCCGATTCATTTTTAAAAAATGTCCGGGGGCAAAGGAAAAATGGGGCCCGATGCGGGGTCAAAAAGGGGAAAGAAGGGGTGGGCGCACATAAACATTTGTCTCTCTTGTCCTTGTGGGATCTCCAAAAGTTTTGGATTTCCAACGGAAGCTAAATTGAGATTTTTTCCCTTAGAACCCAAAAAAGGTAAACTTTAACCAGGGCCCACTTGTGTGGGGAATTCCGGGGTCCTAGTGAAAAATAATCCCTAATCCCCGGGTTTTAGGTTAGGAGTTAAGATTTGTTGTATAAACCCCCTGCCATATATTTTTTACTACCTTTAAAGGGAAATAATCTTTTGTCATCATGTTTTTACTAACCTTCAAGCCTTTTGGAAAAACTGTTAATTTTTTAAAAAAGGGGGGTTTTGGGAAAATTTAAGTTTAGTTTTTTTTAAAACAAAACTAAACCAAACCCTTTAAACCCCTTAACCTTAACCAAAACCTCCCCCCCAAACCTTTGGTTGCTGTCAGGGGGGAGGGATTGCCCGCGGTCACTGATTTGTGCTGAGGGGCGACGGAGAGTTTCCCCTTTTTATTTTTTTTTATCTTTATTTTCCCGGTGTTTTCATCAAGGGTAAAAACCCCCCAAAGGGGGTTTAAAGGGTTAGTAGAAGCGTGTATGAAAAAAAGTTTTTGGTCCTTCAAAAGGGTGTAATTAGATAGGGCCCAGGGGCGAAAAAAACAAATTTTAAACCCAAACAAACATCAAATTCTTTCAAAACCAAAAAAAGGTATCAAAAAATATAGTTTCATTTGAAAAAAAAGGGGAGCGTTGATAAAAACGAATTTTAACCCGGTTTTGTGAACTACCCGGTGGTCCGTGATATATATTTTTTAAAGAAAATATAACACAATGTGATGTTTTTGGTTTTATTTTGTTGTATTTTGGGTTTCCAAATGAAAGCCCGTTTTGCTTAAAAAAAACACATTATTATTAGCAGAAAATGGGGTTTCACTGCAAACCTTAAAAAAACCCATTTGTATAATTTGTTTCTCTGCCCGGGTTTTTGTATGATTCCATTTAAATTTGGAAAAGTAAAAAATTAACCTACGTATTTGGGAAAAATTCCCCAGGGTTTTGGGGGCCCCAACTAAACCGGAGCAGGGGGCCGCTTATTTTTCCCCCCTCTGGAAAGGGTCGCCTTTCCGGGTGAAGACGGGTTGACTTTCGCCCCTGTAAAACCCCCCCGGGTTTTTTCAAAAAAAACCATCATTGTGTTCCCACACAAAGATAAAATATTTGTAAGGAAAAACTAAACCCTGACCTAACGTTAAAACCCAACCTGGGGCGTGTTTTTAAGCAAGGGAGGCGACCCTTTTTTTGTAAAAATTAAAGGGCCCCTCCCCCTAGCCCGCTTTATACGGGCCCCCGTTGCCGGCACCGCCCAACAATGACGTCCCATCATCAACTTGATTGGGTTTTTTGGTAACCGGGCCCCCAAAATTTGCACCCCCGCTCGAGGGACACCGCCGGGGGGGGGGGATGACTTTTCTTTTAAATTTTTACGGCAAAAACCCTACGCCCCCCGGGACGGCGGGGCGGTCGACTTTTTGTGTGGGCGTCATTGTTGTTTTGGGGGGGACGGGGCCGTACAAGCGGGGGTAGTGGGAAAACCCACTTTTTCACAACCATCCGGGGGGCCCCCGTTTGACTAATTTAATTGGGCATTTTTTTTTATTCTAGGTTAAGGTTAGGTAAGTAAGACAATTTCCTGAAAATATAAGAAATTTCTGTTGCAAATTTTTTTATTTATAGGGTTATAATAATATATATCTATATATTAATTTATTATAATTATATATTTATATTCTATATATATATATATATATAATTATATATATTTTAAAATATAATAATATATTTTATATTATATATATAATATATTATTTTATATATATATATAATTTTTTATATATTATATAATATATATATTATATAATTTTATATATATATATATATATTATATTTTATATTTTTAAAATATTAAAAATATCATAATATATTTATATATATATATATTATATTTTATTTACTGTATATATAAATTTATTTTATATATTATTTTTAAAATTTATAAATATATTATTATTATTATAATTAATATATATATATATTTTATATATTATTATAATACTAATAATTTTAAAATATATATATATATTTATATATTATTTATATATTATTATTATTTATTTAATTTTTATTTATATATTATATATATATACAAAATTTATTTTTTTTTTACCCCCCCCAAGGGCAGAAGGTTTGTTAGGAATCCTTGGAGCAGTTAACCTTGTTTTTAAATAAGGGGGGGCTATGGGGCCCCCCTGGATTTTTGCCCCGCAAAGGGCATTAAATTTCCTAACCTCCTTACTTGGGTTTTTCACTAAAAAACCCCAACCGGGATCGGGAATGTATAGAAATAGACCCCCAAATAATTGGACAAAAAATGAAAAAAAACTGTATCCCCAAATAATGTATGTGATTAAAGGCCCAAAATCTAAATTTTCCGTTAAGTTTTAAAGCTGCTTCACACAGAGCAGGTGAGCTGACACGGCGAAGGGAAACAGCAAAAAATGTCAGCACCGCAATGTTTTTTTTTTTTGTCCCCCCGGGTTAAAAACGGGTCCTCACCGGGCCCGGTTTCTGGGGGGCACCCTCCCGCGAACAAGCGCAAAACCCGGAAAAGCGGGGCCCTCCTTATAGCGTCCTTTGTACAGGTTTCCCCACCCTTCACTGCCCCTTTTATCGCCCCAGGGGTTTTGAGCATACTCAAAAAATCCTGCCGGGGGCGGGTGGGGCCGGGAGAGTCCCTTGAAAGTGTTCAATTTAAAGGGGGGAAAGGCCCACCGGGGTGTCCTCAATGTATTCTGCCGTCCCGCACCAAAATTTTTTCACACGGTTTGGGGAATGGTGACCCACACGGCTCTGTGTGACAGCAGCATAAAATTTTTAAATTTCCTGCAGGGGGATTTTGGAGTTAGCTCCGTTTCTAAAAAATAATATATTTTAATATTTTTGTTTTTTTGTCACATTCATTTTTCTAATTTTCATACGTTTGGGGAAATGCATATCATTTGGGTTTTTTTTTTTCCCCTATTTTTTTTAGGCCACAACCCCCAATTGCTGCTGTGACATAAAGCTAGGCTTAAAAATTTTTTTTTATTTTTTGATACATGTATTTCCCGTGGGCACAAGACGCAGTGTAATGGGGGCCCCCTAAATTGGTCAAAAACAAACCAGTTTTTATGTTCTTCATGGAAAACTAGGCTTTACAGACCATTTTAAGCTGTACAAAATGCTTTAAAACAATGCCTTTTAAAAACATCTACAAAATGAACATCCGGGGTGAAGGGAAACCCGAAAGATTTAACGAGGAAAACAAAAAGCGGGTTTTGGGCTAATTTCATTATTGGGTACAGGTTTCCCTTTAAAAACCCCCACCGGACAGGGTTTTTTTTAGTTTTTAGGGATTTGAGTTCTGTTTTCCAATTTCCCGTTTTTTTTTCTGCCTCCGCACCCTTCCCCAACATTTAGCTGAAGCTACATCCCTTTCCCTTTTTGTTTTCCTCTTTTCTACCCTTTTTCCCTGCTGCCTTTTTGGAACGGGGTCCCCCCCTTTCCATTATCATCTGTTTATTTGGGCATTGTTTATACCTCTCACTTTTCAACTATACATTTCCTTCCAAAAGAAATATTTCACTTGCAACCCAAATAAAACAGCATAATTTTGGCCCCCATTAAATTTCAGGTTTTTTTTCCCCACAGAAACATTGAAAAAAATTAATAATTTATATTTTTTTTTTGTCATTCGCTGCAAAAAAGCACAATATTTTTCCAAGGGGGTAGGGTTTTAGCGGCTATGTTTGTCTTATTTATACCCTTCTGCATTATCATTTCCCACCTTATTTGCAGGGGCCCAGTTTCAAACCTGTTTTTAAAGCAGTGTTATAATTAGTAAGTTGTATGTACAAAAATTTTGTAAGGGGGCTATGCACATAAGGGGGAAAAGGGTGGTATGGAAAATGTTACTGCTATTAATAACTACCAAAATTAGCTACGGGGATTTTTTTGTAAACAGTAATAAATAGAAATTTGCTGGCAAACTAGGCCAAATCTTTGATATGTGGGAATTTGCCCTCATATTCCCCCTTGCCACTGCGTAATTTATTTTGTAAACCTGTTTTTTCAGTGAATGTCTTTCATCTGTTTCCCGTTTAAAAAAAAAAAAAAAATTAGGTTTTTATTTTTTTCAGTTGGGTTTTGGGTTTTTAATGCTAAAATAAACCACCGGGTTTTTTTTTTTTCTCGTTTTTTTCTTTAACATTGCATAGCAATTCAAAAGCTTTTCATCAGAGTCACCTTTGAAAAAATTTTTTTGGAAATTTTTTTTAAATCCTTTCCCCACTTTAAAAGGTTTTTAGTAAAAAGCGCTTAATTTTTTTCTTTCCCTACAAGATGTTGGGACTAAACTCCTTTTAAAAAAGGGGTTTGCAGTATATTTTGATACCTATATTTAGGGTATGTAAAACAATATTTTCTACTTTTACTGCATACAATATTTTTAGCCAGGCCCCAAAAATTTCCCAAAACATTTTCCCCTAAAAAAATCACTTTGTCATCACGGGGGATTTTCAAAAAATGCATAGGGCTAGGTTTTGGGTATCTGTCGCGTTTTTCCAATTTTAAAATGATGATTTCCTTTTTTATCATTTTGCATGAAAAAAAAAAATAAGTCATTATATGAAAAATTTCTATGGTTTTTAATTTTTTTAGGGTTTGGGGTTAAGATATTTAAAACTAAATAAAAGTTTAATTTTTGGTTTGTTGCAAAAAAAAGTATCGGAAAAATATTTCCACCCCTGATTTTTTTAGCGTTTTAAGGGGCAAAACGCGGGAAATAAGTAGATTGTCATTCATTCCCCACCCTGTAAAAATGTACACATTAAACTAACATTGTTTTTTTTTTCAAAACCCAAGTTGTTTTAGCTTTAATAAAAAATGTATTTTTATAAACATTATTTTTTCATTATTAACTAAATCCTTTTTTTTTTTCCTTTAAAGCATATTTTTTTTCTCTAAAGAAAAATTTAAAATAGACAATGTTTAAAATGAATGCTGGTTATTAAAATCTTGCTTTAAAATTTTTAAAAAACTTATTTGGGGAGGAACTTCCAATTGGGTTTGGGGGTTTGGGGAAGTGTTTGTGTACATTCCCCCTTTGCAGCAACAACCTCACCTTCAAAAATGCAAATTTCTGTTTATTAGGATCTTATTTAAAGGGGGGAAAATTTATGAATTATAATTTTTTAATAGCAAGTACTCTAACTTGCCCAAAAAAAAAAAAAAAAAATGATTCGGGAATTTTTCCTTTTAAAAATCCATAAAGGACAGATAACTATAAATTTCATTCCTGGAGGTGCAAGGAAAAGTTTTTTTCACCCTTTTGGAGGGGGCCTAAATTTCACCCTATTTGTACAATAGGGGGTAAAAGTTTCACTCCTCCCGAAGGGGCAATAACGTAGTTTTGAACCCGGGGGGGGGGAGTTTTGCGCCTTTAAGGGTGCCAAAAAAGGGACTAATGTTGCCCTCTTTAAATGTGGGGAAAGTTTCACCCCTTTAAAAATGGGGATTTGTTGCACCCTATGGGGGCAAAAAATGCCTCCCACCAGGGAAGGGGGGAATAGGTTGGGACCTATAAGGGGCAAAAGTTTCACCCCTTTAAAGGGGC
>JACEEZ010008689.1:22500-27500 GCA_016584305.1 Chionoecetes opilio
TGTATAATAACTTGTATAATATTAAGGCCAATAAATTTATTTTATCAATCAATCAATCTCTCTCTCTCTCTCTCTCTCTCTCTCTCTCTCTCTCCTCTCTCTCTCTCTCTCTCTCTCTCTCTCTTCTCTCTCTCCTCTCTCTCTCTCTCTCTCTCTCTTCTCTCTCTCTCTCTCTCTCTCTCTCTCTTCTCTCTCTCTCTCTCTCTCTCTCTCTCTCTCTCCCCTCTCTCTCTCCTCTCTCTCTCCCCTCTCTCTCATCTCATCTCTTCTCTCTTCCTCTTCTCTCCTCTCTCCTCTCTCTCTCTCTCTCTCTCTCTCTCTCTCTCTCTCTCTCTCTCTCTTTATTAGTCAGAAAAAGTTGTTACGTGTTATGTTCTTTAAAAATCGTTATGACCATACCATCAGTATTTTCCGAGACTTCAAGTTATTAAAGCTTCCAGATATCATACTCCTTCAAACCAATCTTTTTGTACATAAATCCATACACTCTTTACCTTTAGACCTTGGCTTTAGAGCAATACCCTACAATGTAAACCGAAGACCACATGATTTACGTAAACCATTGTGCAGGACATCACATGCACAACAGAGTATCTTGTCAAGAGGAACTAAAAGCTGGAACAACTTACCAGAACATTTTATTACTGATGAAAACTTAAAATCTTTCAAACGTAACTTGATAAAAAGCATGCTTGACAAATACAATGAAAATTTATAAACTCTTTGCAACCATAAATGTCATATTGTGTAATTTTTTTTTTTTTATAGTTATTAAGATATTTTTTTTTTTATGCATATAAAATGATTGGTTTACTATTGTTAACTTCCATATTATCATCCATAAAATGTTATATTTTCAAAATGGCCTGACCAGTCCCTTGCTATGTTATTATGTATTATAGGTTTCAGGTCCTATAAAAGCTTCGGCTTATTGGACTTGGCTTTATCACTATATGTAATACTAGCCGCAAAGCCGCCCTCCGGGCGGACTTTTTGGCTAGCTCCTGCGGAGGGCTATTGGTGGGCCTTCGGCCCACCAAACATGGACTCTCCGGATAGCCCCTTTTAACTTTCCGGAAATCATGGATGTAGAAATGTATGTATTCCCCCCACCCATTCACTCACCCATTACCCATCACCCCCCACCCATTCACTCACCCATTACCCATCACCCCCCATCCATTCACTCACCCATTACTCATCACCACACACCCATTCACTCACCCATTACCCATCACCCCCCACCCATTACCCATCACCCCCCACCCATTCACTCACCCATTACCCATCACCCCCCACCCATTCACTCACCCATTACCCATCACCACACACCCATTCACTCACCCATTACCCATCACCCCCCACCTATTCCCTCACCCATCACCCATCACCCCCAACCCATCATCCCCCACCCATTCACTCACCCATCACCCCACACCCATTACCCATCACCCCACCCATTCACTCACCCATTACCCATCACCCTACATCAAGGCTTCCTCAATTCTCGCAACCCACTTTTGTTTTCACAATTCTCGCTAATAGGCTGCTAAAAAAATTAAAAAAATAAAAAGTGATCGGATCATATCATAAGTGGGCTTATGACCTTCCCCTGGTCAACCTGATTCCAAAAATGTGCCATCTGAGGTGTTTGCGCCACGGGGGGCGGAACCTATACCACACACACACACTCTCTCTCTCTCTCTCTCTCTCTCTCTCTTTTCTCTCCTCTCTCTCTCTCTCTCTCTCTCTCTCCTCTCTTCTCTCCTCTCTCCTCTCTCTCTCTCTCTCTCTCTCTCTCTCTCCTCTCTCTCTCTTCCCCTCTCTCTCTCTCTCTCTCTCTCTCTCTCTCTCTCCCCTCTCTCT
The DNA here is from genome assembly GCA_016584305.1 of Chionoecetes opilio. Classification (NCBI taxonomy): domain Eukaryota; kingdom Metazoa; phylum Arthropoda; class Malacostraca; order Decapoda; family Majidae; genus Chionoecetes; species Chionoecetes opilio. The sequence goes on from JACEEZ010008689.1 coordinate 24,367, forward strand.
CTCTCTCTCTCTCTCTCTCTCTCTCTCTCTCTCTCTCTCTCTCTCTCTCTCTCTCTCTCTCTCTCTCTCTCTCTCTCTCTCTCTCCCCCTCGCTCTCTCTCTCTCTGCCCTTTCCCTATGCCATTATTACCTGTCAGAAACGAGTCAAGGGTTATGAAAAGATGAAAGGAAAGGGTGCCAGTGAGAGGGAGACGTTTAAATAATCTGCAGGACTCGCCTGGTTACGCCGCCCGCTTCTCCCCTCCTTCCCGGCCCTTGATGGCAGAAAAGAGCGCTGAGGCAATAACACAGGAGAGCCAGACGGCCAGTTACAGTCGGTGCTGCGTTAAAATATTCTGGTTAAATGAGTATAATGGGAAGGAGAAATGTACGGAGAGTGAGGCGCCCAGTTATATTGATATTAACATACTCGTGAAAATGTAATGCTACTATAGATACATAAAAATTGTGATACTACATGCGAGATTTGTGTGATTTGTTTGATTTTCTAAAACAGATTTCAGGGTAAATCATGACTTAAATAATTATTTGCTTCCATAGAACATAAATGTGTGGTATAAAAAATACTATGTTTCCGATCAAACTGATGTATATTTAAATATGATATAATAGAGACGTGTATATTAATTTTTTTTGCTAAGAATCTCCTCTAAGATTCTTAATCTAAAGAGATTTAAAGTAAGTTTTGTTAGTATTCTATGCATGAGTTTCGTCTAACTGATGTTGGAGATAAATTGCTGCAATTCACGGATAAAAATGAGATCCCTTTCTTAAAACAGGGAAGCATATTTGCATTAGAATATTTTCTTTTTTCAACTGACATCCGATTATAGCTATCATTCATCGTTTGTATCCCTCGCAGGCCAATCCATCCTGGATTTCAACTCTAAGTCCCGGGAGCCAAGAATCTGTTTCGCATTTTCTCCACATCTTTGCACTCATTTTTCGGCAGCCCTTATGGGTGGCTACATAACCCCTTTTACCTGGTAGTGGCTTGTTTATATTTTATATTTTATTTCCTCCAAAAATGTCTACCAGTACGCCAAGGCAGGTGTAGATTTACCACCTGAACTATATTTACTTGCCCGCAGGATAAATAGCTCAGCACACACTGTTCCTAAATTAAGAGAACATGAGAGGGCGGAGCGGCATCTAGTGGTAGTGGGTAATCCCAATCAGGAAGGTGTTTAAATGTTTCCGGGGACGACAAGTAAAAAAAGACTCAATGCACAGTGACCGGTTTCCCAAAAGTAATACATTTTTATAGTGAAGCACGAATACCACTTCAAAACTAAAGGAAATATGATAAAACAAGAAAAAATACTTCTACGTTTAAATAATTTGACAACAGAATGACGCATCATCAAACATATTCCAGCCGGGCTTCAGAAATACAACACCAGACACAACACAGAAGCAACGCATTAGTTCCACATGAAAACTGACAAAAAAAAATGAAGATACAAACACAGAAGCACACTACACATCAGCAACAGTAACAGAGGCACAGCAGTAACCTCACAATCAGTATTTCTGAAAAAGGTGCAAATTACAAAGAGAGAAGCACAACACTCGTATTCAATATTTACAGGTAGTGTTGGCACGTCGTTGCTGCAAATAAAAGTCGTAAAAGAAATGGGCAAAAAAAGAGAAAGGTGACACGACCAACACAATACATTCGTAAGTCCTTCCCCACAGCTCTAAACATGAGAGGCAAACACGAACACAAACGCTACATGATTTGTTTCTCTCTCTCTCTCTCTCTCTCTCTCTCTCTCTCTCTCTCTCTCTCATCTCTCTCTCTCTCTCTCTCTCATCTCTCTCTCTCTCCTCTCTCTCTCTCTCTCTCTCTCTCTCTCTCTCTCTCTCTCTCTCTCTCTCTCTCTCTCTCTCTCTCTCTCTCTCTCTCTCTCTTTCTCTCTCGAAAACACTGAAGGAAAAAGGTGTTTAAGTAAAGTGACAAATACAGTTAAGGTGAAGTACAAAAAGACGGTGGAATAACCAGTGAATGTAGTGAAACATTACTGAATTAAATTCAAATAAATGTTGAATAAAGTAACACAGCAAGGTGGAGTGATGTAAAGGAGGATGAAACAGCAGCAGCAACAGGAGGAGCAGCAGCGTAAGCCCTTGGAGCCTTATGGAAGGGCGGCTTTGCATGACGGGCTTCCGAGCTCCCCTTCCTTTCCTTGCAGAGGCTTGGGCGGGCAATCTTTCTTCAGCCTGACAGATTGCGCGCCGGTGAAGCCCACTGAATATATACGAGGCTCATTTTCCTGATCAGCTTGAGTGTGCGTGCGTGCGTGCGTGCGTGCGTGCGTGCGTGCGTGCGTGCGTGCGTGCGTGCGTGCGTGCGTGCGTGCGTGCGTGCGTGCGTGCGTGCGTGCGTGCGTGCGTGCGTGGTGCGTGCGTGCGTGCGTGCTGGTGCGTGCGTGCGGTGCGTGCGTGCGTGCGTGCGTGCGTGCGTGCGTGCGTGGGGTGCGTGCGTGCGTGCGTGCGTGCGTGCGTGCGTGCGTGCGTGCGTTGCGTGCGTGCGTGCTGCGTGCGTGCGTGCGTGCGTGCGTGCGTGCGTGCGTGCGTGCGTGCGTGCGTGCGTGCGTGCGTGCGTGCGTGCGTGCGTGCGTGCGTGCGTGCGTGCGTGCGTGCGTGCGTGCGTGCGTGCGTGCGTGCGTGCGTGCGTGCGTGCGTGCGTGCGTGCGTGCGTGCGTGCGTGCGTGCGTGCGTGCGTGCGTGCGTGCGTGCGTGCGTGCGTGCGTGCGTGCGTGCGTGCGTGCGTGCGTGCGTGCGTGCGTGCGTGCGTGCGTGCGTGCGTGCGTGCGTGCGTGCGTGCGTGCGTGCGTGCGTATTCAAGGTAGTAAGTTTCAAATCGTCTTCTAAGGGACTTTTCAGACATCTATTTTCCAGATTTTGTGAGTTTTTAATATTCTTGACGCTTCAGGTGGGAAAAGCTACGATGCTGGCAAGGTGTGGGCGGGGAGGGTTAGGTGGGCCGCCAGGTGGTGGGCAGGGAGGGCTAGGAGGGAGGCCAGGTGGTGGACAGGGAAGGTTAATTGAGCGTAGTGGCGGGCGGGATATGATTGGGCGGGAGGCGGAAAGAAGGCTTGGGCGAGTTAACCCATTATGCCAACATTTAC
>JACEEZ010008689.1:32500-44876 GCA_016584305.1 Chionoecetes opilio
TCTACTGGCGATCTTCTAGCTTTCCTAACTGAATCTTGGTCATCCTCCTGTAGGGGTTTCGGTGAAACTTTTGCTGTTGCCCTTGACATATCAAAAGCTTTTGATAGAGTCTGGCACAAATCTTTAACTACATAACTACCCTCATTCGGTTTCTATCCTTCTCTATGTACCTCAATCTTAAGTTTCTTTTCAAACCGTTGTATGCAGCTACTGTAGACAGACATTGTTCTTCTCCTAAATCTATCAATAGTGGTGTTCCCCAGGGTTCTGTCCTATCACCCACTCTCTTTCTATTATTCATTAATGATCTTCTAAGTCTAGCTCAAAGCCCTATCCACTCCTACGCTGATGATTCTACCCTGCATTTTTCAACGTCCAACTCAACACGAACTAAGTGATTCACGGAGAGATGCCACCGAGCGCCTAACTTCTGATCTTTCTATAATTTCTGATTGGGGCAAAGCAAACCTTGTTTTGTTCAATGCCTCAAAAACCCGATTTCTTCACCTATCTACCCGACAAAACCTACCAGATAACTATCCCCTCTTCTTCAATGACACTCAACTGTCTCCTTCTTCTACAATGAACATTCTAGGATTATACTTTACTAAAAATCTCAACTGGAAATCTCACATCTCATCTCTTGCTAAAATAGCTTCTAAGAAGTTAGGTGTCCTGTGGCGTCTGCGTCCTTTTTTTCTCCCTCCCAATTGCTTGCTCTCTACATGGGCCTTATCCGCCCATGTATGGAGTATGTCTCATATGTTTGGGGAGGATCCACTCAGACAGCTCTCCTAAACAGGGTCGATTCAAAAGCTTTTCGTCTCATCTACTCCTCTCCTCTGACTAACTGTCTTCAATCTTTAAATCACCGCCGCAATGTTGCTTCTCTTGCTCTCTTCTACCGTTATTTTCATGCGCACTGCTCTTCTGAACTTGCTAACTGCATGCCTCCCCCCCTCCCGCGGCCTCGCTGCACAAGACTTTCTACTCATTCTCATCCCTATTCTGTCCATCTTCCTAATGCAAGAGTTAATCAGTATCTTTACTCTTGCATCCCTTTCACTGGTAAACTCTAGAACTCTCTTCCTCTTTCTATATTTCCACCTTCCTATGACATAAATCTTTTCAAAAGAAGCGTAAGAAGACGACACCTCTCGCACTAAATTGGCTCAGCCCTCTTTTTTATTTTATTTTCTTACTGTCTTTTTTGTAGGGACTGGCAACTAAGCGGACTTTGTGTTACCCATTTTTGTTGTGCCCATGGCCAGTCCTTTGTGATGTAAAAAAAAAAAAAAAAAAAAGGCACATTATGGGTCATACTATCAAAGTGCATATAATACATAGGGTAAACTTACAAGGACACCTGTGCTACCCCACATTCTGTACAAACAGCAGACCCGGCCACCGCTGTTATATAGGTCCACATACATAGGCCGAGCTCTGCCTGACGGAGGTGATGATGGAGCTCGCAGAGAGCTCCACCCTACTCTTTAAGCTGAGCACGGAGTGTCGACGGATCATATCCAGATTGTTCACCCCGTTCCTAGTGAAAGCCAGGGACGAGCTGCACCACCTGGGTAGCCCCAAAAGCCTCTTAAGGATGTCATTGTGACAGACCTTATGGCGAAGTGGCCACCTTGAACCGCGACCACAGCGAGTTGCAGTATATAGAGTAGCAGTGACTCCTGAATAGCTCCATCTTCAACTCTCTGCTACAGTAGGAAAATTTCCTACTGTCATAATGTCAGGTGCAAGAAGAAAATGCTGATTAAATGCGGCTAATCTTTCTGAAATAACACCTAAATTGTGTAAAAAAAAGAGGGAAAAATGTGTGTGTGTGTGTGTGTGTGTGTGTGTGCGCGCGGAACAAACACACACACACACACACACACACACACGCGCGCAAACACACACCACACACACCACACACACACACACACACCACACACACACACACACACCACCACACACACACACACACACACACACACACACACACACACACACACACACACACCACACAACACACACCACACACACACACACACACACACACACACACACACACACACACACACACACACACACACACACACACACACACACACACACACACACACACACACACACACACACACACACACACGCGCGCGCGCACACACACATACATGAGCTAAGTTGGAGAGGAAGAAATGTTACAAACTCTATTTATCAGGGAAAAGAAGACCACCAGAGGAAAGTATGTGGGAAAATCAGACTATGTGCTAAACGTAGGAGACAGAGCAGCCTTGATTAATTTCTGATATTAACAACCTTGAATAAAAACTGAATTAACAACCTTGATTAACAACTGGCCAGAAAAAATTACGAGGGTGCAGACTTTGAAATAAAATTCACCACCTCAGTTAATTAAATCTTGAATTCAAACTGCCTGTAAAGAGGAAGTGAGAGAGTGAGTGAGAGAGGGACAGAGGGGAGAAGGAAAGATGTGGGAAAACTGATAAGTATTCATCTTTCTTTCGCGAGAGAAAGAGAGATAGATAGAGAGAGAGAGAGAGAGAGCGATATATATATATATATATATATTATAAGAGAGAAGAGAGAGATGAGAGAGAGAGAGAGAGAGGAGATGATGAAGAGAAGAGAAGAGAGAGAGAGAGAGAGAGAGAGGAGAGAGAGAGAGAGAGAGAGAGAGGAGGAGAGAGAGGAGAGAGAGAGAGAAGAGAGAGAGAGAGAGAGAGAAGAGAGAGAAGAGAAGAGAGAGAGGAGAGAGAGAGAGAGAGAGAGAGAGAGAGAGAGAGAGAGAGAGAGAGAGAGAGAGAGAGGAGAGAGAGAGAGAGAGAGAGAGAGAGAGAGAGAGAGAGAGAGAGATTAACTAGAGATTTCTATACGATGGCCAATTAGAGGTTTGTAGATAAACTAATAATATACGGTGGAGGAGGAGGAGGAGGAGGAGGAGGAGGAGGAAATTGGTGAAACATGCTGGAGGGAGAAGGGAGATACCTGAGGACTAATGGTGAGTGATAATATGAGGTGGTGACAAAAGTGGTGGTGATGATGATGATGATGATGCTGATGATGATGATGATGATGGAGAGGCAAACTGATGATGAAACGCGAGACATAGTGCCGATTTCTCAGTCGTCCCCTTGCGTTGGGGTCCTTACCAATGAGGGGTCATTTCCATCCCCAACAACTAAATCCGATTTCTTAGTCGTCTTTTGCGCCGCTGTTGGTTTGTATCGAGACCATAGATTGGAACGTTTGGGGACGCCGGGTTGGGGAGCCTAGTGCCTCCCCAACAATGCTTACTAATGCAATTATTTATCAAATACCACTAATTCCTATTTCCATATGGTTATATTTTCTTCTGAAAAATATGTAAAAAAAATTCAGACAAACCATCAACACGTTAGAGGGTTATAATGAAAGAAAAAGAAAAGTTTTAAAAGAACATGGATAGCCGCGGTGACTTCACGTCACCAATTGTCAAGCAGACAATATATTTTGCACGGCCATCTGCCTTAATAAATTATTTTATCTGTCGCCCTATATTCTTCTATAATTCAGTAATATTGTAGGTATATATGCGTAAGATATGCAAAAGTGGTTATATGTGAACTTGTTATTATAAATTAAAGTAATAATTATAAAGATTTTTTTTTTATTATATATAATTTAATATAATATAATTTATATATAATCATCAATTATAACTAAATACATTTTTTTAATTAAAGTAGATTATTATAAATAATCGTTGATATTAGTTATATGTGTGTGAATAGTAATTATTTACTGACTTTGGATGGAATATTTACATTTTCCGCCACTCAGGCATACCAACAGTACCGAATCTGCCGTCTTTGATTCGTTGGTATCCTTACCATGTTGGGGAGCTCCTGGTTCACGAAAACAGCGACTAAGAAATCGGATCTCTTTGTTAGTAAGGACTGTTACGAGGTTGGTAAGGTTTTTGGTTAGGGAGCTTACCAAAGGACTAAGAAATCGGCCCTAGATGCGAGTGAGGATGAAGAAAGTAAAAAAACAAAACAATACCTGGTAAAAATACGAGGAACAAACAATAATAAAGAGGGCACAAGAGAAAGCATGAGAGACGGAAAAAGGTGAGAAAAGCGATGATACAAAGAAATTAAAAAAGATGGTTATGAAACAAGAAGGGAAAGAAGAAGAAAGGGGAATTATTGACCTTCCAGAGAAGGGAGGTTCGAGTTTCCATAATAAGGGGAGACACGCATGGCGAAGGGGGAGTAATGGGAGGGGAAAATAGGGGAGGGGGGACGGATTGGGGAATAGGAGAAATGAGGAAAAATATGATGGAAGAAGTGAAGAAACTGTGAGGAAAATATATAAGGAAAATTGTATTAGTACTGCAGATAGGTGAAATATTTGGAAGAATTGTGGGTTTGGTGAGACAAGCATGAAAATTGGCAGACAATTAAAAAAGGTGCTTGGAAATATATTTGGCTATAGGGCCATTCCAGATTCATTCCATGAGTGGAGTGCCTGCCATTTTACAAAATGGCCGCCAAAATATCGATCCACCTACGAGACATGGTGTCACTGAAGCAGCTCCATCCCGATGTCTATGCTGAGTTTCTGAAGGGGAACTTTGTCGTCAAGAAGTCAAAGCGTGCATTCCCTGCTGTTGCTATTGACCAGACCCATGAGCAGAACAATGCTTTCGTGAAGGGAGACGGCGGTGCTGTGGGCCTGACGGAGAACCCTGCAGCTCTTCGTCGCTGGATGGTATCTGGTCCCGAGATGGCTCGTTTAATTCAGGAATTCGAGGGATCAACCGAGAAGAGGCAGGACACAGATGGACGTCACCATGAACAGAAGAGACATGCACACTGCACAGATGGCATTTGCACAAGATGTGCGATCACTGAGCCGAGCCATGGAAGAGATGGGGAACCCGTTCGCTGAATACAGCAGTGATCACCTTGTCCTGAACAGCAGAGACGTTGTGGACACAGCAGTGGCAGACACAGTGCGGCAGATGGAGAAACCTGGACTCGAGCAGTATGAAACATATGTTGAAGAGAGGCTTGTGAAGCAGACAGTGCCTATCACAGATCCCATCAAGCGGAACAACCTCCATCTTTTCAGCCGCCCACCATTCAAAGAGAAGTCAAAGAAACAGCTACAGATGTCATCCCTGAAGAACGACTGTTCGCTCTTCTCCAGGCTGTACATTGCCTCCCAGATACGCCATGGTGATTTGGACGAGTTCTTTCAGCACGAAAACCAGGCCTGTCCACCGTCTCTGTCTCAGATGGGTGGCCTGAGAACTGGAACCAAGTCTGACTTGATGCCCTGCCTGGAAAACCTTGTTCCAATGAAAGAGGATCTCTCCACCCCCAGAGTACAGGTCAACATTCTGGATGGTGCTGCCATCATCAACATGCTGCGACCAGGGAATGCAAAGACATTCCAAGGTTATGCCACTGATGTCTTCGTGCCGTATGTCACATCCCAGCTTCAGCATGTAGACAGACTAGTCATTGTCTGGGATCTGTACATTGCAGACAGCTTGAAGGCGGACACTCGCAGCAAGAGAAAAAAGGGAGTTAGGAGACGAGTCGAGCCATCAAGTGCAGTTCCTGGAAACTGGCAAGAGTTTCTCCGCATCAACGACAACAAGACGGAGCTGTTCTCCTTCCTGGCTTCTAACGTGGCAGACATTGACACCAACAAACATCTCATCACCACACAAGGCATTGGCGTTCTTTGCTCCAATCGCCAGGACGTGTCAGCTCTAGCGCCATGCACGCATGCGGAGGCTGACACTCGTATCCTCCTTCACCTACAGGATGCCGTACAACAGGGGTACAGCAAAGTGTCAATACGCACAGTTGATGCAGACGTGGTAGTCCTGGCCATAGCATCAGCCAATCGCCTCAACATCTCTGAACTGTGGATTACCTTTGGAGCTGAGAAGAGCTTCAGGTTCATCGCTGCTCATGAGATCGCCAAAGCTCTTGGTCCTGACCGATGTGTGGCCTTGCCGATGTTCCACGCCTTCACTGGATGTGACACGGTGTCCTGTTTTGGCGGCAGGGGCAAGAAGACTGCATGGGACACCTGGACCACCTATGGAGACGTCACACCAGCATTCTGCGCCTTGGGTGCCATGCCAGACCCACGTGCCATTGACGAGTGGATGCAACCACTGGAGCGATTTGTGGTCCTGCTGTACGATCGCACCAGCACATAGGAGAGTGTGAACCAGGCAAGGAAACAGCTGTTCAGCAAGAAAGGCAGAGCTGTTGATGGTCTGCCTCCTACACAGGCTGCACTCATCTAACACACCAAGAGAGCTGTCTACCAGGCTGGTCACTGTTGGGCCCAAAATGAGACCCTGCTCCAGAGCTTCCGTCACCAAGTGAATGGGGCGGGAACAAGAAGCCTGGTGGTAGATGGAGTATAACCTGGACGACCCTACCAGAAGCATCAGAAGCTTGCAGGGAACTCTTGCGATGTGGCTGCAAGAACGGCTGCAGAGGACGCTGCAAATGCCAGAAGGCGGCTCTTCAGTGTACAGTTCTTTGTCAGTGCGGTGGACAGTGCTCTGAGTGACGCGGCTCACAGAGAACAGTTCATTACTGTTTGGACACAATTTCCATCCTATTGACCTGAAATTAGACTATAATAAGCTATTGTGTGTACCTCTGCTACCTACAAAAACAGAAGAAATAATTCTGGGTTGTTTGATGCACTTGACGAAGTGGTCCTGATTTCAAAATCGTAACATGACGTAAAAATGATAATTCTTATTTTTTAGCTGAAACTAGTAATTATTTGCCATTTCAACTGTTATGTGGACAGTAAAATTACTGAAGTATGATTTATAATACAAAGGAGAAACATTCCCACCTCTAGAATTGATTTAACCTAAAATATCAAAGAATTTCAAATAAGCGATGGCGGCCATCTTGAAAATGGCCGCCATTTTTGTCGCAGGTCGAATCTGAGATGGCCCTGAATCTAAAAATCACCACTGAGGCATAGTCTACCTGCGAACCAAATTCCATGCTTGTTTCATCAAACCCACAATACTTTCACCTATCTGCAGTACTATATGAGAAAAGTTGGAGGAAAAAGTATGAGGAGAAAAGTATAAGAAAAGTATGAGGAATAAAATATGAGGAAAAAAGTGTGAAGAAAAAATGTGAGGAAAAATGTATGGGAAGAAACGTCAGCGGAAAAAAACCATGGAAAAAGTATGATGACATATATGAGGAAAAAAGTATAAATGTATGTTGTAAAAAAAGTATGAGAAAATGTATGAGGAGAAAAATATGAGTAAAAAAACTAGGGGATAACTGAATGAGGAAATAAGGGGAAAGGGGTAAGTAGAGGATGTGAGGGGAATGTTGGAGGTGGGGGGGGAAGGAGGAGGCCATGAGGGGTTATTTAGGGGAATTGAGTGACGGAATGGTCGAGAGGTGATGAGGGAGAGTGAGGAAGGGGAGAGGGAAGGGAGGATAAAGGGAAGGGAGGAGAGAGGGGAAGGGATGTGAGGAGAGACTGTTGTTCCCTATTATCACACACACGCGATGGAGGGAAGGCAATATAATGACCATACTCTATTATTATTATTATTATTATTATTATTATTATTATTATTAATATTATAATTGTTGTTGTTGTTGTTGGTAAGGATATATATTGGGTGTGTCTTATCATTCTCTTGTATGTTTTATGTTATCTTTTTATGTGTTTTTTTATCTCCTTGGTGTTGTTTTTATCTATATAATACACTGTGCCTCCTCCTCCCCCTCATTTTTCTTTTTCTTCCTCCTCCTTTGCTACCGTCTTGTCTTCTCTTCGTTCTTTCTCCTTTAGTATAACCAACACTACTACTACTACTACTACTACTACTACTACTACTACTACTACTACTACTACTACTACTACCAATACTTATATTACTACTACTAATACTGCTACAACCATAACACACACAATCTTTACTTTTGCACATAACATAAACAAACATATAAACAATATTTATCTGTGCACATAAAAAAAACATATAGATAAATCGATCAATAAATAAACAAATAAATCACCACACTGAAAGTCATGAATATACACATTTTATAGAAAGCATAGAGATGGAGGAAAAGAGATAGAGAGAGAGAGCGAGTGAGATAAAAAAAGAGAGAAAGATAAGAAATGAAAAGGAGAGATTGGGAGAGCAATCCTTCCTCTCCAGTAATCCGATACTGGAAACACGAAATACCTGGAGATAAAGAAAGGCAGGCAGGCCAGTGTCCAGACAGGTATAGCGGCTCTGGTGGCAATGGGAAGCAATAGTCTTGTATGTAAATATTCTTGTATCTAAATATTATTGTATGTGTATACATATATATATATATTAATATATATATATAATATATATATATTTATATATATATATATATATATATATATATATATATATATATATATATATATATATGATATATTATATATATATATATATATATATATATATATATATATATATATATATATATATATTATATATATATATATATATATATATATATATATTATATATATATATATATATATATATATATATATATAATAATATAAGCGAAAGTGTGTCCGTCTGTCTGTCTGTGTGGGTGTGTGTGTGTGTGTGGTATAGGTTCCGCCCCGTGGCGAAACACCTCATTACACTTTTTGGAATCAGTTGACCCGGGGGAAAGGGCCTAAGCCCCCTTATGAGATATCCGATCACTTTTTTTTTTTTCTTTTTTTTTTGCAGCCTATTAACGAGAATTGTGAAAACAAAAGTGGTTTTCGAAAATTTAGGAAGCCTGAGTAGGGTGATGGGTAATGGGGGAGTGAATGGGTGGGGGGATGGGGAAGGGGGTTTGGGGTGATGGGTGAGGAATGGGTGGGGGGGATGGGTGATGGTGGGGGAATAGGTGGGGGGTGGGGTAATGGGTGAGTGAAAGGGTGTGTGGTGTGGGTAAAGGGGGAGTGAAAGGGTGGGGGGTGATGGGTAATGGGTGAGTGAAAGGGGGGGGTGATGGGAATGGGTTTGGGGAATGGGTGTGTGGTGATGGGTAAAGGGTGGTGAATGGTGGGGGGGGGAGGGTAAAGGGTGAAAGTGGGGGGGGGGTGTGGGTTGGGGGGGTGAATGGGTGGGGGGTGTGGGGTTTGGGGGTGAATTTGGGGGGGGGGATGGGTAATGGGTGATGAATGGGTGGGGGGGGAATACATACCTTTTTTAAATCCCTGATTTTAGGAAAGTTGGAAGGGGGTATCTGGAGAGTCCATGTTTGGTGGGCCGAAGGCCCACCAAACACAGGTGGTGGGCCGAAGGCCCACCAATAGCCCTCCGCAGGAGCTAGCCAAAAAGTCCGCCCGGAGGGCGGCTTTGCGGCTAGTATATATATATATATATATATATCATGTATATATCCTTTCTGGTCTGTTTGAATATTGTTTGAGAATATTTGTTTTGAACTTTATATATAGGTAAATTAGAAGAAAAAAATATATTGGAAAAATTAAATATAGTTGGTTGATAGAAAAACTGATTTGTTTTCTTCTATTTTCAACGTTACACAATATCAGGGTTTGTGGTGGTGATTGTGGGACGAGAAGGACGGACGGTGAAGCGGACGGCGTTACGAGTACTAACTAAAGAACATAAACGAATGAAAGAGGGAAATGAAAAACATCGCACTTAGAAACAAACATCCCACTTAGAAAAAAACCTCATAGCACTTCGAAAAAAGATTAGAAAAAAACCCTTTACACTTAGAAATAATATAAAAGTGTCGTACTTAGAAATAAAACAATAAATAAAACATACATTTTAATTTTAAATAACTTACAGATAATACAATATCATCGCACTTAGAAATAACTTAAAAATCGTCGCACAAGAAGAAAAAAACGCACTCTGAAAAATCAACGGAAGTGATGCTGAAATCTACGTCAAGCCATCACAACAAATCCTACAACACTGCAATATAACTTTATTGAGTCTTGAAAACAAAAGTAACTCCAGTCAATCCCGGATCAGTTATATATTCCTTCCTTCTAAAAAAAAAAATTTTGCTTAGTGACTATAACCCAACCTTCGCCCTTTATTGAAAGCCACCGCGTCAGCTTTACATTTCATTTTGTTTATCCCTCAGCCAAAACAAAAAACGTGTAAAAAAACTGGACTAGGTAAATTTGATAATGGATTTGTGAAGGTATTTTCTAACAAACGCGAGGAAAAAGGAAAAAAGTTGAAGCATGACTGAATTAAGCGGATTATTTTATTTGGTCGAATCTCTTCAATCACTTCCTTTATTTAAGGAGTCATTAAAAAAGTTAATTTATTACACTTTATACAGAAAAACATGCAAATTAAATTATGTAAATTTTTCAGGTGACGCAGAGAGAGAGAGAGAGAGAGAGAGAGAGAGAGAGAGAGAGAGAGGAGAGATGAGAGAGAGAGAGAGAGAGAGAGATGAAGAGAGAGACGAAGATGAGAGGGAGACTGAGAAGAGAGAGAGAGAGAGCGAGAGCGAGAGAGAGAAAAAAAAAATACACAAATACACTCACAAACCACACACACACACACACACACACACACACACACACACACACACACACACACACACACACACACACACACACACACACACACACACACACACACACACACACACATATATCTACAGATATAAAGGAAAGTAGAATAAGTAAAATATAAGTAGAAAAATAAATATATCAACGCACGAGTGATACAAATTGATAAAAAATGTACACAAATGTGGTACTATTTAACCTTAAAAAATGGAAGAAAAAAATTACAAAGAAGTGGTAGGAGTAAAGGTACAGATTGGAGCATACGCTATGCTGTCCGTGGCATTCGGTGCTCATCTTCCGTGGCACTAGTCCTTAGAGCCTGTGGTTGGTGAAGACCCGTTACCCCGGGACACAGGGCTATTGTGACACCCGGGTTACCACAGTTACCTTCCCCAGGTTACACCAGGTACCCATTTATCAACCCCGAAAGGAAGGAAGAACAGCTGGTTACGGCTGGTCGCCGATTTGCCCTGGGATTCGAACCAGGGCCCGCAGATTCGTAGCCAGGCCTGCTAGCCACTACCCCACGGAGGCGACAAGGTAGGAGTATTGGGATGTAAGTTTTCCTCGCCTCTCCGTCAAGGCGTCTGGAAAAAAGTAGCTCCATGTTTATTGATACCTTATAATTTATATCCCGTCCTTGATGCTCGCACTCTCTCTCTCTCTCTCTCTCTCCTCTCTCCTCTCTCTCTCTTTTCTCTCTCTCTCTCTCTCTCTCTCTCTCTCTCTCTCTCTCTTCTCTCTCTCTCTTCTCTCTCTCTCTCTCTCTCTCTCTCTCTTCCCCTCTCTCTCTCTCTCTCTCTCTCTCTTTTCTCTCTCTCTCTCTCTTCTCCTCTCTTTCTCTCTCATCTCTATTCTCCTTCTCTATCTCTCTCTCTCTCTCTCTGTCTCTCTCTCTTTCTCTCTCTCTCTCCATTTCTCTCCTCTCTCTTCTCTTCTCTCTCTCTTTTCTCCTCTCTTCCTCTCTCTCCTCTCTCTCCTTTTCTCTCTCTCTCTCTCTCTCTCTCTCTCTATCTCTCTCTCTCTCTCTCTCTCTCTCTCTCTCTCTTCTCTCTCTCTCTCTCTCCCCTCTCTCTCTCTCTCTCTCTCTCCCCCCCCCGTCAGTCACCAAGCAGCAGATGAGTGACGTGTCTCGTAATTTATCAATTGTCGATAATTATTCATGGATAACAAATGCAAATTCCAGACGCCACCTCGGGCTGTCCATTATCTTCATCATCATTATCATCATCATCATCACCATCATCATCATCATTAGTTTGGCAGCGTCACTCACCACCTTCCACCTGTCACTCAAATAACTCTATTATGCCTCGAGACGCTATGAGGAGGACAATTTAAGTCTTTACAGTGACAATTTGATATATGACATCGCAAAGTATCTCTTATTTTTTATGACATTTCTTTATAACAAGTAATAATATTCAAGTCTTAATACTGACAGATTGATTTATGGCATCGCAAAGTATCTCATTTATTTTCGAATTTTTTTCTGCATGTATTTATGGTTTATATTTATCAATCATTGCCAATGTTTTACGTGTTAAGATAGTATATTAGAGAGCTTGAAATGTAACTGTAAGGCATATAGAGATAGTCAGGAAGACCATCACAGGCAGTTACAATAGGTGGAGGAGGAGGAAAAGAAGAGGAGGAGGATGGGGAGGAGTGGGAGGAGGGGGGAGGAAGCGGAGGAAAGAAAAAGGGGAAGATTTGGAGGGTGACGAGGGTGACTGCC
>JACEEZ010008690.1:0-12739 GCA_016584305.1 Chionoecetes opilio
AGGGTGCTGTCAGGGTAGCTGTCAGCCGAGGACTAGTTCTGTAAAGGCAACATATGAGTGTTGAGTTGGTAACAATCGGGCTGGCATGCAATAGTTGGGCAGCCCAGCAGAGTTGCCAAGATTTGGGGATTTGTCCCTATATTTGGGATTTCGGGGCACTGATGGGGACATGGGGACATTCACTCTCGATTTGGGGACTTTTGAGGTTTCTGAAAAAAAACATGTATTTTATCACTTAAAATAATATTATTAATATGAAGGTTAAAAGAAAACATGAGGTTAAACCGACGGCAAGGAAGAAGTAATTTGAGCTTCATTGATCCCAAAGAAGTAAGTCAAGAAATGTGGTCTCCATTGGTCCATTGGCTAGTGTATTTCCTGGAATTGTAGGTCCTGACAAAATAAATCACCTAGACAAAGAATGGAGAGTACTAAGAAACACGATCTTGCTGTTTCAGAAATCAATGATGTTGAAGGCTTCTGGGAGACAGTTAGAGAAATAAAGAGTGGTGATGAAACCCCCATGTTTCCAAATTTGTCAGTTTTTGTTTCTGGGCTATTGCGTCTTCCTCATTCTAGTGCCACAGCAGAAAGGATATTTTCATCTGTAACAATTTAAAAACAAAACTAAGAAACAAACTCTCAACCAGAGAACTCTATAGTTGGACTTCTGCATTCAAAGCGGTATTTGAAAGGCCGGGAATGTTTCAATTTTGCTGTAAATGATAAACTAGTCAACATGATGACTTCAGAAAATCTACAAATACCATGAACATGATGATTCGAGTGATGAATATTATTTAGTATGCAAATGTTGTTATTCTATTCTTCTTTCTGGCTTAGTACAGTATGTCCAGAATATTAGTTGGATTATTTAAGTTCCCCAAGAGGCTAAGAGCATTAATATTTTCATTTATTTCTGTATCATATTTCTAAGCAATTTAAGGAACATTATCATCCCCTCAGCCTTAGTAGAAATTTTATTAAATGTATTTTTATTAAATGCTCATGAGGCTGTATCCTATTACTGCCTTTTTTTTTTGTTTTTGCAGTCCTGTGATGATTATAATCAAAAAAGTGAATTATGCTACTTCATGTGTATCTATAATAAAATAAGCAAATTGTGGTGTTGGGTTCTGGTTGTTGGTTGTGTGTGTGTAGGTTTGGTTTCACCCCGTGCGCAACACTCATATGGCACATTCTGGAATCAGGTTGACCAGGGGAAGGTGGTAAGCCCAATTATAAATTTATCCCTTTCACTTTTTTTTCTTTTTTTTTCACCCGGGGGGGGCCCTTTCAAGAATTGTAAAAAAAAATGGGTTGCAGTTTGAAAAAACCTTGATGTGGGGTGAGGGAAATGGGGGTTGAATGGGGGGTGTTTTTTTAATGGGTGTGGGGTTTGGGGGGGGGGGGTGGGTGATGGGGGGGGAAAAAGGGAATGTTTGGGGGGGTTTTTGGTAAGGGGGGGTGAAGGGGTTGTGGGGTTGAGGGATAATGGGGGGATTAAGGGGTGGGGGGGGGGGGTAAGGGGTTGAGTAAATGGGTAAGGGGTTAGTGACGGGGTTTGGGGGGTTTGGTAATGGGTTGGCGTTAATCCTACTTTCTAAATCCTGTTTTCAGGAAGGCTAAAAGGGGCTATCTGGAAAGTCTGGGGTTTTGGGGGGCCAAAGGGCCCCACCAAAAAAAGGTGGTCCCCCCAAAGGCCCACCAAGCCCCCTCCGCAGGAGCTAGCCAAAAACCCCACCGAGGGGGGCTTTGCGGCTAGTGTAATTATTATGTAAAAAAAAGTTTAAATTTAATATAAATTAATCAACTTAAAAATAAACATAAAATTTTTAATTTACATGTGGAGAAAGCTATGGGGCATATATTTCAGCTTTTTCCCATAAAATTAGGGAAATTTTATAAATGGGTTTCCCCCTTGGGGTTTTTTTCCCCCGAAAATATGGGGTTTTTTGCCCCGGCTGTCGGGCAACCCGATCCAGAGATTATTGTTTCCCAAGGGGGGACCGGGGGAGAGGGGTTTGGAATTCTAAAACCTCTCTCTCTTTTCTCTCTCCTCCACTCTCCCCCCTCCCCTCTCCCCTTCCCTCTCCCCTTCTCCTCTCTCTCTCCCCTTCTCTCCTCCCCTTTATATATATATATATATATATATATATAAAATATTATTATTAAAAATTTTTAAATATATATATATGAGGGGGAAATGTTGAAAAATTAAAAACCCGCTCAAGCTCCCTTCAAACTTTCCAAATGATTTTAATTTATAATGGGTTTGTGTGTGTGTGGGTGTGTGTGTGTCAGTACGTGTGTGTGTTTGTTTTGTTTGTGTAAAGGGGTCATACACCACTTCAAATGGGGACGAAAAAAAAACCACGGGCCCTCTCTCTCTCTCTCTCTCTCCTCCCCCTCCTTTCCCCTCCCCTCTCCCCTCTCTCTTCATCTCTTTCGGGAAGGGGGGAAAGGGAAGAAAAAACTTTATTTGTTTTAACCACAGGGCCGTCACTATAAATCCGGGCCTGCCCACCAGGGGCCCAAACCCCACCATCATGGGCCCTAAAAGGGAACCCCCCAGGGGCCTACCATCAGAGCCTAAAAGTGAACCCCCAAACCCCTAAAATCCGAGCCCTGGGTCACCACTGCCTACAGGCGCTTTTGCCACAAATGTAAAAAAAAAAAAAAAAAAAAAGAAAAAAAATACTCAGCTATTTTAAAAACCCCCCTCCCTTCCCCCCTCCCCCCTTCCCCCCCTTTTTTCCCCCCCCCTCCCCTCCCCCCTCCTTCCCTCTCAAATCCTCTCTCTCTCTCTCCTTTTCTCTCTCTTCTTTCTCTCTTTTCCCCCCCCCTCTCTCCCCCTTTTTTCCTCTCTCTCCTCTCTCTCCCCCTTAATCTCTCCCCTTGTTACCTCATGTCAGTTTTCCCCGGTTTCAATTTGGGGTGGTCGGAGGAGAGGAGAAGAGAGAGAGGAGAGAGAGAGAGAAAAAGAGTTTTTCCTCCTTTCCCTATTTTCATGTGGGGGGAAATCCCGGGGAAGGAGTGAAAAAAAAATTTAAGGAAAAGAAAAGGGAAAGGGGGAGAAAAATACGAGAAAGGGAAGGGGAAAGGGGAATTTGCAAAAAAAGGATAAAAGGAAAGGAAAAAAGGGGGAAAATGGAGAATGGGGATTTTGGAAAAGGGGTTTTTAGGTAGAAAAAACGCGAGTAAAATAAATATTAAATCCCCCATCCCCCCCTCCGTTTTTCTTTCCCTCCCGTTTTTTTTCCCCCCATTTTCTTGGGGGTTTACTCCCCCCGACCCCTCCCCTTTAAAACCCCCGCCCTATGCGCATAGGTTTTTATTTTGGTAATGTAAAATTTTGGGTTCAGCCTTCACCCCTCCCGACGGGGGTCCCCCAGGGCCCAAAATAACCCCCCTATGCTTTCGTCCGGCAGCTTAGTGAAATGAGGGGGAACATCCCGGGGAAAAAAACCCAAAAATTTTTTCAGGGGCCTCTACGGGCTCCTAGCTATTTTTTTGAGGGGGGAAGCCCAAATGTCCCTCACTCATAGGGGAAAGGAAGCTTCTTTTTATTTTGACTTTTTTTCCCGCATGGGGAAAATTAGGGAAAAAGGGGTTTTTTTAAAAAGAAAAACTAAGAATAATGTTTTTTTGGATGCTTTTTTCTTTTATTTTATTTAATAACCCCCAAAAAACAAAATTTTCCCAATATGGCTGTAAAAAAAACAAAAAAATTAAATATTTTTTCGATTTTAAAACTCCCCTGGGGGACATCGCAAAATGCCAGTATTTTTTTAGCAGAACACAAATTTAAAAAACCCTACTCCTTGAAAAATTAAAAAAAAATGACGGGGGTTTTAATCTACTGACGGGGGCTTTAAATTAAAAATAAGTTTTTCTTTAAAGCCAAACAAAAATCTGTTCTTCCTGTACAGCTGCGGGAATGCCATGTCTTTTTTTAACCCCCGTATCAAAATGCGGTATAATTTCCCATAATTTAATTATGTGTTTTACTTCAAAAATTTTGGGCGCTCCCATTTTTGGGTTTGGCTTTTCCAGCGGGTTTTTTCCTTGCATGAAACTCCCCGCCCACCGGGCCATTTTTTGCGGAAACCTTCCAAGTTCACTTCGCCTTTGCTGCCGCAGGCTGCAGCTCCAGACGGAACCCAGGGATTTTTGTTTTTTTCTCCATTGTCCCAAAACCGAAAAGCCTTCGGGCGTTGGTGTCTGTTTTTGGGGGCCGGGTTGCGGGGTTGTCCAAATGCCGGCCTTTGGTACCCTGCCCCCGGGCTTGGGGGGTGCTGCGGGGGGCCCCTTTTGATTTGGGGAAATTTTCTCCATCTTTCTTTTTTTTCGGGCCCAAACATTTTTCCCTTTTTCCTTGCTTCTTTCCCGGGACCCAAGGGCTGGCCCTTGTAAATAATAACAAATGTAAAACTTTCCCAAAGCATCTCTTGGGGCCCCTTTTTTTGCATTTTAAGAGTATGATCTGTGGGGCGTGGGAAGGCCGGGGAAAATCTGTGGCAGCCCTGTCTTTCAATCCGCTCCTTTCATCGGGCAGGGTTTTCACCATACTCTTGATTTTTGGCTGGAACAGATTTTCTTCTGGCATTTCGGGGGGGAAAGGGAGCCCTGTTTTTTGGAAACCACGGACGAAAGATTTTCCCCTCGCAAAAATCCGGGCAGCTTTTCCCAAAAATTATTGAAATCTCCTTCATATTTAGTCTCCGGGCCTTTTTCGGGTTTTTTTGGGGCATCCCTTTTTTTCAAAGAAAAGTAGCCCCTTTTTTAACCCACCTTTTGGCCTTGTAATATGGAAAGTGCTTCAGGATTTGCTTTTTTAAACAAAACTTTTTTTCCCTTCACCCCTGATCCCAAAAGGCACCCAGACGCCCTTTCGTAGAGTTTTCCGTGGGGAAAGGCAAACTTGAAGAGAAATGTGCCTTTTTCCCCATTTCCCCATTCTTTTATTAAGTGCCCCAGCTCAGCAAATGCTTTTGTTTCGGGTTTTCTTGTCTGGTTTCTGGCCCCTTTGGGGTTTTTCCCCGTTCCTGATCGGGGAAAGGGGGGGGTGACGTTTCCCGGGGCATCCAACCAAGCAAGAAAGAGGGGTACTTGGCCCCAGTGCAATGAGGTCACCCCCCCTTAAACCCTTTGGTCAAAAAATTTCTGAAAAAAAGATCGGGGGCCATTGACCTCCCTTTCATCTGCCCCTGGGTTTTGAACTCATGCAGGGTCCATCTTTTTTGTGCAAAATATGCAATTGGTCTTGTGGGAAACTTTTGCGGGGACAAACGGCACGGCCTTTCCGGGAGCAGGGTGCTATCTCTCCCTCGCTTTTTTCCCCCTTTTCCCTTTTTTTTCCTTTTGGTGTTAAAATTGGTCGTGACATGATTTTGCCCTGTGCATGATTCCGGGAAAAAACTCATCCACGTCTGTGGCAGCCCCAAAATTTTTTTGAAAGGGGCCCCATGGCAGAGGGGGTTTATTTCTCTAAACTGAGCCCTTTTCCCCTCCAAAAGACCTAAAGGGGCCCACCCTTGTCCCCTCCATGTTTTTTTAAAAAGGGGACGCGAAGTGGTTCAGGGGTTTTTTCCTTCTGGCGACGGCACACGCTGCCCAAATCCATCACAGATGGGGCGGGGGGCCTTTCAAAATTTTCAACACCCAAAAAAAAACATTTTACCAACATTGTTCCCTCCTTAACTATTTCATTACTAAGTAATTCTGGTCATCCCATGTAACCCAAAATTCCCATTTTAATAAAACGTTTTTTCCTGGAAAAATTTAAAAATGTGTTTTTGCGTAAAAGGGAAGGGATAAAAAAAGGGGGGAATCCCAACTAGGGTGTATTGCATATAGGGAAATATTTTTTTTTTCCTTAAAAGGGCCCGAATCTTGTTTTTCTTTAAAAAAGTTTTTTCCCTTAAGTAAAAATTGCCGTTATCACAAAAATGGTTCTAGAGGCTTCTGAAAATTTTGGTCGTTTGCCCTCCCCCCTAAAAAACCCTAGCTGGGACCCTGTAGAATCCCTGAAAAAAATTTGGGGGCTTTTATCCGGCTTTTCCCCCCTCCTTTTTTGAAATCTGGTCCTTAGGGGCCCCGGGACAAAAACGCTCTCCGGGACCCCGAGCGCCCTTTTGGGAAAGTCTTTGGGAGGGGGGGCCCCAAACCACCCGCCAAGGGCCATCCACAACACCCCCCCCGGGAAAAACCCCACCTCCAGCACCCCCTTTAAAAAATTTTCCCTCACCGGGCCCAACCCTAACAAACCCCACCACCCAACCCCTAAACTCTTTGTCATGCATTCTGATTTTTTTCACCCCCCCCCAAACCCCCCCCCTTTTCCCACACGGGTTCCAAATCCCCCAAAGCTCCTGGGCGTCAACCATCGAGGGACAAGTTTCCCACCCTTGGACCAGCAAAACCGGGCCAGCGTTGGGGGGGTTTCGCCTCTAAAAGGCCCCCACATCCTGCGGGGTTGAAATCCCTCGGGGCCCGCCCCAGAACTGATAACCAATTAAAGATGTTCATCCCTCCCAAAGGGAAAAAACCGTCTGCCTCTCCCCTTTTTTTTTTTTTTTTTTTTTTTTTTTTTTTTTTTAAAAACATCTTGGCCGGGTACGCCAGTAGGGTTGACTAAAAAAATGGTGGGTTTCCAGGGGGGTTCACTGTGGGCTGTGAGGGTTTGGGCCCTCGCCACAGGGGGTGGCGCAGGCGGGGTTTTTATATTTTACCCCCCGTGATTAGAGAGGTTCTACCAGCCCCCTGTGTCCTCCGAAGCACTCCCCCAGGGAAAGATGGGTTTTAAGGGTTTTTAGGGGCATTGGGTTTTTCTTAGGGCCACCGAACGGGGCATGGTTTTTTAAAACCAAAGGTTTTGGTTTTTCGGGGACGCCCTGGGGCCCCCGGGAGAACGCCACTCGGAAAACCAAACCCAAATCTGCCCGCCCCCCCTCCCTGCCTTTCCCCCTTCCTCCCCCCCGCCATCCGCTTGGTCCCCTCAAAAGATCCAAAAAAGGGCATCAAGATTTTCCGGGGGCGCTTCCTACACCCCCTATGACCCGGGCACGGGGGGGGGCCACCCTGGCCTCTCCCCCGTCGCTCCCCCAGTTCACCATCAACCCCCAAAAGGTCATACCGGTGGGTTTGGTCTCAAACTACTAAACCCAAATCCGCGCCCCCGGGGCGACCTGCTGCACCCCGACCCCGGAAAGCCCGCCGACCCTAGGGCCTTTGGGTAAAAACTCGTGCCCATAAAAGGGCATACCGCCCTTAAACCCACAGCGCTTTTGTCCCTATGGCCGGGCTCTTAAATGAAAATTTAATTTCCCCTTACCTAGTCCTGCAAACGGCCGTGGTTCTCAACCTGGGGGGCCAGGGCAAAAATTTAAGGGGGGCCATGGTGAGTTTTTTTAAAATTATACATTTCAAAATTAATGTTGGAATCTAAAATTTTTAAAAAAAACTTGAAATCACGTACTGCCCCGGGGCAAAAAAAATTTTTCCCTTTTTTTAATAATTAAGGATAATCGTTAATTTTTGGAAAAAAAAAATTTGTTCCCCATAATATTTTTTACAAATGTGTGGGGGGTACGTGTAATGTATGTTTGTGTGCAAAAATTGTAATTGTTTGTGCGTGGGTGGATAAAACAAGGGCGGGGAGAACGACGCTTATGGAGGGGTTTGAAAGACACGGGCGGGATTGGGGGTTTGACCCCACCGGGGAGACAGAGGGAAAAAGGGGGTAAAAATGTCTCATTTGGGGCCTGGGATATCTCAGGGAAAAACGTGTGGGTATAATTGTTTCTGAACCCATAAAAATGTGTTTCTTATTTTTTTTCGAAATTTAAATGCGGTCGCTGTTTTTGGGGGGGGTGTGTAAAAATTTTTTCTTATTTTTTGGAAATCATTGTTTTTTTCATGCTCTTTCCCTACTTATTTCCTCCCTTTTTTTTTTTTAGTGCTAATATTGTTTGTGACTCGCTACCCTTCTTATTTAAAATTGGGGGCAGTCCCTTGTAAAAGGGAGGGTGTTCTTGCTGTAAAGAAAATTTCAGTTTGCTAGTTTGGGTTTGTGAATGTTTATCTTTTTTTTAAACTCTCTCTGTGGGGTTTTTTGGGTGTTGACTGTGGGGTTTTCCCTTGTTTTTGGTTCCAGGGGATGTTTTTTTTAAATGGGGGATATTTGTGTGTTTGCCCATTTTTTTTCATTTTGTCCTATTAACGGTCCTTCATTATCATTCTTTTTCTTATCACTTAATTTTTGTTCTGATTTTTCTGTCTTCTTTATTTTCTAGTTTTTTGGCGATGGCAAACTTGTTTTAGTAAAAAGCTAAGTCAGGGGAAGAGTACATTAACTACGGATTTACATAAATCCTCGCTTTTGAATCGGAACCCCTAGTGTGAAACTGTTTTTCCCAAGTGTTTGGGGAAACAAATTCTATGGGCCCCTGGGTTAAGTTAAAGCATCTTTTGGGCTGACCATCCATCCAATATGTTTAGAAAGCCCCCGTTTTTTCTTCAGGGCGCCACAAAATTAATTTTTTGGGAAAACGGGAAAACGGGTGCGACTGGTGCTTTCCAACAAAAAGCCCTTTCAATTTGTGTTGAGGCATCATACGGGTTGCCCCCCCGAAAAAAGCAAAGGGAAAAAGAAGCCCCACAAAAATTCTGAAACCTTAATCAAGCCTTTATTTTAAAAGAGGGGCCAAGCGTGTTCTTGGAATCCCAAGTGGAATAAAATTCACAAATTTCCTTGAAAAACGACACGGGGAAGGGGGAAAATTTAAATGAAATGTCAATGAAAAATAAAGGAAAAAAATGATACGGAGATCAATCGTCTCCAACTGGTTTTGTTTGCCAAAACAGCTGGGTGAGTCAACGGGTGTGAGTTCCCTTTTCACAGCATCTTTGGGGTTTTTAGGTATTTTTTTTTGTGTTATATCAAGGAAAAATATCCCGTTAGGGAACACCTGAGACCCCCACAAAGCTAAAAATTTTGATGGAAAAGCTTTTCTTCTTTTTTTCAAACTAACAAAGGGTCCCCCGGGGAAAATTGTTGTGGAGTCTTACAAACGGGGGTCCCCCGATTAAAGGGAAACAAAATCAGGGGTTTCCCGAAACGTGTCAAAGGAAATAGCTTTCCCAATGCCAAAGGGGGTTTTATTGTATGCCCCATCGTTTTTTCATGGCGTCGAAAACCCTCCCGTGAACTTTGCAGATCCTGGAGGTTTTGGTTAAAGGCGTCAAATTTTTTAAAAGCTGGAAAATCTGAAAATCTCAAATTTTTTCCCGAAACCTTTTTTAGAGACATTGGGTTCGGGGCATGAAACTCTCCCCTTTTCTCCAAAAATGCGCTGGGGTTTTCCCAAGGGGAATGTTGTGATCGAGTGTTTTGAACTTCGGGGGGGAGCTTAAAATTTTTCCTTTGGGAAAAGCAAGGGAAGACGTCTGTTGAGTCACTTCAATGAGGTTTTTTTGGGAGCCACGTCTTGCATATTTTGCAGTTTTAAATTTTAAACAGCTAAAAAGGGTTTAAAACTGAAACTACAGGGGAAAGGAAAAAAAATGTGTTTCACCCGATGGATTTTCCTTCTGGATTTCTTTCCAAGCTCCAGAATTGGCAAAGGAAAAATCGGTGCCGGGAATGTTGCCATGTTTGAAAAACCTTTTTAAACTGTCCTTGACGAGAAAAAAGAAGATAGTCTGCTTTGACCCATTACTTAAAACTGAAATCCCCTCACATCTGGATCCTTTGGGAAAATGGGAAATTATGGTACTTCCCCCGAATTCGGGGGAAAAAGGGGAAATTTTTGGGAATGGAAACCATTCTCTGGCATTCTTGATATTCCCACCATTCCCATTTATGTTCAGGGGGAGTTTTCCCTTTATCTCAAACACATTCTGCTCCAAATATTTTATGAAAAAATCTCTGAATGTATTTTGGGGTTCAAAAGCAT
Organism: Chionoecetes opilio; assembly: GCA_016584305.1. Classification (NCBI taxonomy): domain Eukaryota; kingdom Metazoa; phylum Arthropoda; class Malacostraca; order Decapoda; family Majidae; genus Chionoecetes; species Chionoecetes opilio. The sequence continues at coordinate 9,960 of JACEEZ010008690.1, forward strand.
CAGTCATATCCAAAAGTCAGTGGATTTTCACAATTCGACTACTCTTGCCTTTTTCCCCTACCTATTTGTGTGATCCCGGTTTTTTCCACCCCTTTTACAAAAAAGATAAGGCCGGGAACCCCCAAATTTGGGTTTTGGACCCCGACATGAGATGGGGCATTGTCATGACACAACCCCGGATTCGTCAACTGACCCGAAAAGAAACAATATCAGCCCTTTTTCCCCAATGTGGGGATAAATATTCCCCGAGATTAATTGAAATTTTTCCCACCCAAATTTAAAAATTTCTAGTGTCCCGCTTTGTCTTTTGTAGGCAAGTATGAAGTTAAGCATATCCAAAACCGGAAAACTATCATATATAAAAATTATGAATGTAACTTTGTAAAAAAAGCAAGGGGGTTCTCTTTATCAACCCTTTTTTTTAAATTTTTTTTTTTTTAACCCTTTTTTTGGGGGGTTGGGGTTTGGGAGGAAAAAGAAGGGGAGCCAAATGAATTTTTTGGGGATTCAGAAGGGGGGGGGAAAGGAGTGAAAAAGGGTTTTAAACCACTGTGCTTCGCCAATCATTTAAAATCTGTAAACTTGTTTATTGAGTTTTTTTTTTTTTTTTTTCCTGCTTTTTTTTTTGTATTTTTTTTTTTCCTCAGGATTGGTGTTTCTTTTTTCTATTTAAACCTTTTTTTCCAATGTTACATTTTTTAGCCCCCGGCTGCCCCCCCCCCCCCCCCCCCAAAATTTTGAATGTATTAAAAAACCCTTAATTATTATTATTATTTTTGCACCCCACACACACACACACCACACCAAAACCCCCACAAAACCCCAATAAAACACCCCATACACTCCGGTTTCTTGGTACTCCGTACACTTGGGACTCCCCTAGTGTAAGGGGAAAACCCCAAAGGGTCGGTTTTTACAAAACCCAGGGAAATCCGGGTTTTTCGATCCCCCGGGGGGAGCGGAAAAATTGGGTTTTTTTTTCCCCCTTAAAAAACCCACCCCTGTCCACCCAGCAGTGAATGGGTACCGAGTGTTAGCCGTGGGTTTGTGACCTGCTCTCCGGGTGCTGGCTTCGGCCAACACAAAGCCTAAGGATGAATGATACAAATGTTGATATAGCGGGGCCACACGAGCTTGCTCTGGCCCGTAAATACAACTAGATGAATACATAGATGAATACACACATACACACACACACCAAGATGATCAAGTGGATAGCGCGTTGTCGTGTCATTCCGTCGTAGCCGGTTAGAATCCTCACTGCTCCTGGAGATTTTTCACTGACAAAATCGGGTGGTTACTGTCCCCCTTGTGCAAAGGGATGGGGGTGTGGTGTGTGGTGACCCAGCATTACCCAAAGATCGGTAATAATGAGCTACAAGCTCGCACTGATTGGGTGAAAATGGCGATCGCGTTTCCGACTCGTGTGGACAAGACCATGGGTGAATGACACACACACACATACACACATACACATACACATACACACACACACACAGAGAGGAGAAGGTGTCAACGAAGCTATTTCCAGCACCATTTATCTCGGCAATCCTCACCAATACACAACAGACGCCGCCTCCAATATTACTCCAATACTCCTCCTCATCTCTCTGCTTATCTATAGCATATCCCTCCTCCCCCTCTATCTTCTCCTCCTCCTTCTCCTCCTATTCTTCCTCCTCCTCTTATATCGTCTTCTACTTTGCTTTTTTTTGTTCTTTGGTGTTTGCAATTCTTATCCTCCTCCACCCTCACTTCCCTATCCTCCTCCTGCACTTCCCTATCCTCTTCATTTTCTTCTTCCTTCTCTTCTTTTCTTCTTCTTCTTCTTTTTTCTTCTTCTTTTTTTCATCTTTATTTTGTTTTTCCTCCTCCTCCTCTTCCTCCTCCTCCTCCTCCTCCCGTATCCCTATTCAAATATTCATCCCTGGAACCCCTTATTTGGCTGTCAAGTTTAAGGGGACAATCTATTACTCTTTCCTTGCTACTTTATTATAACTAATATGAAATAATACAAAACCATAGACCTTTTAACATATGTGCCTATGAGAGAAAAATTGAAGGAGAAAAAGATATTAGTAAACAGTGGGAGAAGGAGGTCCAAAGGGGGAAGAGGAGGTGACTAGAGTTGGGGGAAGTGGAGTCGTCGAGATTGAGAGGCTGTGAGTGTTTTGGCCATAATGAACAGACTATAGGAGAGAGAGAGAGAGAGAGAGAGAGAGAGAGAGAGAGAGAGAGAGAGAGAGAGAGAGAGAGAGAGAGAGAGAGAGAGAGAGAGAGAGAGAGAGAGAGAGAGAGAGAGAGAGAGACAGCGAGCGAGCCAAGAGGAGAGAGAGAGAGAGAGAGAGAGAGAGAGAGAGGAGAGAAAGAGAGAGAGAGAGAGAGAGAGAGAGAGAGAGAGAGAGAGAGAGAGAGAGAGAGAGAGAGAGAGAGAATTTTCAATTCCTCTCTAAAAAACAATAAATCTAAAAATCTTGTTACAATGTCGTGCTATCTGAAGAAAAAAATGTATAGGAGTACAAAAAAAAAAATGGGATTTATTGGAGACAAGCAATGGAGGGGACACGTGAATCGGATTTATTCTGTCGTTCTGAGAGAGGATTTCCAAGGACAATCTGCTACCTTGGACAAACACAGACAACAACAACACACGATGTATCAAGCGTGGGGGGGGTGTGTGGATTTTGGTGTGTTGTGTTGAGCGGATTTAGAGAGGTCAAATCTGGGCTACCTTGTGGTGCGCCCGCACGACACTTGTATCAAGCTGGGATTGTGTGTGT
>JACEEZ010008693.1:0-27014 GCA_016584305.1 Chionoecetes opilio
TCCCTTAAAAAGGAATGAAAATTTCACCCGCGTCTAATCAGCCAAAGTAGCCAGAGAGGTCGGGCAGAGAATGCAAAACACCGGTGGTGTATTACAAAAGGGGTTCTGGAGTGATCTGTGTTGGCAGTATCCCTGAGCAAAAATTTTGTAACTGTTTTATAAACTAATGCATAACCTAAAAAAAAGGTTGGAGTTTAAGAGAAAACAAGAGCTGGGGCAACAAGATAGCGATTGTTGCTGCCAAAGGGCCCCGTGTCGATGAAAACATCACCCATCCCCCGCTGCTTTCTCCATTGTATAACGTCGATATTCAGGTCGGCCGCTTCACCTGGGATACTTCACTCGGCGACGCCCTCCGCGCACCCACCATGGGTCAAAACCGCTAGACTCCTCCCCGCCCCCCTTTTAAACCCAAAAATTATTATAAACAAAAATATAGAAAATATCTATAAAATAACACTAAATGAATACTCCCTAATATTGCAACTGCTTCAACGAGTTTTATCTAGTAACTCCAGAGTTAGATAAAAGTTCACCACCATTACTAGCCCTCTTAACTTCCTCAGAGGCGACTATCCAAATTCTATGGTAGTTTTTCCAGTTCTTCCCCCAAGATGTAATACGGGCCATTAACCCCCAAAAAAATAAAAAAATACACACTTAAAATTTCAATTTCTATTATCAAAAATAAAAAAACCTCTACAAAAAACCACTATCGATTTTATTAAATAAATCCTTTAATAGAGGTGAATTTCCACAGTCCCTCAAACATCCTCTGTTAACCTATACATAAAAAAAGGCCCCTAAAGATATCGCAAGCAACTACAGACCAATATCAATTTTAAACACTTTCTCTAAATTTGAAAAAAAAAAGAAAACCTCACTCCTAAATTTTCTTGAGTCAAAAAAAATTATTGATCCCAGACGTTTGGTTTTCGAACGGGGGAAACTTTCTCGTTTAAAATTTTTCACAGAAGACATATACACTAGTCTGGATTCACAAAACCTCTTCTTAGCATTTATATCATTTCCCAAAAGCATTTGACACAGTAAGACATGAATACGCTAGAAAAATTGCAGATTAGGGGTACGGGGGACTTTTAAATGATTTTTTTCAAAGACTCTTACGCAATAGAACCAGTCAAAAAAAAATACTTGAATTTAAATCACCACCATATCCTTCACTAGGGGGGTTCCTCGGGAAGGTGTTGGGCCATTCTATTTCTTGTTTATATAAATATTTCCCCTTTTATTTTTAAAACAACCAAAAAATATACTCTTTGCGATGACTCTACCCTTACATTGCAATAAAGACCCTGCCAACCCCGATACACATTGCCCAAATATAGCTTCGTAATCTAAAAAAGGTGCTTTAAACAATAGATTTAAATTTTAAATTTGAGTAAAACTTTCATATGCTGTTTTACAAAAAATCCACTTAACGACCTTCCACCCTTAAATTTTTAAATACAAAAACATAGAAAGAACTCCACACACACCTATTTGGGGTTTAACACTAGACGATAAAATGACTTTAGCACATATAACTAACCTGTGCTCAAATATCTAGAGTTAGTCCCTGTTTAACAGAGTCAAAAAAACTTGTCCCCTTAACATAATGAAAAAACTGTAGATGCCCTGTTTACCCCATCTTCACTACTGTACACCCCCTTTGGGGCGCACCTACCCCCCACATTTCTCCCCTTTTAGACTACAAAAAAGATCATTAGGATTATTACGGACAGCGATTTCTATGAACAATCACCCCTTTTTAAACAATTCACTCACTAAACCTTTTTTTATTAATAAAATTGAATTGCGTATAAATTTTAAAAAAATCAACTGTGAAAAAATAATTACTACAACAACACTCACAGCATCCAACACGCACCCCTCATAAATCCGTATACCATTGCATCATCAACAATTTTTTTAACATTCCTATCCATCTTGGCCCAAAACGTGGAAAGCTATCCCTGATCATATTAAAAAAAACTTACCCTCACTATGATTCTTTTTAAAAAACAACTAAAAAAGTACATACTGGAAACAATACTTAAATGCAAGTTATGCAAAAGTAATAATAAAAACATCATGGATATGTGCATGTGTAGTATATGTAGATGTGACAAGGTGCTGTGTCGGTTATTATGTGTACGTTACTATGTGATTATATGTATCTTGGAGTGTGCATCCTATTGTTGCAGTCAAGGGTTTTGGAAGGGTGGGAGTATATATATTTAATACCTCTCAAGAATGTATTTTTTAATATTAGGTCTCACCTATAACCATATTTTCATCTACTGCCCAAAAAGGCATGCTTTATATGGGCTGCCTTAATGTTTATACTGAAAAAATCTTAAACTATTTTGTACCGTTTTATAAGGCATAATAAAATGTTTCAAATGTTTCAATGTTTATAGAAAAGACAAAAACATCCCGATATTAGTGTAGTCTTAACCCGCATTCGACTCGGACAACACAAGGTGAACACAGTTGGAAGGAGATGATAGAAGGGAGGCAGGAAATGGTGATGGAATTTTCGCTGGGAATGAATATTGTTGATTAAATGGAATAGTGAACAAGGAGAATGTTAAAAGTTTTATTTGAAGAGAGTACGTGAGCGGTGAGGGGGAGGTGTAGTATCTGGGGGGGTCTGTCTAACACACAAGGATGGAGAAATGGCGTCGTGACTTTGTTGTTTATTTGACAGCGAGTCATTGTACAACGTGGGGATAAGAGAGTGCGCGGCATGTGTCTCTGTGTGTCCTTGGCTGACTGAATTACCTGTGGTGTTGCAGTATGTGCGGCGAGGACACAGTCGGTCAGCGTCAGGTCACCCACTAATCGTTTCACAGACAGGGGGGGGGGGTTGGCCTAAGCCGATGCAGAGTGTGTATGTGAGTTTGTGTTAGCGCCGGCTACACGACGCCGTAAGCAAGGTGGGGTAGGAGACAGATAGCCTGAGTGCCCCCCCCCCCCCCCCCCCCCCCCCCCCCCCCCCCCCCTTTGTACCACCTCGACCCTCAAATCTCACCCCTGTTAAACCTCTACGATAAGGGAAACTGTATAAAGAGTTGCTAGTAAAAAGGCTTGCAACGGTAGATGTAAACGGGACAAAAAGTCGGCCACACGTGCATCAAGACCAAGACCCATCACGGCGCCACATCGGTCCGCCTTAAGGCCGAATCACACCATACCTCATGGTGACACGCACTGTATCATCACAATCCGTTAGAATTTCTTACATTAAACAAATAGCGCGTTACACTAAGCGGTGCGCACCGTACTGCTCCATACACCACCGTTCCTGTCACGACGTTGGGGAAGAATATGTTAACGTAATGAGCACGTACCGTGCTGAAATTGTCGTTCTCTCAAGGCTTTATGTACCCAAAACATTGTTTTTTAGAGTTCACTCCTCTCTTCATCCAAACAGAGTGCATATGCAAATTTCTTCAACCATAGCCTTCTGAGGGCACCATGTCGCTTAGAGGGTGAGCAGGAACTGCCGAAATGACGGAACCGTGACAAATAGTGTGAATACAAGCACGTCTGACGGAACGCTGCCCCGTGATGTCAGAGTGTGAACCAGCTTCACCTGTACCTCCTGAAAGAAGACTAATCAACCCTCGCGACTGTGATAGATTCATAGGTGTAAGCCCAGGGGCAAATATCGTCGATCCCGACACCGGTGCCCTTCAACAATTACAACAATAACACAAGTTTTAGAGATGGAACCTACAGAACAGTGTTACCTTACTCTCTTCGTAAATATGTGTTATTGGGCAACCCCAACTTCGAGGCCGAAACTTAGTTCTCCTGACTAGTTTGATGTGTTTTGAATAATCTGGCTCTCGTTTTTGCAGAAATCAATGTTGTTTACAAGTATGTGTGGGGAGGGGGGCAACCTGCCCCTCCAGGTCCGCCCCGCAACATTGCTAGTTCACACTGCCATATTATTGGTAATTATTTCGTTTTTTTTTCTCTATATGCGTCTGCTACTAACCAAACCCACACCATGAAACTAACCTAATCTGATTTACCTAACTTTACTTTCTGTTGAAATAAGTTAGATTGTCGGTACTATGTGTAATTCCAATTATTATTCCAATGGCGCCCATGGGAAATGGGGCTCAAAATTACTCAGAATGAAGAAAGCTACACGATGATGTAAGGTAAGAATCCTAGGACTTTTGAAAGCCCTCTACCAAAATAATACCATTATCTATACCTCAAAATATTTACACAAAGGTCTAAGAACACATAGAGAAAAGCAACAAAGGCACCTATTACATTAAAAATCTAAGCTATATGTCATATGTAGCAAAAATTAGAATATCAATCGTTGGGGGCATCCTGCAATAATTATGACCGATTTTGATTACGCTGTCATTCCCTTTACATTCTATAGTATAATTTTTCATTTACATTCATTGCACTGTGAATATTGTATCGAGGTACATGCTCATAATCATTTGTTTTCACCTACAAATCCTTTTTTTTTAAATAACTTGATAATTTACGAATTTTTTCCCCCTCAAAACACAATTATTTTATTTTTCTCAAAAAACCTCTTTGTAAAATAGGGGTGCGGTCTTATTGCGGAGGTGCGTCTTATGCGCCGGCAAATACGGTATTATATATATATAATTAAGATATATATATATATAATATATATATACACACACAAACCTCGTTTCCCGGAGTAATTAGGGGGGAGCACTGGTCCGGGAAACGAAAAGTCCGGGAATCGCAAGTCAAAAAAAAAAAAAAAAAAAAAAAAAAAAAAAAAAGGCCGATGGCCATTACCACCCCGGGACGTTCTATCCTACTCTAGTATTTACTGTCCTGCAACCGCCAATATCAACTACCCCGCCGCGGATTTTACGTCCGCTGAGCATGGCTGCCAATGGAGGGAGGCAGCAGAAAGTGTTCAATAGTTCTCAAGAGACGGTTCCGGCACTAGGGGCCAGTGGGGGTCAGGGGACCTAACGGACGGCTGTGCAGAAGTTGAACCGTGAGTGTCGTGTGCCCAAATGTAAACAATACGACCGCTGAGCATGCTGCCACCTGGCGGGAGGCTGCAGAAAGTATGCAATAAGTCTCAGAAGACGTTCCTGCACCAGGGGCAGTGGGGGTCAGGGGACTAACAGGAGGTGTGCAGGTGAACCGGAGTGTCTTGTGCCCAAATGTAAACAATACGACCGCTGAGCATGCTGCCACCTGGCGGGAGCAGCAGAAAGTATTTCAATAGTTCAAGAGACATTCCTGCACCAGGGGCAGTGGGGGTCAGGGGACAACGGAGGCGGCAGGTGAACCGTGAGTGTCTTGTGCCCAAATGTAAACAAGACGACGTCTGAGCATGCTGCCACCTGGCGAAGAGGCAGCAGAAAGTTGTTCAATAGTCTCAGAGATGTTCTTGCACAAGGGGCAGTGGGAGTCAGGGAACTAACGAGGTGTGCAGGTGAACGTGAATGTTGTGTGGCCCAAAATGTAAACAATACGAAGCCGCTGAGCATGCTGCCACCTGGCGGGAGGTGCGGACACGACCGGGGTGTGACAGGAGACGTCGGACCGCCCGGACAAAACTTTGTTCAATTTACGAACAGGACCAGGCATTCAACGTTCAAATGTCCGAGACTGACATATCCCTGGACCTCGGATTTTGTCCGGCAAATCCGATACCGGGAAATGGAGGGTCCGGGAAATCGAGGTTTGTGTATTTTTGAGAAAATCCTATGGTAAGTTTGGGGGCCACAAGCCAAGTGTCGTCCACTCGGAAACCACATACTCGCATAGAGAACGGGAATAGCCTCACAGCCTGCATCGCAAACATATAATTTTAAGCGTTGTGTATGGGGGTATAATTCCCTAGAGCTAGGGTAATTGCTTATATCTAGAGAAATCTGCCTAACTAAAATTAACTAAACTAGCCAAATTAACCTAACATAGCGGGGGGCTGACCGACCGATAACTTAACCTAAACCAAATCTAACCTAAGCTAAACCTAACCAAACTATCCTAACCTAACCAAATATAACTCTACCCTAACCTAACCCAAATCTAACGGTACATTTTTACGATAGGACCAAACTTCCCTACACAAATTCAAATCGAGAAAACTAAAAACTCAAAATGCCAGTAGTCGCTGGCAGTTTTAACTCACAAGTTGATAATACGTTGGTTACGAAAAACAAAATATGGGCTTATTCCACTGCACTTTAAAACACAAAAAGTATAATAATAAGGGAATTGATTTTTTCTTATTTATATTGTATAGAAGCCTGATTCTGTAAAAAACATGTATTAAACAAAATCAACAAGCAGGTTATAGTTAAGGAGGCGATGGAAATGTTAGTCTATGATAATATAGTCAATAATTGATATGTTTAGAGTTAACTATACCTAGGGCAGTATATTTTTCTGTTATTATTGGTACAATAAGCTAGAAAAGCCTGTAAGTGCAAGAGTACGACGCCTGGTGAAGTCGCAATGATTTTGATTCAATTTTCCCGCCAAATGCGCGACAGGCCGCCTCCACAATTATACCTACTTTGTCGCAGCAACAGACCGATTTCGGATTCTATATTCTTCTTCTTTTCAAAGCATTGCTTATTGTATTTTAACAAGCGTTGCAGGCCGCAGCAGTATGTCTTAGAAAACAGTGTGAACCATCGCCCCCAATAAAAACATTACTACAATATACAGGTAAAAAATAATTAAGCTTTGATACTTGAGGGTGAGTAATTTGCATTTTAAATTGATATTATAGAACGTTCCATCGTAAGCATGTTGTCATCCATACAATTAGTAGACAAACAGAAGCAACTATATTTTTTGAGTATTCAGATGCGCGTGCATCAAATTATCGCGAAATTATTTATGAAAATACGAGTCCTGCCCCCCCCCCCCCCCCCCCCCCCCCCCGGAGCCAAAACCAGTAGACCAACTTTTTGAGTTAACAACTGCCAGAGGCCACTGGCATTATAGTTTCAGTTCTCTAGAATTGAAGCATCGTTTTGTTTACCGTTTGTATTCAAGAGACATTTTTTCTTTGGAGGCTTTCCAGCGCAAATCAATAGTTTCGGGAGATATAGAACATTTAGGTGGGCAGGAATAAGTTTCATTGTTACAAAATGGCTCCTCTTCCTCTTCTTGTGACCTGCATCGCTTACCTTATCTTACCTAAACCTAACCTTTAACTCCTAACTGGGTCAATAATAAAGTGTTTAATAAAATACCAAACCCCGAGATTAACCTCCTAGCCACGGTGTGCGCAACGGAAAACTTACTTCGAAACAAAAGCGATGCAAGGTCACAAGAAGAGGAAGAGGGAGGCAATTTGGTAAACAAGGAACTTATTTCTTCCCACTAAAATGTTCATATCTCTGAAACTATTAATTTGCGACGGAAAGCTAGAGAAAATGTCTCTCGAAACAATAAAGGTAAACAAAAACCATGCTTCCAATTGTGTAGGGAAGTTTGGTACTATCGTAAAATAATACCAATCTAACCTGGACCACTAAACAGCGTCACTAGCGTCTACAACCCTAAATTGATCCCTGTTTAATGTATTTCCCTATTTAAAACACATCCTCATCGCTTTTACATTTCATATGTGATTATTTCGCATTTTCGTACCAACCCCACACCGATCAGGGGTTCATAACAGTAAAATGCCCCCCCTGCAATCATGTCGCCAGGCGCCCATTATATTACGAATTATAAGCATTACTACTGATTTTTTATGTGCCACGAAGATGATCCAGTAGTTTATATCATGGACTGTATAATTACCCTGTTCAGCGTTGTTTTATGCCTGTATCTCTGTGCGAGTATATACGGTTTCAATTTCCAATACGCGGTTTTTTTTCTGTGGCGACGACGACGTAGGGAGGACAATCAGTAAATAAACACTCGATGGCGAATTTATTGTTGGTGCGCCACTCTGGTGATATTTTGTCATTTGTTCATTTATAAATATAGCCAACTATGACACAGATGGAAGACACAATGACACAGACTCCCAGTAGCCTTCAACTTTCCTGAAATCATGCATGTAGAAATGTAAGTATTAACGCCACCACACGTCTGTAAACAGAAAAAAACAAGTTGGTCCTGGCGACTTTACTTGTTATCTACGGTTGTGCGATGTAACAATCCATAAATTTGTATATACCTGTACTCTTTTATTTGTGCAGAGATGTTAGAAAATCACACGATATGCTGTAAAAAGCGAGGAGGATTGTGTTTTAAATAGGAAATACATTAAACAGTGATCAAATTTAGGGTTGCTAGTGGACGCTGTTTATTAAAAAACTAAACAGCCCTAAAATTGATCACGTTATAATGCATTTCCTATTTAAGACACATCCTCATCGCTTTATACAGCATATCTGTGATTTTCCTAACATCTCTGCACAAAAGAAAAGGAGTACAGGACATTAAAAAGTTATGGATTTTGCGTTCCACTAGACCCTGATCGGTGGGGTCGGACCTAAAACACCGCAAAACACAAGCAAACGCCCACAAACCCATGAAATCCCTCACATTCGCATGCAACTTCAATAGCAAACATTAATATCTTCAGCAAACTAACCACAAACCTCCAAAACTACCACAAACCACCAAAAACTACCACAAACCACAAAAACTAACACAAACAACTGAAACTCCTACAGAAAACATAACCTCACCCTATTTTCGAGGTTTGTGATTAGTTTGCTGAAAGATGTGTTTTGCTACTTGATTTGCATGTTATTATGACGGGAGTTTCAGTGGTTTGTGGTAGTTTTGGCGGTTTGTGGATAGTTGACTGAAAGATATGTGTTTTGCTATTTGATTGCATGTATATGAGGGAGTTTCCAGCTGGTTTGTGGTGGTTTTGGTGGTTTGTGATAGTTTTTTGGAGGTTTTGTGGTTAGTTGGCTGAAAGATATTAATGTTTGGCTATGATTGATGCAATGTGAGGAGTTTCATGGTTGTGGGTGGTTTGCTGGTGGTTTGCTGGTGGTTTGCGGTAGTTTGTGTGGTGTCGGTGTTTATACGACCGTGATCGTGTGGGGACGTTTGTTTTGTGTTTTTTGTTTATTAGGGATAATTCCTCAGAGCCATAGAGCAACTTGATCTCCGCTGCAGCTTAGTGTTGGCCGAAGCCATCACCCCGGGAGAGGGGGGTCATAAACCCTGTGCTAACCCCGACCCATTCAATGCTGGGTGGACAGGGGCTCGGGTTTAAAGAAGACGGACCATCTACTCGGCTCCGCCCGGGGATCGAACCCGGGGACTTCGCGGGTTGTGAGCGAGCTGTAAACAAGCGAATGAGGATGTGTTTCAAATAGGAAATACATTTAAACAGGATACAATTAGGTTGTAGACTCCGCTAGTGGACGCTGTTTAGTATTTGACTAAACCTAACGTTTTCAAAAACCTAAGTTTTGTGGGGAAGTTTACAATATTCAATTTTTCAAGTATAATATCAAATTACAAAAACAAATTTTAATTTATATCAACAATATGTTAAATTGCGCATGTGAAAGATCTAAAAATATTATGATGGGAATGAATGAAGGGTTCGAACGGCTGCTGGACTGGAAGGTTCGAAGATGACTATGTGGAAGTTTCGACGGTGTCGTCGAAAAACGCTTTCCGTCGGAACCTCTGTTACCGGTGTGGGTTGGTACGAAAATGCTGAGGAAAATCAGATATGCTGTAAAAAGCGGATGAGGATGTTTAAATAGGAAAAACATAAACGGTGATCAATTTAGGGTTGTAGACGCTTAGTGGGCACTTAGAGGACGCTGTTTAGTATTTACTAAACAGCGTCCACTAGGTAGCGTCTACAACCCTTAAATTGATCACTGTTTAATGTATTTCCTATTTAAAACACATCTCATTGCTTTTTACAGCATATCTGGATTTTCCTAACATCTCCTGCCCACCAAAATAAGAGTTACAGGGCATATCAAAATGTATGGATTTTGCGTCCACAACGTAGATAAACAGTAAAGTCGCCAGGACAACTTTTTTTTGTTTACAGAAGTCTTGTGGTGGCGTAATACTACTATTTCTACAACAGGAATTTCAGGAAAGTGAAGAAGGGCTATCTGGAGAGTCTGTGTCATTTTGTGTGTTCATCTGTGTCATTAGTATGCTTATAAATGAAACAAATGGACAAAAATATCACAGATGGGCCACCAAACAATAAAGTCGCCATCTAGTGTTTATTTACCAAGTGTCCCTCCATTACGTCGTCGTCGCCCGGAAAAAAACCCGCGTAGTTGAAATTTGAAAACCGTATATACTCGCAGATACAAAGCAGAAAACAACGCTGAAACAGGGTAGATTATACAGTCATGATAATAAACTACTGTATCATCATCACCCCAGGAGGCGGGTCACAAACCCCTGGCTAACACCCGGTACCCATTCACTGATGGGTGGACAGGGGCTCGGGTTTTAAGAAAGACCACCTATCTATCTTCGCTCCGCTCGGGGATCGAACCCGGGACTTCTCGGTTGGAGCGACGCGTTGGTACGACGAAAATGCGAAAAAATCAGATATGCTGTAAAATGCGATGAGGATGTGTTTTACATAGGATATACATTAAACAGTGATCAATTTAGGGTTGTAGACGCTAGTGGACGCTAGTAGACGCTAGTGGACGCTGTTTAGTAGGACCCATCTAACCTAACCTAAGCTAACCTCACCAAGTCTAACCTAACCTAAACAAATCTAACCTAACCTCCTAGCGGTGGGTTCGGGGGGTTCTCGACACTTCGGACATTATTCTGTGAGGATTGTCAGGTTCACACTTCTCTGGACTCTGAAGAAATCCAATGAATTTTCCCTAGATCTAGGGAATTTTTTCAACACCCCTAACTCAAAAACTATGTGGTTGCGACGCATATTTTGTACCCCAGCCAAATATCCTGCATTCCCAGATACCCAAGCTTGTTTTGTGGGAGAGGGGGAGTATGGGCAAACACTAGAATAATACCTAACTTTCTTATTTTCAATGTTCTTAAGTGTCTTACCTCACTTGTGCTGATGGCTTCTTGCTGCTGCTATCTGCGCGGTACACACACACATACACACGTGGTAGTATTTATAGTAACCTCTTCATTCAAGGGTTTTCTGGGTGTAATGTTGTCAGTCTTTCCTTGGTGGTCCGTATTGCCTTGTTGGTTTTGGGCGCCAATGTTGTTCTTTAGGGCTGCCAGGGTTCCAGGATGGATCCTATGAGCCCTGGTGATGTCCTATGATGCTATCACAGGAGTGGCAGCTGCTGACCTGTCTTCTTCAGGAAGGCACAGATGAGGCGGATGCCAGTGTGTCATCTATCGTGTGGCAGTGGCACTGTGGCAGGCTGGCAGGCTGAGTGGCAGGTGAGCAGGGTTGTGAACTTTTGTAGCCGACATTATCGTACCGAGCCACCAAAATTTTCGTATTTTCAGATAGATTAATTATCGTTAAACCGTAAATAAATAATACGAGGTCAGTTAGATAACTATATACATTGAATTCAGCATTTCCGTATAAAAAAATTATTTTATCTTATCACCAAAAATAGCTAATATATCCAATCATGACACAAAATTCCATGTTCATTTATTTTTTCCAAAAATAAATTGAAATTAAATAAACAAAAAATATGTTTAGTAACACATAAAAGACTCAAAAGAAGCTGAACTCCACGAGAACTCTACGGAGTTATCATCTTTCAAAAGAAAAGAGGAAATCCCTGTTCCTCCACCTTCTATTCTTTTATCCCCTGGTCAGGCTGGCGCTATAATGATGGTGTGTCAGGTGTCGTTGGACTAAAAGCGTTTTCTGCGGGGAATCCTGATTGCAACGAAAAATTCGGTTGCTCAAATTTCATCCCTGTCAACCATCCAAGGGAAGATGATTGGCCCGACCCGCAAAAAATTTTGTGATGTTGTTGTGACCGTGTGCACACCGAAAATTTTCCGGTTGCAACCCAAAATCCCCCGCAGAAAAAACGCCCGATATAAGATCATGTGTAAGGATAAAAGTAAACACATTCCCTTTTCCCTTAACACACTGCGCTGCTGGAAGAGAACCAAAGTACGGTACGGGCGAAGTAAGTTTCTTAGCGTGTCTGGTAGTTAATCTGCCTAAATACCCTCTCACAATCCTGCGTTCTATGCGGCAAGCAACGGTCCAAATCCCATCGCAAAGGACCAAAAGTCAAACTCAAAACTCTTCCTCTCGCGACAGTTGACAGCGACAGATTTTTTTTTTTTTGCGATGACAATTTTTGTATGGACTTTATGATGTAATTATATTTGTGAGGTAAATTATGTATTTTCGTGAATACGATTCTCAACCATGCATCGTACATCGTACGGATAGTCAAATTATCGTACAAAATACGATAATTATCGTACAGTTCACAACCTGTCCCCCCCCCCCCAGATGAGTCACTGAGTGAAGGGTTCCCAAGATTATTGCCAGGGACTCTCACCCAGGAAATATGAAATCCCCCCAAAATCCCCCAAACCTCTGTAAAGTTTCCCCCCCCCAAAAATCCCCTAAATGACAAATTTGAAATTTACTTATCATTCGATAAAGTTATTTAATAAGGGATAAAGCACACTATATTTTTTTATATATATTATAGGCCTCTTCAATTGCCGACATTTCATGAAACCAGTTCACGGAACCCAAGAATTCAGGCGTTCATTTGCTCACGAAACCTAGTCCGAGGCGACCCGCGTAGTGACTCAGCATACCCGTGAACTTTCCTACCCCATCCATTGGTGGGTAGAATTTTCAGTTCATTCCAGTTCATAACAGAGAATGGCATGGCAGAAAGTTAAATAAACAGGGGAAGAGTTAAAAGTTTGGTTAACGAGGAGACGAAGTGGAAGAGGACCTATGAAGGATAACCCAACAACGCGTCACAAGAAGAAGAAGAAGAAAGAAGGACGCCGCTTTATATGTCCTGTCACAAGATGAAGAAGAAAGAAGAAGAAGAAGAAGGCCGCCGCCTCTTATCAAGCCAACCATTCACAGTACAGACTGGGGATTGATGTAAACTATCCGCCATGCTTAATTTTAGTACCATTTCTTTACCTCATACCTCACACAATACCTCATCATATCTGCAAAGATGCCAGCCGTGTATGGGACTGGTACATATATCTTCCTCTTCATCACTAGAATCGTCCATCATTGAGCTTATTAGAAAAACTTCCCCAAGTGGGGAGTTTCTAATAAGCTCACGATCAAGCCTGTTTCTCGCGCTGTCATATCACTGCCCTTTGAGCGTGAATGATCTCATTTACCGTCAAATTCCACTGTTGCTTTTAGGGACATATCAGAATTACCCGTCAATACAACAACTGAAACAGTTCCTAATAAAAAAATGTAGTTTATCATTTTACTGTGGACTTGGTGCGAAAAAATGGCAAAACCAATTGAATACCTATGAAAACTCAATTTTTTAGATGTCTTTCATGAATAAAACGCAAGTTCAAGCAGAATGAGGCTTCCAGGAAATATCTACCTTTATGTAAGCCCATAACTGAGTACCTATTTTGGGTGTGTCTTGTCTGTCTTGCGACGAACATTTAACCAGGAAAGTAATTTTAAGTGCTTGGTGTAACGCGAGAAATTACATTAATGGGTGAAGAGATGGAAAAACACATAAGTATCAATAAGCTAACGAGGAATTTTCCTCCACGGCCTCATCCTGAATCACTGGTTAGGCTTATATTTTAAGCCAGTGGTAGTGACCAGTATCGAACGAAGTGAGAAGGAGCTGAACGGTCTCGGTTAGCATTAGTAGCAGACGGACTCCCGGTGGGTAAGCCCAGGGAGGTGACCTTATTCGCCCTTGGTAAAGGTATGGTTGTGAAACGTTTGTTAACTAAAGATGTAGACATGATTACTGGTGATCATTTTGTTGACCAAGACTAATGAAAGTGCATTACTTAGGGTCCCAAAGTTAGGAGCTGTTGGCGGACCAGGGGGCCGAGCTCACAAATAGCAGAGGGGCAACCACACATGTCACAGCCAGGCCGGTGTTGAGGACAAGGAGAAAAGAAGGAAAATAGAAAAATAATGTGAAGAGGGAGGAACAAAGTGGAAGTGGGATAGACTACGTATACATTATATTAGGATAACGACTGAGCATTACATGTGCGTATCGTTAAGGGGTAACAGTGCGACTGAAGTTACCCAAGGATAGTAAAACTATATTAGGATAACGACTTGGAGCATTTTCGCGTGCGTATCGCTAGGAGGGAAGGAAGACTTAATATTAAATAACTGTGAATGTATAATAAAACTACATAATGGAGACAGTAAAGGTTAAAATTATTTTATAATTAAAAATTTTTTAACGCGTTATCATCTGTTTCCCAACCATCCTTACTATTTTCTTAGATCTTTTATTTTTTTTCAACATATTTTTTTTCCCATTTAATGTGGGGGGTGGCAGCGGAGAAACCCAGGACTGTAGAGTACACTCCCAAGGGGGGCACTAAAATGGAAAACAAAGGTGTAGATGGTCAAAAAGCCTTTACTTTTTTGGTGACAGCGGTTTGGATCCATTCAGGGTATCCGCGTACCCACGTGCAACTAACCCCTTTGGTTAGTTTTTGGATTTTTCAAGGCAGTTACCCAGTGATCACTACTGTACAGATGGTGTGTGCAGATTAGGTGAATAAGGGTACATATAGGGTATAGGTAGCGTTGTGGATTTGATAGTTCGCTCAGGCGGGGGAAGTAGATGATACTAAAAAACAGTACCCCGGGGTTTCACAATGCTAACATAGACGCGTAAAAAATTTAGTGAGGGCCCGGGAAAACCCGAAGGGGAGTAGTAAAAAGGGTGAAACAGAAACAGCCACCCCAGCCCCGCTGTTGAACAGAAAGTGAATGGGTAGCGCGTATGCGTGTTTTGGGTGATGTAGGATGCGTAAAGGTGTGTGGATGTGGGTGATGTGACACTAATCCAGTGTGGGGATGCAGTGGGAAACGATGCCGAGGGGAAGTGGTAGTGATGGTGGGGAAGTGGAGGGATGATGAATGGTGGATGGGGGGCTTGTTTTTAAAATCTTAACACTAATGTAGGGGGGATGTCAGAAAAAGGGCGGAAAGTTAGATTCCCGTATTTACGGTTAGTTTAACTTTAGGTAGAGGTAACAGCTCTTTGAAAACTAGACGCCCTAAAATAAGCAACTTTAGGGTTTTCGGGCAGAATGGCCCCCTTAGAAAATTTGCTTTAGAGGGGTAGTAATGGAGGGGAATTTGTACAAAAACACCATCTTGAGAGAGGAGGCCAGTGAAGAGATGTGTTATTTTAATGACAGAAGTTTTTAAATCTCTCGGGAAAGAGATTAACTTTCCCCACTTTTTTCCGTGAGAGAGAGAAAGGAGAGGGGGATGAAGGGTCCCCTAGACAGAATGAAAAGGTTAGAAATTCTTGTTTTAGAGGGTGACATAGATTGCATGAACACTAAACCGCTGGGTTGTTTAGCCCCAAGGATGTGTTTGGGCTCTGAGCTTTGCTCGTTGGGGAAAGAGCAGGAGTTGTATGCCTCGCAAAGGAGGTGAGCTTTACCCCAAAGTTTTGAGGGTATGGAGTAAACCCAGTCGTGATTTCCCCCTACGCCCCTACGCCCGGGATAGGGGGGAAAAAGAAAAAAAACCATTACAGACTAGAAGGCGAGTCCAGTCGCCTTATAGGGGTTTGGCCTTTACAAATAAGAGAAAGTGAGAAGGGTTTTCATTTCAAAGGGGGGTGAAGGCATTTCATTAAAATACGATTTCCCAAAATGGTCAAATTTTCTCTGGGTGAGGGGAAATATAAGTTGAGAATACATACTATCTCATTTTTTTTGTAAAATGTTTGGGAAGAATTGGAAAAGCAGGATGATATTTTTTTTAAAAATGATAGACCTAAAAAATTTTTTTTGAAATTATGTGATGTATATGATAAAATTTTTTTTTGTTTGATATCCCCGGGAGGATGCTTTTGAAGGATGAGGATAAGGACATTTTTTTTCGGGGGGGGAAAAAGCTAGTAACGCGAAAATACATTAATAGGGGGAAAAGAGAAAACATAAGTATCAATAAGCTAACGAGGAATTTTCCTCCCCGCCCCATTTCCCGAATCACTGGTTAGGCTTTTATTTTAAGCCAGTGGTAGTTGACCAGATCGAAACGAAGTGAGTAGGGGGGCTGAACGTAGGTTGCATTTTGTAGCAGACGGACTCCCGGTGGGTAAGCCCACTGGGGGGGACCTTTTTCGCCCTTGGTAAAGGGGATGTTGTGAAAGTTTTTTAACTAAAAAGTAGACATGACTTATGGGATTCATTTTTGACCAAGACTAATGAAGTGCATTATTAGGGTCCCAAGGTGGATGCTGTTGGCGGACCAGGGGGGCCGAGCGCTCACAAATTAGAGAGGGGGCAACAAACATGTCACAGCCCCCCGGGTGAGGACAAGGAGAAAAGAAGGAAAAAAAGAAAAAAAAGGGGAGAGGGAAAAAAATTTGGGAAGTGGGATAGACTACGTATTACATTTTATTTGGATAACGACTTTGGCATTAATGTGCGTATCGTTAAGGGGTAAAAAAGTGCGACGAATTACCCAAAGGTAGTAAACTATATTGGATAACGACTTTAGCATTTTGCGTGCGTTCGCTAGGAGGGAAGGAAGATTAATTTAAGATAACTTGTGAAGTA
Source organism: Chionoecetes opilio (assembly GCA_016584305.1). NCBI lineage: Eukaryota > Metazoa > Arthropoda > Malacostraca > Decapoda > Majidae > Chionoecetes > Chionoecetes opilio. The sequence continues at coordinate 16,723 of JACEEZ010008693.1, forward strand.
TAATAACTACAAAGGAGACAGTAAAGAGTTTAAAATATTATAATTAGAAAAAAAATATTAACGCGTTATCATTTTGTTCCCCAACCCGTCTTTCATTTTTCGATCTTTATTTTGTTAATCATATATTTTTTCCCCCTTAATGTGGGTGGTGGCCCGCGGGTAAACCCGGACTGTAGAGACATCCCCAAAGGGGGGCACACTAATGGTAACAAAGGTGTAGATGGTCAAAAAAGACCCTTACATTTGGGAACTCGAGAAAAGTACGGGATGGAAGACATTGTAAGGTTTGTTACAGGAGAGCCGCCGCCCCTCGACCCCTCAATGTCCTTCCTCTGAATCAATCAACCAACCCTTCTCTTGAATACCCCAGTCCTCTGGTTTACCTTTGTAACGAAGGAGGTGGGGGGGGGGGTGCAACCCCCCCCTCTCAAACTTCGTCACACATAAAAAGGCTAGGGGGAGGGAGCTCGAAAAACCCTCGTAAAGGGGAAAAAATTTCGAGTGTATGGTACAAAACCTTACGAGGGGGGTGAGGGAGACTCTACCGAGCCGCACTCCCGTCGGGTTTTCGTTTGGGCCCCGGGGGGGGAAAAATAGGGTATTCTAGGGATATGTTGGGGAAAATTCTGCTAACCAATCACAGAGCAGCGCCCTCAGACGCGGCCTTTCACCCCTCATCATGCTCTCAGCTGTCAGGGAGCCCCATAAATAAATTTTAAAAAGACTTCAAATGCCGCTGTTATGCTAAAATCGGCCTCTTTTGAGAAATCGTCCCGCGGAGCTTATTTAACCTAAAAACTTACAACACTTAAAACAAACCCATCATAAACCTTACCAACAAAAAGACCTAAACATAACTTAAACCCAAACCTTGTTTGCGGTGTTGAGCAAAATTGGCTGATTTCCAAATAGGGCCGATTTTTGCTACTATCGCCCGAAGTTACGATAAAAAAGCTGCCAATTAGCCTTTCAGGGTAATATTTTCCCCTGATTATACAGAGACGTACCCCGGGGGATACCTGAGCGCTGATCAAGGTTCGAGTCTCGCGTGCCCGAAAATAGTATCTATAGACCACTGGGGCCAGCCCCGTACGTATGCCGTACCCCGTGGCCCCCCGGTACTCTTTTATAGTGGCCCAAGAACTGCGCGTTCGCTTTTTAGGTCAGAAAAGGGACACAGGGGGGGTAACACCCCCACTGGAAAAACGGGGCCCACTTGTGTGCAAGATAGTAAAACCCTTATAATGCCTTGCTGTGTGTATACGTGGTGTGTACTAGAAGTCGCCCTTTTGATACCACCACCCCCCAAAACCGATCATTTTTTAGGGGCCCCCAAAACGTGTATGAGGGAACTGTAGGCTACGTTTTGATTCAAGAAGCGACCGATTTTAAATTTTTAATATTTTGGGTTTGCCCTGAGGGGGAATTTTTTTAAAAGTATTAGGTTTTGATTTTAAAAATTTTGATATATAGGGAGTCAATGAAGCAAAAAACACATCACTTTCCCAAAAAAGGCAAGCATGAAATGGAAATAATAAACAAAAACAAAAGTATAGTGTACAATTTGGAATTTTTTTTTATTGTTTTTGACGTCTACCGCTTAAAATTTCACTCCCTTGGGGTTAAGGGTGCTCCCGACCCCCTTAGCCTCGCGGCCTTGTAGCAAGTAAAAAAATGGTTTAAACCCATTTTCCCTTAGAGGCGCTACGATTTTTAAAAGCCCCCTTAGGGAAAATTAGGGGGCCCGAAAACTCTTCGAGCATCTCTGCCCGGGGGGACTATGGAGGAGAGGGGAAGGGAAAGTGGGAAAAGACATTTATGCTGTGCACGGCTTTATTACGCCAAAAAACTACTAAAAACCACAGAAACAATAGTGACTGCACGTCTTTTACGAAACTACACGCCCCCAAACTCCGATCCCCCCCAAAAAACACAAAGTAAAGGGGTAAAAAGCAGGGGGGACTATACAAAAAATAGGGGGAATTTAAAACAAAGCAGGGAAAATGGGGACTCTCTTTATGGGGGAAAGGTATGGGGGAGCGGATCCCACAAAAATTCCCGTAGAGGTTTTAAGGAGTGTGATGAGTTTAAGCGGATGATGATAGTTATGGGGATGAACCCTCGGTATTGAAAAAGTTAGGAGTATCAGAAAATAGGGGCCGTGAGGTAAGGGAGCGGCGGCGTGAGCTGTCCCTCCCTGGTCGTTTTCAACTGTCAAAAAGGAAAGGGGGATGGGAGATCCTGCCCGCGGGGTGGTTTTTGTGGAGATGCTTTAAAAGCCACACCCCTGTCCCTTTGGTTAAAAGTTCGCGTAAAAGAGACATAACACCAAAATAAAGGGAATCAGTGGGAAAGTTAATAAAGTAGATATTTCTGAAGCCTCATTTTGCTTCAACTGCGTATTTTTTATGAAAAGGAAAGATTTTTTAAAGATTGAGTTTTTTAAATATTCAATTTTTTTGCCAAAATTTTTACCAAGTGCCCCCACAAATAAAAAAAAAAAAACTAATTTTTTATAAGGAAATGTTTTAGTTGTTGATTGAAGGGTAATTTTGATATGTCCGAAAAAAAACAGGGGAATTTTTCGGTTTAAATTTAAAAGATATTCACGGGTCAAAAAGGGCCCGAGGAAGTTTAGATGCGGGGGAGGGCATCTTTCCCACTTAGCTTTTAAAACCCCCAAGGGCCCCCGACACGGCAGGAATAAGCTTCCTTCCTCTTTTTTGCCCCCTTGGTTTGTTTTTAAAAAAAAAAAAACGGGGGGTTTTTTCGTTCCAAATTTTGGGCATGCGAAAACCCCAAAAATGAACCCAGAACCCAACCCGAACTGAAAGAAGGTTAAAGCAACTTTGGCACAAATGGAAGGGCCTTTTTTACATTTCCCTTTCAGCTTTTCGGGAAAATTGCCTTTTGTATAATTTTACAGTTTCCCAAAGGGAGTCTAAAAATTTTGATGTTAAGGATTTTTATACAATACAGGCCCATCATTCATAGATAGTAATGTTCATTTTTTAGCAATGGGTTTATTTAGGGCTTTTAAGAACCCTATAACACTATTTGGCTAGTAATTTGCACTAAACCCCCCCGTTTTCCCCTCCCAAGGCCCCTCTTCAAAAATTTAGATGTAATTCATACACGAACAAAAATGTAGCCTATACTAATATACTACTAAAATTACTTCATACTAAGGCATCTTATCTTTGCAAAAGCCCTAGAATTTTTTTTTTTCGGTTTTTAAATTCTCCCCTTTTTTCTTTTTTCACTTCACTGTCCCCTTTCTTTTTCCCCCAAAACTCATCTCTTTCCCACCTGCTTTATTCTCCCCCTTCCTTCCTTTTCACTTTCTCTTTCCGTGCTCCCCCTTTTCCCCCCCCCCCTCACGGTTCCTTTCCCTAAACCCCAAATTTCAAAAAAAAAGGGATGGAAAAAATTTCAAAGAATAGAAAAAAACCGTGCACAGGACAATTCTTTGGGGGCAAAAAGGCTAGCAATACGGCAGGCATTTGGGGGGGAAAAAAGGGGCATCTTTGGTTTAAAACAAAAGGAAAAACATGAAGGCAAGGTTTGGGGTATGTCAAAGGAGTGATTTAAGGAAGGGAAAAAATGAATGATAAGAGAATGGAGGAGACAAAAAATGATCAAAAAGGGTAAATGGATGAAAAAATTGCAAATCATATTGGGGTTGCGGAAATTGGGGGGGGCACTGGTAGGGGGGGTTTTTTTGACTGGTCAACGTTTCTTTTAATTTTTAATTTTTGGGGAAAGGGTTTGATTAAAAAATTTTCAAAATTTAAGGAGGGTTTAACTTAGCTTCTGACTTCACTAATGATTTTTAGTTTGGGCCCCCTTCTCCCCTCGGAGAGTATGAACAAGGGGGGTATACTAAGGGGAAACGGGTAAAAAGGTTTAGGTATGGGATTTTCTTTCCACCAGCCCTGACGAAATATTTCAATGATACTCCCCGGGGGACGTTAGATTTAAAATTAATATTAGATTGATCTTGGTAGTCGTGGTTGGTACGAGGGGTTATACCGAACAAGGCTTTGACTCTTGGAAGTGTGGGGAATTATTTTCCTAATACAGAATAATCACCTGGGTTTTTATAATAACACAAGAACTATATTTGTAAAGATATCCTATTTATTTTGTGACATGGTAAGTCTCTCACTTGAGATCATCTTCAGCATATAAGGGTTAACACTATACCGAGAAAACTCTACTCGGGAATAAGAAACTTGACTTCACACCCTGACGTAGGAATTTTCCTAAGTTATGAGATAAAGCTCTAATGAGCATAAATCTCCTTCACTAGAATTACTATTCAGGGAATTGCCCTACACTAGGTAACATACCATTAATATTTATAAATCACACATGGAAGATAGGTATCTAGTAGAGAAAGAAAATGGCGAGACAGGTTTGTATGTGTTACAGTAAGACCATTGTGGCCGTTTGAGGAGGTTTCGCGCCAACTTCAAGAGCGCAGAGAGAACAATCTTCGTTAATAACACTTATAAGGATGGGCGGAACATCTATGCCTTAGTGACACTGAACTGTACCTATATATTTATATAGAAATATATAGATGTAATATACTAAGGGAGAAAAACCACCGGAGCCCGGGGCAGATGTCTTACCTTGAAGAGCGCAGAGAGAACAATGACTCGTGCCCTGCGGGCTTTCCGCACCAAAAAAAGAACTTGTTTGGAAAGTCTCACCGTGACCTTAAATGAACAACTTATAATCCCGAACCAACTATTTAAGTAATGAAAACTCGCGTATCCCCCGAAGAGGCCGCCTTAATACAAACTGGCTACTTTGATGTAAGAGAATTTAATGTCTTTAATCTAATATTCACGAAGGATGGTTTTATATGTAATGTCGACAATCCGAACACCTATTTCAGAGTGGAGTGGTATGGAAATCGTGTTCAGGACTTTGGTAGGCTTTCATTTAGCGTGTATCATTATTACACCGCCATATATGACCATAACCGATAACGATAGGGATTATTTTGAAAGCCATGAGGATTTTAGGAGGGTTCCTAAATCTGAGAAGATGGTTTGGAAAGAAAGAAAAGATGGAATACGTTAGTTATGACTGATCGCAGAATAATTATTCCACGGAACTTTCTCGCACAAGGGGGTGTCGGAAGAGAGGAAGTGAAAGAACGAAAGAAGATAGAACAAAATGGCGTCTAGGATGGCCAAACTGATGCGAAAAGATGGCGGAAAGAAAAGAAATACGATGAGTCATATGTGAAACTGAGAAAAGAATTACTTACAAGACATAACTCGGGAATTTTATAATAATAATGCTCATACTATCATCTCCCGAATAATGGGCATTACAATATATGAAGGAAATTGGAAGTAGTCTTGAGGAATTGGGAAGAATAAAAAAAGAGAGAAATTAAATAAGAAGATAGAGGCATGGGATACTTGATAATCTTTCGTAGCTCACCTTCCTTTCGTGTTGGGGGAAGCCACCACCCCGGGAGGCGGGTCACAAAACCCCGGCTACACCCAGTACCCATTCACTGCTGGATGGACAAGGGCTTGGGTTTTAATTAAGGAAAAGGGTACGCCACTATACCTTCAGTCTGCCGCGGAGTCGTGCGTGTTGGTGTCTGGCATCGCTAGTCGCTACCCGCCGGTGGTGAGATGCCGCCGCTCACCACGTACTCTCGGCCCATCACCCCAAAACAATGGGGAGTTTTCAAAGCTAAGCCGCCAGATGTCCCTCGCGCATCTCACATCCTCAGCACTTTCAGGCTGAATGATCTATCATTTACCGTAAATTCCCTGTACTTCTTTGGACATATCAGAATTACCCTTCAATACAACAACTGAAACAGTTCTTAATAAAAAATGTAGTTTATCATTTATTTGTCTGCACTTGGTGAAAATATTGGCAAAACAATGAATATTTGAAAACTCAATCTTTAAAAATCGTCTTTTCATAAAAAAACGCAAGTTCAAGCAGAATGAGGCTTCAGGAAATATCTACTTGTATGTAAGCATTCACTGAGTACCTGTTTTGGGTGTGTCTGTCTGTCTTGCGACGAACATTTAACCAAAACAGAGTGTGGCGTTCAGCATCTCCACAGAAACCATCCCGCCGGCAGGATCTGTTATCATCCACTTTCCTGTAGACACCACACGGTAGGAACTCAGCACAGCGCCCCCGCTCCTTACCTCACAGCTCATATCTCTGATACTCCTAACTCTCAATACCAGAAACTGTCATCCTAACTATTATCACCCGCTTATCTCATCACACTCTCTATCCTCTACTGGAATATTCGTGGCATCCGCTCCCACATACCGTTTCCACATAAAGGAGACTTTCGTCTTTCGAGACGGAAATAGTAAACAAACGCTCTCAACTGTCTTCCATCCCGGACTGTTCGTTGAGGTGCCAAGCACTTAAATTACTTCTTGGTTAAATGTTCGTCGCAAGAGAGACATATACACCCAAAACAGGTACTCAGTGAATGCTTACATACAGTAGATATTTCCTGAAGCCTCATTCTGCTTGAACTTGTGTTTTTTTATGAAAAAGCGATTTTTTAAAGATTGAGTTTTCAAATTTCAATTGTTTTGCCAATATTTTCACCAAGTGCAGACAATAAAATGATAAACTACATTTTTTTATTAAGAAGTTTCAGTTGTTGTATTGAAGGGTAATTCTGATGTCCCAAAGAAGTACAGAGAATTTACGGTAAATGATAGATCATTCAGCCTGAAAGTGCTGAGGATGTGAGAGCCTGAGAGACAGGCTTGAGCGTGAGCTTATTAAAAAAACTCCCATATCACCACAAGCGGCTGGGTTGTTATATGGCCTAATTTCGTTTGTATACTTGCCCTGTTCAGTTCTTGAGTAAAAAAACATCATATATACTCAATTTATGAGTATTTTTATGTATGTTGCGTCCTCAACACCACCTATATAGGCAGTTGCCTTGTTTTAACAACTTAACGTCTTTAAGTACGTCATCAATCTCCTCGCAGAATATCAAATCAGCTGATGACAGTTGCTAAGTTCTTAAGCATGGACGTTAGCGTCTCTGAATGTGGCCCCTGGCGGACAGACATTCTTGTCTGAAGAAAATTTGAAGGCATTTGCAGTTGAATAAGTCAATTGACTCAGTCAATCAAAGTGATTTAAAACATGAGATACCTCTAGTGAAAAAATTACTCATGAAAGAACCTGAACAACTTACATCAATCGCACAATTCCTGTCATTCATATGTCCGTACAAGACTTCATTTGACTGTTTGTATACAGATTATTGTTGATAGCCGTAACTCTTCCTGTTACCAGCGCTTCATGTGCGAGAAGCTTTTCAAAAAGGAAATTAGTGAAAAAAATTCTCAGAAATTTTATGACAAGTAACATACTGAGTAACATCGCACTATTGTCGATTAAAAGTGCACTCGCTGAAGGAATTGATTTAGATTGCTTTGTTGATGAATTTGACAGTCGGCATGATAATCGTATGATTAAGCTGCACTAAATATATTGCTGCCGAATGAACAACGTATCATCAGCATTGTGTCTAATGTAGCATTTGCATAACCATGTCTGAAAATCATAGCTATTTGTCTACAGTATTTTCAACGTATGATGTTATAGGTAGACTTATATAGGTACGTACATAATGCATTTCTGTAGATGTGCATTGTAAAAACTGTCATATTTTTTGCATCTTAATTGTTTATTATGTTTGGTATTATGCTTACTATTTTTACGCCCCCGTAACTTACCAAAGACAGTTCACACTGTTCTGGGGCTGGTGTTCCGAGGACTACTTACTTAGGCAACTGTCAGAGCACTGGCGAAGGAAAGAGCGTCACCTTTAACCATTTATTACAACATGGTAGTTGATAAGCACACAAAGTTATACAGGCGGGGAGTTTATACACTTCTCTTCACGCTCAAGCAACCTTTTCAAGCATTCATCGAGCACAGGCGGAGGGACGAGAGGCGGGAGGGGTGAGAGGCGGGAGAGCTATTAGATCCGTGCGTTACCAAGCTACCAAGGCGACTGACTCTCCGTGTCTCTTCATCGCGTCGGCGCGTCCCTGCCAGACCTGCCCACCCTCTCTCACTGCGGCCTCTCCAAGGTCGCTCTTATCACCCGGCACCCTGACATAGCCAGGCACACACACATACACGCATACACACATACACACATACACACATACATGATTACATCATTACAATCGTAACACTATGTCCATGTCCCCAGCAGCGTCGCCGTCTACTACACCGACGGCTCCGTCGACCCTGAGAGGGGCCTGACAGGCGCTGCGGTGGTTACGGGCGGTGAGGTGCTGTCCTGGAGGACGCCGACCATTGCCCACGCTGCAGACGGAGCTGGTGGCAATAGAGCGGGCGCGTTACAGCACGCCCTGGGTCGACAGGAGGTCGTGGTGATTCACACCGACTCCATGTCTGCCCTGCAGGTCCTACGGCAGCCCCGCACACCGATGAACAATGTGCAGCTCACCACCGCCATCCTGGGCCACATCCAGGTCCTCGCCGCGCAGGGGCGCCGCATAAGGCTCAACTGGGTGCCCAGCCACGTAGGCCTCCGTGGCAACGAGGCAGCCGATGAGGTGGCCCGGGAGGCCACCAGACATCCAGCGGTGACCTTGACTGTCTTGCCCAGCATACAGCGGGCCAAGGTACTGGCCAGACGTGCTGCCGCCTGTGCCGCAGGGCAACAGTATCGCCAGCTGGTGCAGACTTCGAGGCAGGCAGCCTGGCACGCCCAGGCCACGGACAACAGGAGGTCGTCCTACACCGACTTCGGCTTGGCTACGGGACCCTGGAGGAGCTGAGGGACGGGTTTGAGGATCGGCCGTGTGAACACTGTTCACACCTGGCCCGCCATCCCTTGGCCCACTACCTGTTGTCCTGTCCCGCCACGGCGCGGCTCAGACAGCGCGTCGGCCCGCTGGAGGACGTGGCCGCTCACGTGCTGCGGCAGGTTCTGGAAAAGCTGCCCTCCTCCTGCTGGAGGTGGCGCGTGATGCCCCACCATCCCGATGAACAAAACTACTAAAGAGCGGGAGTGACCTCACGCCCCGCCCACCTGTGACCTGACTGTTGCTGCAGCTCCAGCGGCGGGCTGATGCCCGCTCATCTGTACTGTTTTTATGTATATATGTATATGTATGTATTGTACGTATGTGTATGTATATATATATGTATATAATTTTCTTCTCTTTATTTTTTATTTTATGTTTCTAGCCCTTGTTTGTTTGTTTGTTTGTTTTTCTTCTGCCAAACTGTAATAGATGTAAATAAAAAAAATAAAAAAAAATGCATTAATTACTCATCTTTTCTGCCCTTATTCCACACCAAGAGTATTGCTCACAATGCTCAGTGATAATGGCGCAGAGTTCCGTAATACATTGCTTACGGAGATTTGTACATTGTACAATATTAGGCAGACTTTCACGGCTTTCACGGTCGCATAACATCCAAGCTTGAATGGGCTGGCGGAGCGCGTTAACAGGACGATCCTTGACGCGTTGAGATCTGTCGTAAACAGTTTGCACGACAATTCCAATGAACTGCAACTCGAGAAATGCAGTGGTCGCTGGCAGTTTTAACTCAAAGGTGTGTCTACTTGTGTTTGGCTCCGCGACTAATATTTTCATAAATCAATTTCGCGATAAATATTGATGCACCGCATCTGAATACCAAAAAATATAGTTCTTCTATTGTTCTACTAATTGTATGGATGACATGCATTACGATGGAACGTTCTATAATAGCAATTTAATGCAAATTACTCGCCTCGAGTAGCAGAGCTTAATATATTTTTACATGTATATTGTGGCATGTTAAATTTGGGCGATGTTCACACTGTTTTCTAAGACAGTACTGCTGCGTCTGGCAAACGCTTGTCAAAATACAACAAGCAATGCTTTGGAAAAACGAAGAATAAAGAATGCCGAAATCGTCCTGTTGCTGCGACAACGTAGGTTATAATGGACCCTACCCATAACTACGTCACGGTTTGTTTACATCGGTGCATTGTGGGGATAAGGCGGGGTCGCCGCGGGTGGACCTACGAAGGAAAACTACGGCGATGGAAGAATTTAGAGTTATTTTGCGCGAAATTGATATTCCAGGTGCTATATTACGTGCTCGTTCTCGCTGCAACTATAGAACCTAGGTATGGTGATGTGCAGAGCTTCTAACCAAGAAACGAGTCATAAAGAGCTCGTCAAAAGGTAACAAATGGTAGGTAGTAAAGTGTCCCACCCTGCTTT
>JACEEZ010008694.1:0-27500 GCA_016584305.1 Chionoecetes opilio
GATAGAATAGTGACTTTTTTCCTTTGTAAAGGGACTACGACATTGCGGTGATAATGTATGGTGGATTCCTCCTTTTTTTCAAGGGGCCCTTGGCTCCCCTTTCCAGGAGGGGGATATGCTGCCTGACTCTGCACCCCGGCAATGGTTAGGAGTCCAAATCCTGTGGTGACACCAGAGCATCGCTATCATCAGAGCAGTGGATGATACAGTCGATCCGTGCTCTCTTCCTCGCTGATGTGCATCATGCCGTCAGACAGTCAGCACACACCTGCAAAAAAATATCACCATTAAACATTACATGAACAAACAAACAAACACATTTACATGGAAACCATTCTACATATGTTTGCTCCTTCCAATAATAAATTATCCCCAAAATATCACAAAAAAATCACCAAATATGAATAAAAACCCCTAAATATGGGGAAACTTGAAATATACATCGGAATAACTCTTGTAGAGAATCAAATTAGCTACAAGAGCTGTTGGAATATATTTTCAATTTCTCCCATATTTAGGGATTTATTCCAGATTTATGGGAAAATCCCCAAAAATTTAAATTTTTTTTTAGGGTAAATCCCAAAATATGGGGAAATTTGAAAAATACCTAGGAACAACTCTGGTAGAGAATCAAATTCTACATAGGTGTCCAAAGTTCGCAACGATCGTGTGATTGATTTTAAAGAAAATGAGGAAAAACCCCGAGCGTCACGCTGAAAATCTTTTTTTATGGGTAGCACCCCCATTGCATCAAAAAATCAGACTAAGCTACCAGTGCGGGAAGGCTATCATATCTTAATGTATTTACAGTCACTCTATAAACATTTTAGTACCATTCGTGTTTAGTCACCCCAGGTGGTACCGATATCTGGCCTGGCTCATGGACTAAATCAAAGTGGCTACCTGAGGACAACTGTAATCCAGACATTCTATTATTTTTTAATTTTCAACAAAATCCTTTAAGTTTGTTGCTCTACTTTAATTTCACTCCTAATGCAATTAAACGGTGCGTTTGCTTCATTGTCTTTGAATACAGTGTTCCTTAAAGCCATGATGTACAGGTGTGAGTTATGCCTAAATATATGCCAATAATGTAGGAAACCGTCATCATGATATTAGGAGTAGTCCCAAAAACACGTAATTCATAACGCAGTTCCGTCCCATCACAGCGGTGCACAGTAGGGCGGGCTGGTGCTTGAGGCCTGTGCCCCCACACAACCTACGGATACGTACTGCTAGAGCCGTGCGGTGGCGTGATGGCGCCGGCATGGCTTGGCTCCACTCCAACCCGGACGTACGGTGGCCGTATTCTATGCAGTCTGGCGTCGGGGCGCTTGAGGGCCCCGAGCACCTCATCTCCCGAGCGTCCATTTCATCCTCCAGGACCCTCCCTCCTGGGTCTCCGCAGTTCTCGTGCCCCCCATCTGCCCGATTCCCAGAAACCTCCTGGTGTTAGTCCAAGCCCTACCCCTCCTATCTTTTGCAGTGGCTGGTAGAATACACCCCAGTTTATCCAAAAGCAACCAGGTTTCCCTAAAGTGTACTGCCTTATAGACAGTGCATCCCCATCTACCAAAGTTTGCTCCAAAGTTGTCAATAGGGTTTGTACCTAACTTGTTTGCCACAATCCAGTTAGTTAAGCATGCCACCTGCTATGAAAGTTAGGTGTCATGTTATTGTTTGTATATTTATTTTCAACTTTTTTTGCCAAATTTGTTTATTGTTTGTCCCCTTTATGCTTCTAATCAGGTAACCCCGCTTTTCGGCAGGTTCATATACTTTAACCTGTTTACCGATTCATTATCAATACATTTAATTTTTCCCCATTCTCTCTCGTGAACTCAAGGCCACTTCAAAGCTAGGGTGTCGTGCTCCAGGGGCATCCACTTACCCGCTGGTTAGCCGACTACCGGTCCGGACTTTTACAAAAACAGATATAATTATCGCAGGACCGCCTTCTGGCATATGGGCCACGTCATCAACTACCGGGTGACTGACGCCCGCGACGCGGGCAAGTCAGACTCCCCCCAGTGGTGAGCGATACGGATCTGGGACTTTTCACATCACACACAAACCGAAAAATCAGCAGTGGACCGCCTTTATGGCAGTATGGGCCACGTCATCCATCCTTGCATGACGATAATTGAAGAAGAAGAAGGCTGTCAGGAAGGGACTTGCATCTTATTGTGTGGTAGGAGGAGGGTCTTTTCATGACAACACAAAATGGATCTCTACGAAAGATCAGATTGCAGCACAAAATATATTAAGTTTACTTTATCTATGAATTCTTTTATTTTATAATTAATGTTGTCTGAGTTCGTTTATAACAGCGGCGTATTGTTTGAATATTTGGACCAGAGCAGCCGCGGCTTGTTGGGAAGCAAAATACAATGTAAATATGGAGACGAGACCATACGAGTGTAGCTCAGGTCCTGTAGAATACAACTAGATATAAATATTATAAATACACACACACACATAGATATAGATATAGATATAGAAATAGAAATAGATAGATAGATAGATAGATAGATAGATAGATAGATAATATCTCTACTCTCTCTCTCTCTCTCTATATATATATATATAATATATATATATATATATTATATATATATATATATATATATATATATATATATATATATATATATTATATATATATATATATATATATATATATATATATATATATATATATATATATATATATATATATATATATATATATATATACGCAAAATATTAAATGGTTCATGCATATTTCTTCAGTCACATAATGACATTTCTTTAGTGTATTTTACTGTTTTTTATTTGATAATATTATAGAACAAACATTTACGAAGATAACAGTATATCATTTATACTGATAAACCATAGGAAGGGAAATGGGAGTATGTTCGAAAATGTCAGGAATCGCGGCATTGGCCTCCACTGGAAATAACCCAAACTGAGTAGCAAGTCCAGTATACAGTAGTCTTTGCATGATCCCACGCCGCATCACACTGTCATGCTGTCCTTCATTCTAGGTTTCTACATGTGTTTTTTTCTTTACAGTCCTCGGCAAAAGAAAAAAAAGTACTCGTCCGATACTATCCCCACATTTCCATTGCTTTCTCAATTTTTATTGTTTCAGGTAGCTGGTTCATCTTCGGAATAATATTTATTGTCTTAATTCTTTTAATGTTTCCCTCACCTTTATCCTTTAACGTTTTCTTGGATAAAAATTTACAATGTGACTGATGGTAGATTTTCACAAAAGTTCGATTTTTTTTCTTTAAATATTTGATGTGTTACCAAATGGAGATAGTTTTTTCTTCCTGTGCAAACATCTAAAAAGTGTGTTTTTTGCAATTCGAGAAAGTGATAACAAATTTTTTTTAATACACTTTTTAGACGTTTTCACGGGGAAAAACTCCATAAAAAAATCTCCATTTGCAAAAGCATCAAATAATAACCTAATCAAACCATCAAACTAACTTAAAGTAATCGTCCAGACCATTTCATCATTCCTGATTTGATGTAGTTAGAGTATAGCCATTATCGAGTGTATCAACAATATGTTGTCACTTCTTGCATCCAGTCAGCCGTTTTTTAATAATCCGCAATCAAAATCTGTAAATTCCCCGAGCTTCGAAAACGCTGCTGGCAACTGGCAGACGATGCGCCACGGCTCGGTGACGTAACAAAAGGGAGGCTACTCTTCCCGCGCTGCTGTGTGTGTGTGTAGTAGTGTTTGTGTGTGTGTGTAGTAGTGTTTGTGTTTGTGTGTGTGTGTGTGTGTGTGCGTAGTAGTGTTTGTGTGTGTGTGTGTGTGTGCGTAGTAGTGTTTGTGTGTGTGTGTGTGTGTGTGCGTAGTAGTGTGTGTGTGTGTGTGTAGTAGTGTTTGTGTGTGTGTAGTAGTGTTTGTGTGTGTGTAGTACTGTTTGTGTGTGTGTAGTAGTGTTTGTGTGTGTGTGTAGTAGTGTTTGTGTATGTGTAGTAGTGTTTGTGTGTGTGTAGTAGTGTTTGTGTGTGTGTGTGTGGTAATGTTTGTGTGTGTGTGTAGTAGTGTTTGTGTGTGTGTGTGTGTGTGTGTGTGTAGTAGTGTTTGTTTGTGTGTGTGTGTGTTGTAGTAGTGTTTGTGTGTGTGTGTAGTAGTGTTTGTGTTTGTGTGTGTGCGTAGTAGTGTTTGTGTGTGTGTGTGTGTTGTCGTAGTTTTGTGTGTGTGTGTGTGTGTGTGTGTGTAGTAATGTTTGTGTGTGTGTGTAGTAGTGTTTGTGTTTGTGTGTGCGTAGTAGTGTTTGTGTGTGTGTGTGTGTGTGCGTAGTAGTGTGTGTGTGTGTTTGTAGTAGTGCGTGTGTGTGTGTGTAGTAGTGTTTGTGTGTGTGTAGTAGTGTTTGTGTGTGTAGTAGTGTTTGTGTGTGTGTATGTAGTAGTGTTTGTGTGTGTGTGTGTGTGTGTGTGTGTGTAGTAGTGTTTGTGTGTTGTGTGTAGTAGTGTGTGTGTGTGTGTGTGTGTGTGTGTGTGTGTAGTAGTGTTTGTGTGTGTGTAGTAGTGTTTGTGTGTGTGTAGTAGTGTTTGTATGTGTGTATAGAAGTGTTTGTGTATGTAGTAGTGTTGAACCTCAGCAGGCTCCGCTAACACCTGTTCATCCACCTCGTACTCTGGCTCAAACATATAGGGTTGGGCTCCCATCACAATCTGGTTCGTTTTCCTCATATACGCGAGCAGCGTCATTTAGTTCGGTCTCAGATTAAGCATCGTACTCTAGATCTATCACAGCAACAGATTCCCTGTTTGACACCGAAGTACAATCGCTCATCATAACATTTGCCGACAGGTCTCACAGAGGCAGACGAGTGTTGTTTACATTGGAGCGTCCCTTTTGTGACGTCATCAATAACATGCGTAGCCCTGTTGGAGGGAAAAAAAAAAAATCGCGCGCTTTTTACAAAAGTCGTGTTTTTACGGAAATAAGGCCTGGAAATCAATTATTTTTGGTGGATTAGGTGTTTTGAATGTTTCAACATAATTAGGCAAAAAAAATTGGGTCTGGACGATTACTTTAACTTAACCAGAGAAAAAATAAATATTTGCACATTTCATTGATATTTTCACACTCGTTCTGACCTATAGAAACAGCAGAAAGGTGAAAAATACTTGAATCCAGACCCAGTCATGTTATACATATTAGCCTCTTTTAGCTGCATAACAGGTATAACAAGAAGTAACGGATTCAAGCTGGAAAAGCGTAGATTTAAAAAAGGAAATAGGGAGAAAATGGTTCACAAATAGGGTGGTGGAATGATTGGAATTGATTCAGTCGTCAGGTGGTCAATGCGGAGATTATTGGAGTCTTTAAAAGGAGTCTGGATAAATTCATGGATAGGGAAGAGAGGTGGATGTAGGTAGAGTTAAGTAACAGGAACTACCTCGTGTAGGTCTCACGGCCTCTTGTAGCTTCCTTATTTTCTTATGTTCTTATGACAGTAGCAAAACATAGCGGCATCAGATAACACTACGTAGCATCAATGTGTAATGTGCACGGAGCAGCACATGATTAATGAGGCCAAGGCGAGGCTGACCTATGGAAAAGCAGAAGAAAAAAACTAATATCGATCAGGAGTTTAATTTTAATGTACACGCCAAGACTCACGTCATTCAGCTTCTTGACGCCGAGTAGAAGAGCATCATGACCTTAACGAAGCAGCAGCAACAGGAGAGGCTAGTAAGGGCAACAGGAGAAGTTCTTAAGGGCAACAGGAGGAGCTAGTAAGGGCAACAGGAGAGGCTAGTAAGGGCAACAGGAGAGGCTAGTAAGGGCAACAGGAGAGGCTAGTAAGGGCAACAGGAGAGGCTAGTAAGGGCAACAGGAGAGCTAGTAAGGGCAACAGGAGAAGCTAGTAAGGGCAACAGGAGAGGCTAGTAAGGGCAACAGGAAGAGCTAGTAAGGGCAACAGGAGAAGCTAGTAAGGGCAACAGGAGAGGCTAGTAAGGGCAACAGGAGAAGTTTGTAAGGGCAACAGGAGGAGCTAGTAAGGGCAACAGGAGAGGCTAGTAAGGGCAACAGGAGAAGCTAGTATGAGCAACAGGAGGAGCTAGTAAGGGCAACAGGAGAGGCTATTAAGGGCAACAGGAGGAGCTAGTAAGGGCAACAGGAGAAGCTAGTAAGGGCAACAGGAGAGGCTAGTAAGGGCAACAGGAGGAGCTAGTAAGGGCAACAGGAGAGGCTATTAAGGGCAACAGGAGGAGCTAGTAAGGGCAACAGGAGAAGCTAGTAAGGGCAACAGGAGAAGCTAGTAAGGGCAACAGAAGGAGCTAGTAAGGGCAACAGGAGGAGCTAGTAAGGGCAACAGGAGAAGCTAGTAAGGGCAACAGGAGGAGCTAGTAAGGGCAACAGGAGGAGCTAGTAAGGGCAACAGGAGAAGCTAGTAAGGGCAACAGGAGAGGCTAGTATGGGCAACAGGAGGAGCTAGTAAGGGCAACAGGAGAAGCTAGTAAGGGCAACAGGAGAGACTAGTAAGGGCAACAGGAGAGGCTAGTAAGGGCAACAGGAGGAGCTAGTAAGGACAACAGAGGAGCTAGTAAGGGCAACAGGAGGAGCTAGTAAGGGCAACAGGAGGAGCTAGTAAGGGCAACAGGAGGAGCTAGTAAGGGCAACAGGAGGAGCTAGTAAGGGCAACAGGAGGAGCTAGTAAGGGCAACAGGAGAAGCTAGTAAGGGCAACAGGAGGAGCTAGTAAGGGCAACAAGAGAAGCTAGTAAGGGCAACAGGAGAGCTAGTAAGGGCAACAGGAGGAGCTAGTAAGGGCAACAGGAGAGACTAGTAAGGGCAACAGGAGGCTAGTAAGGGCAACAGGAGAAGCTATAAGGGCAAGGAGAGCTAGTAAGGGCAACAGGAGAGGCTAATAAGGGCAACAGGAGGAGCTAGTAAGGGCAACAGGAGAGGCTAGTAAGGGCAACAGGAGAGGCTAGTAAGGGCAACAGGAGAAGCTAGTAAGGGCAACAGGAGAAGCTAGTAAGGGCAACAGGAGGAGCTAGTAAGAGCAACAGGAGAGGCTAGTAAGGGCAACAGGAGAGGCTAGTAAGGGCAACAGGAGGAGCTAGTAAGGGCAACAGGAGGAGCTAGTAAGGGCAACAGGAGGAGCTAGTAAGGGCAACAGGAGAGGCTAGTAAGGGCAACAGGAGGAGCTAGTAAGGGCAACAGGAGGAGCTAGTAAGAGCAACAGGAGAGGTTAGTAAGGGCAACAGGAGAGGCTAGTAAGGGCAACAGGAGGAGCTAGTAAGGGCAACAGGAGGAGCTAGTAAGGGCAACAGGAGGAGCTAGTAAGAGCAACAGGAGAGGCTAGTAAGGGCAACAGGAGGAGCTAGTAAGGGCAACAGGAGGAGCTAGTAAGAGCAACAGGAGAAGCTAGTAAGGGCAACAGGAGAGGCTAGTAAGGGCAACAGGAGGAGCTAGTAAGAGCAACAGGAGTAACGGGGAGTATACAACAGGAGTAACGGGGAATGGGGGGGAGGCTTAATGCTGACTTACAAACCGTTAAATAACATAGGAAGAATAAAAAGGAGGAGGTAGTGGTAGAGGAAGAGATGAAGAAACTAGCAACTGTAATATATAAGGTGGATATATAGAATGACCTGGATTGAGATGTGTGTTTAATTTTTTTTTTTTTTAAACATCTTGACCTATAGTGCGTGTAGGCAGTGAGCTCCAGGGGTGGGATGGTAGGCCCTGGAGGTTCACTTGAGGGTTGTGATGGTTGGCCCTCGCCCGTGGTGGCGCAGGCAGGATTGTTATAGTGACGCCTGTGATTAGAGGCTCATGCCGCCCCCCTGTGTCCTCCGATGCACTCGCAATCGAAGGTAGAGTTAATGGGCAGCATGTGGGTGTTCTTAGGCCACTCGACGGTGCAGAAAGATTATAAGTGGATTTATGGGTCTCACGCGGGATCGAACTCGGGTCTTCGAAAACGCCCCCCGTAGACGCTAACCAGTCTGCTACCGCCTCCCCGAGTGTGTGTGTGTGTGTGTGTGTGCGTGTGTGTGTGTGTGTGCGTGTGTGTGTGTGTGTGCGTGTGTGTGTGTGTGTGTGTTTATGCGTGTGTGTGTCTGTTCATAGAGGGACTGAGATGTGTGTGTGTGTGTGTGTGGGTGTGGGTGTGGGTGTGTGTATGTGTGTGTGTCCGTCAATGCCAGTATCCCCGCCGGCAAGTCTATACTGACAGGAGGCGGATATTCTTTCTCGATCTTGCGGGCAAATCATCCGCCAGATTCAAGACACGACCATTATTGACAGCCTTCTCTTTCTCTCTCTCGTTTAAAAGTTGTGCCGCAACTTTGTGTGTGTGTGTGTGTGTGTGTGTGTGTGTGTGTGTATTCATCTAGTATTTAACAGGGCCTCAGCTACACTCGTATGGCCCCGTCTCCATATCTATATTTTATCATTCATCCTTAGTGCTTAGTGTTGGGGGAAGCCACCACCCCGGGAGGCGGGTCACAAACACCCGGCTAACACCCGGTACCCATTCACTGCTGGGTGGACAGGGGCTCGAGTTTTAAGAAGACCGCCCGTCTCTCTTTGCTCCGCCCGGGGGTCGGATCAGTAGCCCACACGACACCGGGACTTCTACCGTAAGTAACACTTTAGTCGCCAGCTGCAACAATGTCGCCAGCCGCCTTATATTACGAATTATAGCATCACTACTGATTTTTATGAGCCACTGAAGATGATACACAGTAGTTTATATCATGACTGTATAATCTACCCTGTTTCAATGTTGTTTTAAGCTTTGCATCTGCAAGTATATACGGTTTCAAATTTCCCTACGTACTCGTTTTTTTTTCGGGCAACGACGACGGCGGGAGGACACTGTAAATAAACATTAGATGGCGACCTTATTGTTGGTCGCCACTCTGTTGATATTTTAGTAATTTGTTCATTTAAGCCATACTATGACACAGATGAAGACACAAATGACAGACCTCTCCAGTAGCCCCTTCTAGCTTTCTTGAAATATGGATGTGAATGTAAGTATGAACCCCCACCAAACGTTCTGTACATCGAAAAAACTTTGTCCTGGCGATTTTAAAGTGTTATCTACGGTAGCTTAACCGACGTGCAACCCCACTACACACGAGTACTGTGTGTTGTGTGTGTGTGTGGGTGTGTGTGTGTTGTGTGTGTACAGTGAAACTTGTAGTAAGAACGATGAACAAACTCTCCCCTCTCCTCTCTCTCTCTCTCTCTGCCTCCTTCTCTCTCCTCCTCTCTTCTCTCTCTCTCTCATCTCTCCTCTCTCTCCCCTTCCATCTCCTCTCCCATTCCTCTCTCTCTCCATCTCTCTCTCTCTCTCTCTCCCTCTCCTCTCCTCTCTCTCACTCCCTCCTTCTCTCTCTCTCCTCTGTCTCTCTCTCCTCCCCTCCTTCTCTCTCTGTCTCTCTCTCTCTGTCTGGGGCTACGGAGTGTGACCAAGAAGCGTCAATATGATGAATAGCCGCAAAGCCGCCTCCGGACGGCCTTTTTGGTCTCCTGCGGAGGGCTATTGGTGCCTACGGCCCACCACCTGTGTTTGTGGGCCTTCGGCCCCAACACAGACTCTCCGATAGCCCTTCTAGCTTTCCTGAAATCATGGATGTAAGAAATGTATTATTACGCCAACCCATTCACATCAAACCCCCAACCCATTCACTCACCATTACCCCCCGCCACCCATTCACTGACCCCCATTATCCATCACCACACACCCATTCACTCACCCATTACCCATCACCCCCCATCTATCCCTCCCCCATCACCCATCACCCCCCACCCATTCACTCACCCATCACCCCACACCCATTACCCATCACCCTACCCATTCACTCACCCATTACCCATCACCTTACATCAAGGTTTCCTCAATTCTCGCAACCCACTATTTTTTCACAATTCTCGCTAATAGGCTGCTAAAAAAAGAAAATAAAAGTGATCGGATCATCTCATAAATGGGCTTAAAACCTTCCCCTGCTCGAGCCGGTTCCAAAACTGTGCCATATGAGGGGATTCCGCCACAGGGGGCGGCACCTGGAGCGGACACACACACACACACACACACACAGACACACACACTTTCGCTTATATTATTATAGATAGAAGTTTTAAGTTCACGCTGACGGGAGGTTGTGTCAGGCAGTCACAGGTGTTGCCTTTGTGACTATGAACAATGATGCCCCTGTGATGTTGGTGTAGAAAAGGAAGTATTTGAGGCTGCACTGATGTCAACCTTGCTGTGTGGGTGTGAGTGATGGCCCAGGGGCGACCTATAACCAGCTCATAAGCTGTACATGTGGTGCATTAGACAGCTGTTAGGGGTAAGAAAAGGTACTTGTAATGATCTTTGTTTGTTAGAGCTAGGATACCCACCTTGGCGTGTTGGAAATCGTCTGCAATGCTCAGCCTCCATTTTCTTGGCCATTTCGCGTCTTGACAAACAGTAGTGAGAGAGAGAGAGAGAGAGAGAGAGAGAGAGAGAGAGAGAGAGAGAGAGAGAGAGAGAGAGAGAGAGAGAGAGAGAGAGAGAGAGGATAATAACTACGTCAAGGTGACAGGGAAAATATAAAAAAGAGGAGCATAAAGGAAAAAGAAAGAAAGAAAAAGACACGTACGGTAGCAAGAACAAGACAAGAAAGTGAGAAAAAAATGGTGACTATGAACTTTTTTTCTTTCTTGAGCCCTCATAACTAGCCTCCTCCTCCTCCTCCTCCTCCTCCCCCTCCTCCTCCTCCTCCTGCTGCTGTGTTTTATTTCACTTCCTCCTCCATCCGTCAGAAGGGGAGGAAGGGAAGGGACACACACCACTTACTCCTGATTAATCTAAATTTTGAAACACCCATTTCTGAAATAAGAATAAACGATGTCTGGCTGCCGTGTTGTTTGCATGTGAAGAGGAGAGAGGAGGAGGAGGAGGAGGGAGGAGGAGGAGAGGAGGAGGAGGAGGAGGAGGAGGAGAGAGGAGGAGGAGGAGGGAGGAGGAGGAGGTTAACCCACGCCCCATGTATACTACCTTTACGGCATACAAATGTTGACGGTCGCTTCTTCTCTTCTCTCTCTCTCCTCATCTCCTCCTCTCCTCCTCCTCCTCTCCTCCTCCTCCTCCTCCTCCTCCTCCTCCTCCTCTCTCCTCCTCCTCCTCCTTCCTCCCTCCTCCTCCTCCTCCTCCTCTCCTCCTCCTCCTCCTCCTCCAAACGATCAAATGCAGACTGCGATTCTAGAGAATACAATGACGTAAAACGTCGCTGCAAAGACTAATTAAGTCTAAAAAGCGTGAGTATGAAGAAAAAATTGCAAAGGAATCCAAATCAAACCCGAAAAGGTTCTTTCAATACGTTCGAAGTAAGAAAAACGTCAAAACAAGTATTGGGCCACTGAAAGATAATAATAATATCTTGGTAAATGATAATAAGAGTATGGCGTTCGTACTCAATGAATACTTTAATGCGGTATTTATTAAAGAAGACGAAACTCCATTACCAGAACCAGTAAACATGTATGCGGGACTCGAAAGGGATAGATTGGTAATAGGAGAGATAACAGTAGACGAAATATCAAAGTATTTGCAGAAATTTGACCCAGCAAAATCCGTGGGGGTGGACGAAATCTCGCCGCGACTACTTCGCGAATGTCACAGTCAACTTTCGCTCCCATTAAAGATTATTTTCAATAAATCGCGAAGAGGACAAAAATGTTCCTAGTATGTGGAAATTAGCTAATGTTACACCGATATTCAAGAAAGGGAGTAAGAGCCTCGCAAGTAATTATCGCCCAATTAGTCTAACGTCTGTGATTGTTAAACTATTTGAGAAAATATTGCGGGATAAAATAGTGTCTTTTCTCGATGAAAATAACTCAATACTAAACTCCCATCATGGATTTCGAAATAAGAGATCCTGCTTAACAAACCTACTGGATTTGTTTAATGTCATTTATTCAAACTGGGACGCTAAAATTCCCACGGATGTAATATACCTTGATTTTCAGAAAGCCTTCGATACAATTCCCCATAAGCGACTGTTGACCAAGCTAAGGGAAACATGGCTTAGGAGAGCAATTATGTTCATAGATTGGCGATTGGCTTTCAAATCGTAAACAACGGGTAGTAATAAATGGCGAGGCATCTGATTGGTTAGATGTTACTAGTGGGGTGCCTCAGGGCTCGGTCTTGGGTCCTACTCTTTTTCTGATATATATCAACGATCTGGACTGCGGACTTGTATCTAAAATATCGAAATTTGCAGATAACACCAAATAGGCGGTAAAGCATATACTAGAAAAAAACTGCGAACTCATACAAAGTGATCTCGACAAACTATCAGATTGGAGTTTATAAATGGCTATTAAAATTCAATTCCGATAAATGTAAAGTAATGCATATAGGCAACGATAACCTCAAATATAACTATCAAATGCAAAATAAATCGTTAACTGAAGTACAGCAGGAAAAGGATTTAGGTGTCATCATCAGTAATGATCTGAAAACCAGTCCGCATTGCCTAGCTGCCAATAAAAAAGCAAATATGATGTTGGGCTTTATTAAACGTAACTTTGAACATAAAAACTCCGAAAGTAATGACACAATTATACACGTCCTTGGTTAGGCCGCACTTGGAATATGCCGTTCAATTCTGGTCGCCCTGTTTCGTAAAGATCAAGCCAAATTGAAATCAATGCAAAAAGAGCAACCAAACAAATCCCATCTCTGCGAAATTCATCTTATGAAGAGAGACTGCGGAAACTTAATATGTTTTCCTTAAAGGATCGTAGAATCCGTGGGGACTTGATAGAAACCTTTAAGATCCTAAAAGGATTTGATGTCATTAATCAAGAGAACCTATTCGAGCTTTCAACTCAAGTGACAACAAGAAATAATGGTTTAAAACTAAACGGTCAACGTTGCATCACCGATCTCCGTAAAAATTATTTCAATGTTAGAGTCGTTGATCGATGGAACAAGTTACCAGCAAATGTTGTCGGAGCCAGCACAATAACTACATTCAAAAACAGACTTGACGCGCACTGTAAAGTAAATGGGTATTTATAGTGCGAATTCGTATCTAGTCCCCCGTATCGATTAGTTTTTAGTGGTAGTTGTAGTTAGTATTTTTCATATCCTATCATTCTGCACTATGAAACTTCCATGTTCCTATCCTCTTTAGGGACATGGTATCATTTTCCAACTGTTTTCTTACAAGTAGTTGATAGTTAGTAGTATGTAGTTCAGCAGATACCCTCGCTATGGACCAATAGGTCTCCTGGTGTCTGTTATTCCTATGTAATCCTATGTAATCCTCCTTCTCCTCCTCCTCCTCTTCTTCCTCCTCCAGCCTAATCCTCCTTATTACTCTGTCGCGCCGTCGCCCACACACACACACACCACACACACACACACACACACACACACACACACACACACACACACACACCACACACACAACACACACACACACCACACACACAACACACCACACACACACACACACACACACACACACACACACCAGACTGTCCAACTGTTTAAGTGTTCAGTTAATTTGAATTATTATTTATTATAACCACGTCTACGTTTCTGTTTGAGAAAATATACTGATGCCAGAAATCTTGAAGCAAACCTTACGTACGAGATGTGTCAATGGAAAAGAATGAAAATGCAAGATTAACTAGACATTTTTTTTTTTTTTTTTTTTTATATCTAATCTATACTTTTTAATAATTTATCATACTATCTTACATACTATTTATAAGGCATAGATCTTGGGAAAATGTGTGTAGATATGAGTCATAAGAAACATAAGAACATAATGGAGGCATCAAAATCCATTATCTATTATTCTAACGGTCATTAATGTAAAGACAAGGGATGAGACCAATTTTCTATATCTATATCTATATCTATATCTATCTATTATCTTTCGAGAACACATTATCATCATTACTTGTACATCCTAGCTGATACACTATAGCAAAAAGACTTCTCTAACTGACATATGCATCATTGATTCCTGGGGTTTTGTACTTTCACTTGAAATAAAAATGTACTTAACCCTTACGACCCAGAACGTAATTTCCATTGTAATTTGGGTGTCATTAGACGATTTTTAGTAACTATAAGCAATATTTTTATTACATAAGACTTGTTTTAGTATCCTAGTTGACTAACTAATTTGGTATATTAAGTCACTTTTCGTAATTTCATGGCTAACAACAGACGATTTTTTATAGCAAAGGAAAGATCTGGGCGTGAAGGGGTTAAAAATGTTTGAACAATACAGATAGACCCCACTTATTATACCTAGCATAACATTTGCCCAGCCTTTATTCCTTTCCTTCTTCATCATCTTATTGTTGTTCTTGCCTCTTCGTCTTCTTGTTCTTGCTCCTTCTTCTTCTTCTTCTTCCCATCTTTATTAGTCCTTCTGCTATTTCTGCCATTTCTAATTTCTACATGCTTATTTGGCCTTGTTTACCTCTTCCTCTTCCTCCCTCCTTATCATCCTTCGTGTCTCTTCCTATTCCTCCTCTTCCTTCTTCTCCTTCCTCCTCCTCCTCTTCCTTCTTCTCCTTCTTCTTCCTCCTTCTCCTCCTCCTCCTTCTCCTCCTCCTTCTCCTTCCTCCTTATCATCCTTCGTGTCTCTTCCTCCTCTTCCTTTTTCTCCTTCCTCCTTATCATCCTTCGTGTCTCTTCTTCCTCTTCCTCTTCTTCCTCTTCCTCCTCTTTCTTCTTCTCATTTTTCTTCCTCCCCCTCCTCCTCTTTTTCCTCCTACTCCTTCCTGCTTACCATCCTTCGTGCCTCCTCCTCTTCCTCCTCCTTCCTCCTTACCATCCTTCGTGTCTTCTTCCTCCTCCTGCTCCTCCTCCGTTTCCTTCCTGCTTACCATCCTTCGTGTCTCCTTCCTCCTCCTCCTCCTCCTCCTCCTCCTCCTCCTCCTCCTCCTCCTCCTCCTCCTCCTCCTCCTCCTCCTCCTTCGTTTCCTTCCTGTTTACCATCCTTCGTGTCTCCTCCTCCTCCTCCCCCTCCTCCTCTTTCTCCTCCTTCTTCCTTACCATCTTTCGTGTCTCCTTCCTCTTCCTCCTCTTCCTTCCTGTTTACCATCCTTCGTGTCTCCTCCTCCTCCTCCTCCTCCTCCTCCTCCTCCTCCTCCTCCTCCTCCCTCCTCCTCCTCCTCCTCCTCCTACGCTCCGCTGATCATTAATAGCCCAAGCACGTGACTAATTCTGGGATTACGCCCAAGTTACAGGGAGACAAATGGGCCGCGCAGACCGAGACAGCCACTTAGCCTCCCGATCACCCGTGGCAAGCCCAGGTGTGCGGAGGGGGCGGGCGAGGGGGGGGCAGAGGAAGGGGATCATGTCAAGGGGGGTTTGTGGGGGGCAGAGGAAGGGAGTCAGAGGGAGGGGTAGAGAAAGGGGGTGTTCTGGGGGACAGAGGAAGGGGTCATGTCAGGGGGGGTTGTGGGGGGCAGAGGAAGGGGGTCATGTCAGGGGGGTTTGTGGGGGGCAGAGGAAGGGGGTCATATCAGGGGGAGTTTGTGGGGGGCAGAGGAAGGGGGTCATATCAGGGGGGTTTGTGGGGGGCAGAGGAAGGGGGTCAGGGAGGGGGACAGAAGGGGACAGGCAAATGAAGGGGCTTGGTAGATACTCTTGAACTATAAGCTAGAGGTTGTGAGGAGAAATTTCTGACTGTGTGTGTGTGTGTGTGTGTGTGTGTGTGTGTGTGTGTGTGTGTGTGTGTGTGTGTGTGTGTGTGTGGAATAATAATAATAATAATAATAATAATAATAATAATAATAATAATAATAATTAACGGCTTATTAATACATGCACACAATAGGCAGCCAGTGGCTGAAAATGTGCATTGGAAATAAAAGGTTAAAATGGTAAAAGAAACACCAATCTTGAGGTAAAAAGTTGTATAAAATATCGGTTACAAAGAAATATGTACTTAGTGAACAAGGTCTACAGAGTGCCATGAGAAGCGTAACAGGGCGAGGTAAGGTAATAGTACTGCAGATAGGTGAAAGTATTGTGGGTTTGATGAAACAAGCATGGAATTTGGTCCGCAGGTAGACTATGCCTCAGTGGTGATTTTTAGATTTAGGGCCATCTCAGATTCGACCTGTGACAAAAATGGCGGCCATTTTCAAGATGGCCGCCATCGCTTATTTGAAATTCTTTGATATTGTAGGTTAAATCAATTCTAGGGGTGGGAATGTTTTTCCTTTGTATTATAAATCATACATCAGTAAGTTTACTGTCCACATAACAGTTGAAATGGCAAATAATTACTAGTTTGAGCTAAAAAATAAGAATTATCATTTTTACGTCATGTTACGATTTTGAAATCAGGACCACTTCGTCAAGTGCGTCAAACAACCCAGAATTATTTCTTCTGTTTTTGTAGGTAGCAGAGGTACACACAATAGCTATTATAGTCTAATTGCAAGTCAATAAGATGGAAATTGTGTCCAAACAGTAATGAACTGTTCTCTGTTCACTCAGAGCACTGTCCACCGCACTGACAAAGAGCTGTACACTGAAGAGCCGCCTTCTGGCATTTGCAGCGTCCTCTGCAGCCGTTCTTGCAGCCACATCGCAAGAGTTCCCTGCAAGCTTCTGATGCTTCTGGTAGGGTCGTCCAGGTTATACTCCATCCACCACCAGGCTTCTTGTTCCAGCCCCATTCACTTGGTGACGGAAGCTCTGGAGCAGGGGTCATCATTTGGGCCCAACAGTGACCAGCCTGGTAGACAGCTCTCTTGGTGTGTTGGATGAGTGCAGCCTGTGTAGGAGGCAGACCGTCAATAGCTCTGCCTTTCTTGCTGAACAGCTGTTTCCTTGCCTGGTTCACACCCTCCTCTGTGCTGGTGCGATCGTACAGCAGGACCACAAATCGCTCCAGTGGTTGCATCCACTCGTCAATGGCATGTGGTCTAGCATGGCAACCCAAGGCGCAGAATGCTGGTGTGACGTCTCTCCATAGGTGGTCCAGGTGTCCCCATGGCAGTCTTCTTGCCCCTGACGCCAAAACAGGACACTGTATCACATCCAGTGAAGGCGTGGAACATCGGCAAGGCCACACATCGGTCAGGACCAAGAGCTTTGGCGATCTCATGAGCAGCGATGAACCTGAAGCTCTTCCCAGCTCCAAAGGCAATCCACAGTTCAGAGATGTTGAGGCGATTGGCTGATGCTATGGCCAGGACTACCACGTCTGTATCAACTGTGCGTATTGACACTTTGCTGTACCCCTGTTGTACGGCATCCTGTAGGTGCAGGAGGATACGAGTGTCAGCCTCCTCATGCGTGCATGGCGCTAGAGCTGACACGTCCTGGCGATTGGAGCAAAGAACGCCAGTGCCTTGTGTGGTGATGAGATGTTTGTTGGTGTCAATGTCTGCCACGTTAGAAGCCAGGAAGGAGAACAGCTCCGTCTTGTTGTCGTTGATGCGGAGAAACTCTTGCCAGTTTCCAGGAACTGCACTTGATGGCTCGACTCGTCTCCTAACTCCATTTCCTCTCTTGCTGCGAGAGTCCGCCTTCAAGCTGTCTGCCATGTACAGATCCCAGACAATGTCTAGTCTGTCTACATGCTGAAGCTGGGATGTGACATACGGCACGAAGACATCAGTGGCATAACCTTGGAATGTCTTTGCAGCCCCTGGTCGCAGCATGTTGATGATGGCAGCACCATCCAGGATGCTGACCTGTACTCTGGGGGTGGAGAGATCCTCTTTCACTGGAACAAGGTTTTCCAGGCAGGGCATCAAGTCAGACTTGGTTCCAGTTCTCAGGCCACCCATCTGAGACAGAGACGGTGGACAGGCCTGGTTTTCCGTGCTGAAAGAAACTCGTCCAAATCACCATGCGTATCTGGGAGGCAATGTACAGCCTGGAGAAGAGCGAACAGTCGTTCTTCAGGGATGACATCTGTAGCTGTTTCCTTGACTTCTCTCTGACTGGTGGGAGGCTGAAAAGATGGAGGTTGTTCCGCTTGATGGGATCTGTGATAGGCACTGTCTGGTTCACAAGCCTCTCTTCAACATATGTCTCATACTGCTCGAGTCCAAGTTTCTCCATCTGCCGCACTGTGTCTGCCACTACTGTGTCCACAACGTCTCTGCTGTTCAGGACAAGGAGATCACTGCTGTATTCAGCGAACGGGTTCCCCATCTCTTCCATGGCTCGGCTCAGTGATCGCACATCTTGTGCAAATGCCATCTGTGCATGTCTCTTCTGTTCATGGTGACGTACATCTGTGTCCTGCCTCTTCTCGGCTGATCCCTCGAATTCCTGAATTAAACGAGCCATTTCGGGACCAGATACCATCCAGCGACGAAGAGCTGCAGGGTTCTCCGTCAGGCCCACAGCACCGCCCTCTCCCTTCACGGAAGCATTGTTCTGCTCATGGGCCTGGTCAATAGCAACAGCAGAGAATGCACGCTTTGACTTCTTGACGACAAAGTTCCCCTTCAGAAACTCAGCATAGACATCGGGATGGAGCTGCTTCAGTGACACCATGTCTCGTAGGTGGATCGGCACCCATCTCGAGTAGTGTGTATGGTCCAGGGCGAAGAACCAAGGGACGATCTTAGACAGGGGCTCTATGTAGAGCAGGAAGTCGGCCTCACGTATCGCTCTCACGTATACCATCACAGCCAGCTCCAGCTGCAGGATGAAGTACCAGAATTGGAATTGAGGACATGCATCGGAACTTGCATCACACCAGTCTTCAAATGGCACCACTTCACTTGCATCTTCCAAGGTCTGGATATGCTCACTGTAGGCACTCTGCTGAAGTACATACAGGCTACTGGCTGTGACTTGGTGAGCCCGTCTTGTGCGTGTCACGTGGGATGCTTTTAGAAACGAATCTGCTGTTCCACTGGTAGCAACCCCGGCCTGAACGAGTGCTCCTGTCCAGCCGCTGCCCTCCAGAAGATCTCCAAGGACCTTGAGGGACGCCATCTCGATGTGTAGGCCACCAAACATCACTACGAATCGATCCTCGCCATAACTTGTAGGCCAGCTCCATTGGATCTGCTTTGCCAGAATGTAGAGTGGCTGGTCACATGTGAGGACTGGGATCTGGCCAGGGTTCAGGACATCAACTGCCGTCTTCACGATGTCCATCGAGTGGCGGATCATGGCTACGGATTTTGCCTCGTCATGGAAAAGGGGTAGCAAGGACGTGAGAGCCACATTCATGTCTTCTGGTGGTCGTGCTGCTTGCTGGCTTGCATGGTATGCAGCCCAGGAGATCATCTCATCCTCCTTCAGGGTGTCAGAGTCCACCACCTGCTTCAGGTGCTCCAGTCAGCTGTAAAGCAGAAAATAACATAATTATTTAAACATGTAAATGTATGTACATGTGGTAATTTGTGCTTGATTTGTAAATAAAGTGGGATAATGTTTAATGAATAATGTGAAACCTACCGATATTCCTTCCGCAAGGCTTGAGGTATGAGCTGACAGTCTGCTCGGTTTGGACCTTCTTGCTTTGGCACCGGTGGGTGTTGCCTTGGAAGAGCAACCAAGGGTACATTGGTGTAGGTCTCGGGGAGAGATGCTGACATCTTCTTGGCACCAGCAGCATCACGATGGGTGTGGGCAACAGCCCGGGAAGCTCCACTGAAGTCGTTGTCTGGGTGTTGGAACAGCGATATTCCAGTTCCATGGAATGAGTCGTGCGCACTGGTTGAGCTGGGGTTGAGGTCAATGTTATCAACTGCAGCAGTCGTGAAGAGACCACCTTTCATCTCAGGAGGACAACCTGCTTTCTCCATCTTGTAGTAATGGCAGATCTTGTCGCCAAGCTCAGTTGAGATGGCCAGCACCCGGTCATAGGAAATACTCAGTCCCAGATCATACAAACGGCCCACCAGTTCACGCTTGCGAGTCTTCGTGTGGACCATCAACACAAGTAGATGGGCAGAGGTGTTTCCTTCCTTGGTTGTGCCTTGTTGTACATGGGGCTGCTGATTCTCCGACGTCGTACCATGCTGTTGTGACATCAGTAGTTGGGAAATCGTGAGCACTGGCTGGGGCATTGTTGAAGAGCTGACTGTGCCTTGATGTTTGGCCATTCAACACCATAGCAACTAACGCTAACAGAGACACTGGAACGAATCTTCCTGGCTGTTGGGTTCAAAGGAACTACCAAACTGGTTTTTCATCTTGAACATGTTCTCCTCACTATATTCGCAGCCTGGCAAGATGAACAGCATCACCATCAGCATCATGCTCACATTGCTTTCCTCAGTGCTTGTCCAACATCTTGTGTGAAATGAGGACTACATCTCGGCCTTGCTTGTGAGCTTCCATGTCTGGAAAGTAGGCCAGTACTCTCTTTTTGAGGTCAGTGGAGTGGACGCGTCCTGCAACATCAGTTCCAAGTTGTTCTAGCCTTGTTGTGTACAGATCGACCAGGTCGCTGAGTTTGAAGATGGGTGCAACTAGACTGTCCATGCGAGATATCTTCAATATAAGATACCAGCTCAGCAAATGCAAGGCCATGATTCATTATGTCCACACCAGACTCTTCATATGTTTTTGTTTCTCTAGCTCTGTTGTACAAAGAGAGCAAGCATGGCAGATGGTACCGGGCTTCTTGTGCAATCAAGTCTCCTGCACTCAGTTGGCCAGTAGGGATTTGTCCTGCAATTTCATTGCAGCCTTCCTGACATTGATATCAAGCCCAAATGTTGACGCTTTTCGAGTCAAAGACTCCCCATCTGGTGCAGGTTTGTCACGAAGAAGCATGTTTCGGCGGAAGCACTTTTCTTACCAGCACTCTTGGCGGGTGAACTTCTTTGAGCTATCAGCAGAGTTATCAGCAGCATCTTCTGGGGTTTCTTACGCTTCTCTGCACGCTGTAGTTTGTTCTGTTGTAGAGGAGCCTACATGAGTCGTGCCACTTGGCCTTGTGCCGCTGTAGTGTTTCTTCAATGCCATTCCCATCATCAAGCCTTGAAAGATTAATTGATTGGGCAAACAGCCAATCCTGTCAAAACTACAAGAAGCTCAGCAATTGTCTTGTACCCTGCTCCTGTGTGGCACGTGTAGACTCGGCTGGACAGTGAAGCCACCTCTGACGTGTCTTCCTGACAAAGAACGCACTTGCTCCAGTCAGTTTCTAGTCCCTGTGTTGATGTCCCGGGCTGTAGGGGATCCACCACCTTGTAAACTTTGGCCATTGTCACACCTGAAAGCAGAAGAATATGGTCAAAATATGTGAAAGTGATTAAATTAGCTGGAGTCTATATTAAATGAACATCACAGCCTAACAAAAACCTGCATTCCTGAATCCAAGGCCATAATTCACAAGCCATCATGTGAGCCTTCTGGCTCCAAATAATATTAAAAATGTATTTTATTCTAATTATCTTGTGACTAATACCACATCTATTGTACCCAAAACAATTACATATGCCACTAGAGTAGAAAAAACTAGAGAGAGAAAAAAAAAGTAGGGGAAAAACATAAAAGAGTGCACAGAGCACCATTGCTATGGCGGATACAACATTCCAGAAGATATTTTGGCAGCCATTTTGTAAAATGGCAGGCACTCCGCTCATGGAATGAATATGGAATGGCCCTATAGCCAAATATCTTCCCAAGCACCTTTTTTAATTGTCTGCCAAATTTCATGCTTGTTTCACTAAACCCACAATTCTTCCAAATATTTCACCTATCTGCAGTACTATAAGGGACTGATGGCCATAAATGGTCCTGACTAGAGTGGCCACAGCCACGGCCTTCTTTATACAAGGCCTGAGCGATTGGCCGTGACGTCATCAGCCTCAGTCATCTCACCCACTCCGTCCTCTCCCTCACTCTGTCGGCTACGTATACTATACAGTAATTTATAAATGCTATTTATAAATATTATCTTCGTAAATGTTTGTTCTATAATATTATCAAATAAAAAACAGTAAAACACGCCAAAGAAATGCCATTACGAGACTCTGAAGAAATATGCATGAACTTATTATTCATTTCAACTCTTCGCCATTTAAAACTTTGCGAGTCAAACTTTTGCGAGTTTCATTTACCATGAAACATAACAATAGAAGCGCAATTTTATTAGCTTTCCATTGATATATTTCGTTTCCTGATAAATGAAATACAACCATGCATACATTACCGTTAACTAAATAAATAAAATCATCAATCGGGTAGTTTTCCCGATTGATGATGTTATTTATTCACTTATATATTTCGTTTTCTGATAAATGAATTAGCACCATGCATAAATTAGCGTTAACTAAATAAATAACATCATCAATCGGGAAAATTACCCGATTGATGATTTTATTTATTTAGTTAAAGCTAATTAATGCATGGTTCTAATTCATTTATCAGAAAAAGAAATATATCAATGGAAAGTTAATAATATTGCGCTTCTATTGATATGTTTCAATAGATGTTATATCAACTCTACCTTCGATTGAGCCTACCATCCGAGCCCTGGGTCACCACTGCCTACAGGCGCTATAGGCACAAATGAAAAAAAAAAAAAAAAAAAAAAAATGTACTAACTTACTCTAACGTTCTAACCTAACCCTCAAACTAACCTAACCTAACCATGACTTTTGTTTGTTTGCACATTTTATTGTTACTTTCACACTCGTTCTGACCTGTAGAAACAAAAGAAAGGTAAGAAATACTTGAACCCAGACACAGTCATGTTCTAAATAGCCTCGACGACAACTGCAGCAGACGGATGACTACGGCGGGTGTAGTACCGTGGATGACGTTTGCGTGGGTGAAAGACGTGTTATAGAGACGGATGAATGGTGTGCGTATGGAAGGGGCTGAAAATGAGGTGAATATAATGAAGAGTGATAATGTGACAACCAGAATTTAGAGATTTTGTGGAACTGATCAGTGGCGGCTCGTGATAAAATAAAATGGAGGGACTGCAAGCTTCACACAACAGTAGGATACATTAATTTTACCAAACTCAGGTATGAGTTGTAGTGGAGGTTTACGGCCCATTTCAGGGCATGGTAGTAGTGGTGGTGGTGGTAGAAGGGATGGTGGGGTGGTAGTAGAAGGGATGGCTGAGGTGGTGATGGTAGAATTACAGCATTACTTGAAAATAAAGTCGGTGCCGCTTGATTTCAGTCTTTTCATTTAAAGTCAGCTGGGATAAGTTGATGTTTTGCAAATACTTCACTCGATTTCCCATAGTCATAGGGTAATTAAAGAAAACACTATCACCACACCGTCCACACGCACTGTAAACATGAGAGGGACGAGACTTAGCTGCCTTGACCGCAGCTCACTGTGTTCGCAAGTGGCGCGGCAGCGGCGCAGACATGAAGCGTACAGCAAATATGAGAGTAACTTAAATTTTGGTCTGGTTTTACGTAATGAAAATTCACTTAGTAACGTATTGAAAATAATTAAATAACATATAATAACTTTTTATTGTGATATATTTGTTAGTAGTGTATTAATTCTGTTGTTTCTAAGGGAATCATACACCTGGCAGTGAGTGTCTGGGGGTGCTGCAGCTCTGCAGCCCTGTGCCACGAGCCGCCAGTGGAGCTGATATTGCGTGGGAGTGATATTGGATTGATTGATTGATTTAATGCCAAAAAGGTGGAAATGTGCCAGACATCAGAGGTCTTATGACACTATGGAAAAGCATAAAAAAGTGAAGAGGTTATAGAGAAAGAGTGAAACGATGAGGGGAGTGCACATGATTGGATTATAATTTCTTATTACTCGGAAAATATTAATGAATTCTTGTATTGAGCAGTAATGTATTAGGTGTAGGAATATGAT
The DNA here is from genome assembly GCA_016584305.1 of Chionoecetes opilio. Lineage (NCBI taxonomy): Eukaryota > Metazoa > Arthropoda > Malacostraca > Decapoda > Majidae > Chionoecetes > Chionoecetes opilio. Next base: position 23,807 of record JACEEZ010008694.1, read on the forward strand.
TGGAATAGAAATTATGTTCTCGATGCTCAGGTGGTGATGATTGCGCAGTGTATACCAAGGTTACAGCGCAGTGTTTGTGCGTGCGAGGAATACATGATAGAGTGTGTGGCAGCTGCATCCCGTACGTGGTGACTGAATGAATAATACAAGCCAAGGTGTGCCGGGAAACCCTAAATTAGCCATGCAGCACGTAGTTTTTACGAGTATATACTCGTACACTCTCATTCCACTCACGTCTTAGAAGAAACGCACTAAGAAGAAAGAAACCAGCACGCAGCAAGAAGAAACAAGAAACAAGAAAAGAACAAGAAGAACAAGAAGAACAAGAAGAACAAAGAAGAACAATAAAAGCAAGAAAACAAGCAAGAAAACAAGCAAGAAAACAAGCAAGAAAACAAGCAAGAAAACAGGCAAGAAAACAAGTAAAAAACAAGCAAAAAAACAAGCAAAAAAACAACCCCGAAAACAAGCAGAAAACAAGTAAAAAAAAAGTAAGAAAACAAGAAAAGAAAACAACAGAAAACAAGCAAGAAAACAAAAAAAAAAAGAAAGAAAACAAAAAAGAAAACAAGAAAGAAGAACAAAAAAAGCAAAAAAGGAAAAAAGGGAACCCCCGCCCCTCTCCCACCCCAGCGGCCTCCTCACCGCAAGCCAGCGAGGGTACCCTCAAACCCGCCCTGTATGAAAAACCGCCCCGGGGAGAGCGGATGGACGTGACGTCAGTAGCAGATCTGCATGCGAGTCGTAGGCCGAGCTTTCTGCGTGTGAGATTACGGCGTACGGCTCTATTGCCCCCCTTTACCCACTGTTAACTCTTCGCCTTTTAAATATTTTGCACAAAACATTTTACATGGAAAATTAAATAGAACGGAATTTAAATTCGCTTTCCATTATATTTTTCTTTTACTGAAAACTATTGGCAGCATGCATAAATTAGCGTTCTAAATACATAACATCATGAAATCGGGAAATTTCCCCTATCAATATAGTTTATCAGTTAAAAGTATCTGTTTCTTTGAAATGTTTTTTCTATAATATTATCAAATAAAAAACCGAAAAACACACTAAAAAAATCCCCATTATGAACTCAAAAATATGCTAAATTTAAAACTCTTCCCATTTAATTTTTTTGCCGAAAATATTTTACATGGAGAATATCAAAAAACCTAAATTTAAAATTAGTTTCCATTGTATTTTTTGTTTTCTGAAAAATGAATTAGAACCTACATACTTAGCGTCACAAATAAAAAAATCTAAATCGGGAAAATTCCCCTTTTTCATGATCCTTTTAGTTAGTTAACGCTAATTTATGATGGTTCTAATTCTTTATCAAAAAAACGAAATATACAATGGAAAGCAAATTAAATTCCGCTTCTATTGATATTCCCTCCATGAAAAAATGTTTTTGGCAAAATTTTAAAATGGCGAAGATTAAAGTTCATGCTATTTCTTGAGATCCATAATGGCATTTCTTTAGTCTGTTTTACGGTTTTTTATTTGAAAATATTAAGAAAAAACATTTCCCGAAGATAACAATATATTTTTTTATACTGATAAACATAAATTAGGTAGGAAATTCCCATTTCATGATGTTATTATTTGTAACGCTAATTTATCATGCTGCTAATTCTTTTTCAAAAAAAAAAATATAGCAATTTGGAACTAACTAAATTCCGCTTCTTTTGATTTTTCCCATGAAAATGTTTTCGAGAAAAATTTTAATGGTAAGAGTTTAGTTCAGCATTTTTCTTAGAGTCCAAATGGCATTTCTTTATGTGTTTTAACGGGTTTTTATTTGAAAAATATTATAGAACAACTTTTTCCGAAGATAACAATATTCTTTTTACTGAAAAACCATAAAATTAGGTAGGAAAACTTGTCATCTCGGGGGCCTCGTACAGATCATCCTACGTCAAAAATCTCGGCGCAGGCCTTATAGATTGAGCCTCCTCCCACCTGAGACCCGCCACCCCAGCACTGACTCAGGCAGTCAGTACCTCCACGCCCGGGGACAATAAACAACAACAGATATCTTTCGCCGCCAGCTCCCGGAGAACTTCAATCAAAAAACAATCCCTCCTGAAAAGTAAAATGTTTCCCTTTTTGGGCCCACGTGTTTTCTATATATTGTTTTGTAAACTAATTCCCTCTCTGAGATCCTATATACAAGATGGGCTTGTGTTTGTGCTGTATTGCCCCCCTCGTCGACCCCCCGCCAACCACCCCTGCGCCCCCCCCCCAAGGGGTTTTAAATATTACCTCGTCTCTCTCTCATCTCACCATTTAGCCAGGTATAAAGTATTATTTCGTAGGTGTATCATCAATACGCAGGAAGTAGATAAAATTTGTTTTTTATAAGTAATTTTAATTCTTTAAACCCTTTAAAACGCCAAAATAGCAATGAAAACAGTGAAATATGGTTTCGTACAGACGTCTCAAGGGTCTCCGTGTTCCAACACTAGACTTAATCAATTCAAAAACGAATAGTTACTATCCGAAAAAAAGGGAAAAAGTGCAATTAAGTTACAATTGGAAGTCCTTAAGCGCACAGAAAATCTACTGAGTATACCCTCACCCCCACCTTCAGGCTGCCCTTTATAACAGACCTCGTTACGTGCAAACAAAGGATTTCTGTTTTTTTTGCCAAAAACAGGACATTCCCTTTCCATATTGTAGGGCATGGTAATCAACAGTATATGCTGTATAAAATCGATTCTGCTTTTTCATTAAAACTGGAATCATAGTTCTCATGAATGTCCATAATCCAACGTAAACAGGGGCTTAAAAACCACAGCCTCCACAATTAGAAAAACAAAAATAAAACAAATTTAAAAACCCCCGAAGGAAAAAAAACAAATTAGAAAAAAAAAATTAAAACATTTAAAAACCCCGAAGGAAAAAACAAAAAATTTAAAAAACCAAAACTAAAAACAATTTAGAAACCACGAAGAACACCAGCAAAATTAAAAACCGAAACTGAAAAAATTTAGAAACCACGAAAAAAAACACAACAATTAGAAAACCAAAACTAGAAAACAAATTTAGAAACCCAAAGGAAAAACAACAAATTAAAAAACAAGAAATTAAAAAAATTCAAAACAACAAATTAGAAAACCAAAACTAGAAAACAAATTTTGAAAACCCGAAGGGAAAACAACAAAATTTGAAAAACCGAAACTAAAAACAATTTAGAAACCACGAAGGAAAAAACAAAAAAATTAGAAAACAGGATAGAAGAAAACGCATTAGATACACGTTCCCCAGAGAACGGGGAAAAGACGACACAGACGGCCGTAAACCGCGCACAACATCCCGCCGCGCACACCCTACCACGGAGAGACCACTAGTAAAAATACCCACACACGTTTCACGCCGCCCGCCCCACGCGACTCTATTTTTTTACGTTGTACAAAAAGCAGAAAAACGCACGCAGAACTCAATGTGAAAATAAATTGAAATACTTTCAATAATTTTTGTCCATGACGTGACTGCAAGATAAACCCACTATGAAAAACAGAATTAATAATGCCGCTGAACGCACGAACTCAGGGTGCCACGCCTTACACACGTTACATTTTTGTACTGGAAGAAAGAAATGTAAAGACAGATACTACATGATGAAAAAAAAACATAAACTTGGTAGCAAAGCAAAAGATAAAATACACGATAGAAAAAAAAAACTAGAACATATGTA
>JACEEZ010008694.1:32500-42939 GCA_016584305.1 Chionoecetes opilio
CGCTCCAATGTAAACAACACTCGTCTGCCTCTGTGAGACCTGTCGGCAAATGTTATGATGAGCGATTGTACTTCGGTGTCAGACAGTGAATCTGTCGCTGTGATAGATCTAGAGTACGATGCTCAATCTGAGACCGAAATAAATGACGCTGCTCGCGTATATGAGGAAAACGAACCAGATTGTGATGGGAGCCCAACCCTATATGTTTGAGCCAGAGTACGAGGTGGATGAACAGGTGTTAGCGGAGCCTGCTGAGGTTCAACACTACTACTCACACAAACACTTCTACACACACACACAAACACTACTACACACACACACAAACACTACTACACACACACACAGCAGCGTGGGAAGAGTAGCCTCCCTTTTGCTACGTCACCGAGCCGTGGCGCATCGTCTGCCAGTTGCCATGAGTGTTTTCGAAGCTCGGGGAATTTACAGATTTTGATTACGGATTATTCAAAAACGGCTGACTGGATGCAAGAAGTGACAACATATTGTTGATACACTCGATAATGACTATACTCTAACTCCATCAAATCAGGAATGATGAAATGGTCTGGACGATTACTTTAAAGGACCCAATATATACATTTAATCAAGTTTTACCCGTGTTTCTGCATTCAGGGATGAGATACTATCATTAGCTTGATCAGTTAGGTTAAGTTAGGTGCCAATGTCCAGGTTAGGTTAACATTTCCATGTCGGCGAGAGTTCTAGGTTGGTGTTTCGGCGAGAATTCCCATCGGCGACAGATCCATAAACCCAATCTTGTATCACCATGTTGCTACCAGTGCTCCATGGAAGGTCTTTCCCCACAGTCCACCGGCCTGCACATGACCTACGAGGACAACAAGGAGTGGATCCACGGCTCGGTGCAGGAGTGGGCCCGCAGCGGGATGTCGGTGGTGGCGCGGTACCCTGCCACGGGGAGGCTGGCAGGCACACTGCTGGGCACCATCCTGACCCACCAGCAGCCCAACACCTACCAGCAGGCACTCAACAGCCCTAAAACCAAGGTGTGTATTGCAGTGGGCTACTCCCTTCATTCTTCACACGAGTTATTCACGACATTACAATTCCCTTCCAGCCAACATTCTTGACCCCTTCCACCAAGGATATACAGGAACTACCACGTGTAGGTCTCGCGGTCTCTTGTAGCTTCCTTATTTTCTTATGTTCTTATACTTTTATTATCCTTGCCCTACCGCCACCTGCACGTTTCCCCCCCAGGTGAAGACTTTGCACACCGTCCTATCGGTGCTGGAGGCCGCAGTGGACTTCTTTGCGCGCTACCAGTGTGTGGACCGCATCCTGGAGCTGGCCATGATCACGGTGTCGGAGCAGATGGGTGACCGCGGCGTGGGGCGGCGGCTGGTGCAGGTGAGCAGTGCGCCACATTGGACATGGATCAAGGGCACCGAGGCACCGACACACGGCACCCTTATTTCTCAATTCTTTGTACTGTATCTGAATTATTTTCCTTCATAGAGCCACATGGTGGTAAGAATATGGTAACGAACTCCACAATTATAAAGCCACAGACCACACCCTACACACTCGAACAGGCAGTACAGTGGTACCTTGGCTTACGAGTTTAATTCGTTCATTGATCGAGCTCGTAACTCAATTTGCTCGTATATCAAATCAATTTTCCCCATTGAAATTAATTGAAATACCATTAATCCGTTCCAGCCCCAAAAAAACGACCCCATTTTTTTTACTATACCTATATGACTGGACTGCACTCACCCTCCGCCATTTGCATTCGCCAGTGTTTACACTCTGTGTATCAGCTGTTGGAAACAGCTGTGGGTGGAGCTGGCCGCTAAACGTACTGCACTCATCCTCCGCCATTTGCATTCGCCAGTGTTTACACTCTGTGTATCAGCTGTTGGAAACAGCTGTGGGTGGAACTGCCGCTAAACGTACTGCACTCACCCTCCGCCATTTGCATTCGCCAGTGTTTATACTCTGTGTATCAGCTGTTGGAAACAGCTGTGGGTGAAACTGCCGCTAAACGTACTGCACTCACCCTCCACCATTGTTTATACTCTGTGTATCAGCTGTTGGAAACAGCTGTGGGTGGAACTGCCGCTAAACGTACTGCACTCACCCTCCGCCATTTGCATTTCGCCAGTGTTTTATACTCTGTGTATCAGCTGTTGGAAACAGCTGTGGGTGGAACTGCCGCTAAACGTACTGCACTCACCCTCCGCCATTTGCATTCGCCAGTGTTTATACTCTGTATCAGCTGTTGGAAACAGCTGTGGGTAGAACTGCCGCTAAACGTACTGCACTCACCCTCCGAGGCTCCGCCATTTGCATTCGCCAGAGTTTATACTCTGTGTATCAGCTGTTGGAAACAGCTGTGGGTGGAACTGCCGCTAAACGTACTGCACTCACCCTCCGCCATTTGCTTTCGCCTGTGTGAGCACAACACAACAGAGATGCTTCCATGGCGAGGTAACCACGTAAAGTGAACGAGTGAGACGCGGGATGCTGGGCGGATGTTGTGGCGTTCGCTGCGCCAACTAGCGGCGGCGTATCTGAAGCTCGCTCGTAGCAATAAAAAAAAAGAAAAAAGAAATCGCTCGTTGCTCGGATTTTGGCTCGCAACTCAAAGCAAAAAATCGACCGAGCGACTTCTCGTAATTCGGAAAACTCGTAAGTTGGGGCACTCGTAAGTCAAGGTACCAGTGTATGTTGCTCCTTTATATAAGCACTCGCCTTCCTGTAAGCCATACTTTAAAGAATCCCATCTTTGCCATTAGTGTTTAATCCAACGACAATTGGAATGTCATAGTTTTTCCCAGACCAGCCTTGGTGACAGGACTCAGGCGTGTCCCTTGGTTCCCCCAGGAGAGTGAGCAGCGGGGCCGCCAACTGGGCTGCCAGCTGGCCACCGCCCAGGCCACGGCCGTGCCCTCGCAGCGGCTCCTCTACCGCCTGGGCTACGAGTCGCTCTACACCATGGACTACACCACCTTCGAGATCGCCGGGGACCGGGTGTTTGACGTGGACAAGATGCTGGGCACGCCCTGCGCCAAGGTCATGGCGCGCCTCATCACGCCAGACCAGCAGGACGTCTCAGACCCCGCCGTGGAGTGATGCAGGGCGTGAAGGACACAGCTACATCGTGACTCCTCCCTTCACACACCATGACCCAACCATAGCTCTGCCCTTCCCTACCCCTCACCGCTTCAGTCCCGTGGTCACGGAAGGACCTTCCCACATCCACCCTTCCCTGACCCTTTATAGTCCAAGAGCATTATTAGCTAAAACCCAGAAATTTTGGCGAACAAGCTGAAATTTTCAGGGTAGGTCTAAAAAAATGTGTAGAATCATATAATGCAAGTCCTCAAAAATTCCATTGGTGCTTTTCTCAAAATCCAAGATGGCGTCCAAATAGCCGCTGTTTCAATATTTCTGAATAACTTTTGACAGGTTAAAAACTAGCACAAATGTCTGAATACATGTTTTAAGGTACGGGGGAACGCAATATATTATTTGCGGGTTTTACACTAGGAATATTTAATATATACCCAAACAAGAATGCAAACTTTCCTGAAACTACTGTATTTTCCACAACTGCTTCCAAGTAAGATAAAAAAAACAAATGATAGCCCATACATAACTAATTTTGTTTGGGTTTTCTCATCTTTGTATTGTGCACACACCAAAAAAGTGCACACTTGGTATTACATTGATTCATACATCAGTAGTTTTGGAATCCGTCATCCAGTGTTTGTGTCGTCAAAAACTCATGTTCATGGCATTGACTCGAAGTCATCATCGTTCACATCTAACATCGGTGCTGGGGTTGGTGCAAGATTGACCGCTACATTTCCTGCACATCGAGCTACAACATAACCCAAGTTTTTTGCAGCTGCAAGTCAGGGGTGTTGCCCCTATCCTGTTTGCATCCACATGACCCCATTTTAAAGTAAGGTGTGGGGTGCAACAGGGATATCTGTTTCTATGGGCACGAGAATTCCTCTTGTGACCGCCATCCCCATTCTGTTGGAGGTAGACTATTGCCCACCCATTCTTAAATAGTTTTGATACGTGGCGGTATAAATGTTGCTTTGCAGCAGCGCTCGTTGGAGGTAAGCTCGCTAGTTTAAATGATGAACTAAAGGAACTTCGCCTATGGCCCGTTTGTACGCGATGTGTCGGAATTCATCTGGGGACTCAACGTTGCTCGCCCCCTACAGCTTCAGGATAAAGGTTTCAACAACCCTTTCACTTTTATCATGGGTGCTTCCTTGGGTTGGTAAAGGTATCCAACATGTCGTATTAGCGCTTCGTGTGGACCATGTTAAAGCCTTACGCTTCCCCTGTCGATGATTGCAGCACAGTATCACAGCCAGTCACAGCTGAAGGAAGAGGAGGTGGTGCCCTGGCATCTCCTACAGCATTCTAAATTTCCTGAATGTTGAAGGCCGTTACAGGATTGAAGGAATATAGCATGAAGATATCTGTAGTAGTGCTTGCTCGGGCCACTAGCATGACTAGTAGATCCGGGGTCTGTGCCAAAAACAGCAACTGCCGGGTTCTTAGACTCAGCTACAGTTGTGCTTTTGAAACAATCAGTGTGTCTGCGTCTGCATCTTCTTGTTTTACCCTATGTATTATGCCAACCAATCGCATTTTTCATCGAAAAATTTGTATCATCTCTTTTTGTTGTTACTGTTTCCTAAAAATGATCTTTGAGTTGTAGTGGTTGGCGTGTCATCTTCGAACATGATATCACTAGCTGTGCACCCTTTTGAGCTCTCCGTCCCTGTTCAGCTACCTTTGTTTAAGTCAGGTTTTTTATACCCATCGAACACCACAGTCCACTCAGCTCCATAAAGTTTGAAGATGTAAGTAATGTAGGCCTGGCATACATCAGCATAGGTGGACTGCTGAGGCCAAACAAATGAGTGAAGAAGGTGACCACCATCCAAGGGCGACAGACAATTATCTGGCAGGTTGGATGGCTGGGTGAATGACTTTAACACAAGACCCAAGGAACTCTTCACTGGTTTCCGCATGACACCATCTTGGAAGAGCGAAGGGGGTTGAGGCGCAGTTTTATAAGTCAGAAAGATCTCATATCTCTGCTGTTGTTTAGGACGATGTGATTCTGTTGAACAGTATAGTTGGATTAACTTCTGCCTGCTGTCCCCCTAACTTTTACCACTTCTCCTAGGCTCCGATTGTCTTCAAATTTGTCCTTACGCGTAGTTTTATGTCTGTGAACTTCTTTCCTGACATTTCTGATGCTAGTTTTCTGGCCGATTTCTACCGCATTATCACAATTTACGGATGCATCTGCAACAATTCCAGTAGACAGAGCCCAGCCGATCAGGTTTTATAGCCAGCAAACGGTGGTGTGTTTGGGAGCCATCCGATAAAAAAATGGCGTCCGCGTTATCCCCCTTTACTGGGCACTTTGCCGCATATCTTTGTGTTTCTCTGATATCGTGTGAACTCCTGTAAAATGCTCCAGTCTATTGCAGGTGGGAACGCAGCGAGGTAAGGCATGCACCCATGTAGCCAGTGTGTTCCCCTTTTAAATTTCCCCGAAACCCTGGGGGCAAAAACCTCCCGACACTTTGAAGTTTTTCATAAAAAAAACTGCTCTATTGTTTGATCCGAAAAATTTCCCACTCCAGAATGATCCTGACGGGGGGGCGGAATGGTGAAATATCCCTTCTCCGTAAAAAGACTGTACTCTTCTGTCGGCATTGTTTCCCTCCAGGCTTTCCATTTGTTGCCAATACAAACCCGGCAGACTTTGGGGTTGTGAAAATGTCCTGCAGCATGAAAATGTGGAACCATCCCCCCTCACACAACGAGATGAAGGTCCCAGTCCCCTGTCCTCTCAGCACGAATGAATCGTTTTTAGAAGAGCCACTTGCCTGATATACTGCACCCACAGCTTGCCGGTTTCTGCTTTTTGATTTGCAGCATGGTCTAGGGGTTGTGAAACAGTATGGCTCAACTGCTTGATATATTTATCCTCAGCTACATCGCACATTTTCGTCATGGTTTAGAAAGGCCCTGTGCGGTTCTCTGTACTGACACTCATCGTGATGGTCAAGAAACTCACATAGCTTATTGAATGCTTCCTCCCGAAAGTTAACATCTGGTATTTCCTCCGTCTTTTTCATCCGAAAAAGATGTTGCACACTGCCGGTGATATTTAGCTTCAGCTGCAACCAGATCATGCACTTGCTTCACTCTGTGTGCGACATCGCTGCTCCATTATCATTTCTGTTTCTAGCTTTATTGAGTACTGTTGCCTGGAATTCCAGAGTTTCTACATTGCTTACAGGCCTTCTTCTAGAAAAAGGGATCTTATTACCCTGAGAAACAGAGTCAGAACACAATAGGCAGTCAGTTTTCAAGTCAAAAGTTTTTTATACATTTTGCCCGGAGTACGCTGTAAGGTTCAACTGGGTGCCCAGCCACATAGGCCTCCGTGGCAACGAGGCGCGCCGATGAGGCGGCCCGGGAGGCCACCAGATATCCAGCGGTGGCCTTGACTGTCTTACCCACATCCATGGGGCCAAGGTACTGGCCAGAAGCGCTGCCGTCCTGTGCCGCAGGGCAACAGTATCGCCAGCTGGTGGCAGACATCGAGGCTGGCAGCCTAGCACAAACAAGCCACGAACAACAACGAACCGTTTACGCCCCACCCAGCAGCTGTCCCGAGCCGAGAGGTCGTCCTACACCGACTTCGGCTTGGCTACTTGACCCTGGAGGAGCTGAGGGACGGGTTTGAGGAGCGGCCGTGTGAGCACTGTCCTCATATGACCCCCCATCCCCTGACCCACTACCTGCTTTCCTGCCCCGCTACAGAGTGGCTCAGATAGCGCGTCGGCCCGCTGGAGAACGCGGCCGCCCTCGTGCGGCAGTTTAAAAAAAACCTGCCCTCCTGCTGGAGGTGGCGCGTGCCGCCCCACCCCCCCGATGAACACTAAGGAGCGGGAGTGGCCTCACACCCCGCCCACCTGTGAACTGACTGGCTGCGGCTACAGCGGCGGGCTGATGCCCGCTCATTTATTACTGCTTTTTTTATATATAATATATATATATATTATTATATATATATATATATGTGTATGTGTATGTATGCGTATGTATATGTATGTGCATATGTATATGTATATTTATATATATTATGTAATAGATGTAAATAAATAAAATAAAAAATAAATAAGTATGGCACTTCATGTTCCTCATGACACACAAACCCTCTTTTGGAAGATAATATGGAACTTTTTCTGGTGTATTGTTTCCAACACTACATGGACACTCAGTGGTGTTGCCTTCTCAAAGATTTCATGAAGTCCATCTCTTCTCTCCAAACTTGAAGACGCAAGTGTACTTCGTCCTTTGTCCCCAACTACAACAGTCTTGGGTTTGCTTTCTTTGCAGATGATACACGTTTTCTGCCATACCGCAATCTGGAATAATAAAGAAAACTGAAAAATTTAAAAGTCTAATCAGCTCTAAAAATAAACAAGCTGCAGCATTGGCAATTCATGGTTGGAAGACGTCGAGAGATAAATTTCTCCATGTAGCTCTCCAAATGTCACCAGTTATATCGCCAATATTCGAAACTCGGTTGTTATCCCAATTAAATGACATTTTCAATATTTGGATCACCTAGATAGCCACTGTAATGTTTTTCCTAGTACCTTCTAACATATACTCAAGCACTTTATTCATGTTTCTAACTTGTCTAAACCATTTATGTGAAAATATGAAAAAGTGACCATTTTGGACGGAATCTTGAATTTTGAAAAATGCACAAGGAGGAATTTCGAGGACTTTTAGTATTTGATTTTACACCTTTTTTGAACTTAACCCTGAAAATTTCAGCTTGTTCGCCAAAACTTCCAGGTTTGGGCCTATTTGGGCAAATGCTCTTGGACTATTACAGGACCACAAACACTAGGTTTAAGGCTGTGTGTGTGTGTGTGTGTGTGTGTGTGTGTGTGTGTGTGTGTGTGTATGTAGTGCCGGAAAATTCCAAGAGAATGATGGGAATTTCCATCACACGATTTCCGAGTTATGTCTATGAAAGGAAAGAGAAGGTTTCAATAACCATAGGTTTAATCTAGAACTAATTGTTGCCTAAATCCAGTATATGGGAACAGTTATTTATTAGAATAAGGCCATTCAATTATTCTTTTCTCGTATTATTATCTTTCATTCGTATGGTTTTTTTCTCTCTCTCTCTAACATTCCTATCTCCCCCCCTCCATCCTCCTTCCCCCCACCCCAAACGCCAGAGTCACGAGTCATAATATGTGAGACATTAATTTCGCGATTGCCAATAACTTGTAGAGTCAAAACTTCTTATTCCCCCCTTATTCTCCTGGCAGATCGAATAACACTCTTAGATTCTGAGCGTCCTTAAAAAAGACAAAATAGAGTTGTGTTTCACATATTAATGCATAGATTAGTAGAGTCATTCGCTGAATTAAGAGTCGGCAAAGTTTCTCTCACGCCTCCAAATACCCCGTCACTGTTAAAAGCGTGTTCGTATGGCCGTTTCCCGGATGAAGTAAAACCCTCCCGTGTATTATAGTTATGAATTAAATTTTCCTTCATCAAATTAAGAGAATTGGGTTTAAAAGTTACTCATTTCATACGTATATTTACTTCCCAGCTAATAAGAGTCGCTCGACGATTCACATCCCCTTCAGGGGAAGCCTCTCATGAATATCAAAACATTTTTTTTATTTCCCGCGTTTGTGGTTCTCAGCGCGCCACGATTCACCAGGAGAAGGCACTCTTTCTTCCTCACCCGCAAGGTAAGGTGTGTCGACATTCGTCTCCTCCCCCCTTTCCCCTTTTCCCCTTTTGATAGGATAGAAGTATATCAAACTGACATATTGTTGTTGAGTGTTCATTAAATGGATAGTAGCTTATACCACGATAGTCCCCCAGACTAATTATGGCGACTCTTTCTTCCTCACCCCCGCAAGGTAAGCTTGTGGACGCCTCACAGTGGAACGCGTAGTCCCACATTTTCGTGTAAACGCAAACAGTTTCATTACTCTCACATTTTCCCTTCCCTATGTTCTCCATGTATATCTTATGTGTTCATCTTGTATGTATGTAGATGGTAGGTCTAGGAATATAGTCCGGTGAGGTAGGTTTATGCTCTTTAGAAGCTTTCCTTCACTAAATTAAACCATACATGTGCTTAAGTTCAACCAGGATAATTTCTTGTTAAATAAACCAAATGTTAAAGTAGAGATTCTTTGTTTCTTGCAAAAACCCAGGTGACTATTCCCCTGTTATGGAAATATTTCCCCACGTCCCGAGAGAGGTTCAGACTTACTTGGTATACTAATAGTATCCCCACGACTACCGTAATCCTTATATATTAAATCGTGTTCTAGGGTAGACCATAGGAATACCCGCTTGGACTGGTGGCAGCAATTCCCTACTAAATTAAGTTCATTCCAATTCCCGTCCCTAACGAGAAGAATTTATCCGTCAGTGGAGAATTATCTCAATAAATTTCATTCCAACACGCAGTTTGTCCAAGACTTAAAAACCCTGGCATCATAACTATATAAAATATATATTATATATATATATATATATAATATATAGTAATTTTATATATATATGAGTGTTCACACACACACACAACTATATATATTTTATATTATATATATTATATATATTATATATATATATATTATATATAATATTATATATATATTATATATATATATATAATGTGTGTGTGTGTGTGTCGTGTCGTTCACCCACGGTCTTGATCACGCGCTGGCCGTGATACTAGCTATTACCCTCCTAGTAGAGCTTCGAGCTCATAGAGACCACGTGTATACATATCAGTGTCCATGTGTTAGTGTGTGTGTACGGCGTGAGTGTTGCGTGTGCTTTTCATGTGTGGTGGTGTGTACGTGCACGTGCATAAGTGGGGGTTTTGTGTTGCGAGCATAGGCTAGGGGTGGTCGGGTATGCAAACGGGCGTAAGCGTGCACACGTGATCGGTGCTATACTACTAGATGTCAAGGACAACGTAACCCTCGGTCTTCCAGGACGCATGTGGCTGTTGTTCCTCGTCACTACATGTGCTTCAATGCCACACACGATAACTTGCAAACATCAGTGTCTTCAGACTTCAGCTATCGGAATCAAAACGTCATGACACGTGGCATGCAGTCGTTTGCAGTAACACAAACATGTATCATGTCCTGCAGTAAAAGTGAGGGCGGCATACATTAGGGTTGCCATATCTGAAAGCCAAATTCCGGACGCCTCCACTGACACCCATGGACCCCCGCCCAACCACTTTGTCCTTTTGACGGGCACACAGCTGCGCCACTGGCTATAGCCGTCTGACGATCATAAGGTAGAAAGATGAAGATGCCCCTATTCAAGGAAACCCAAAA
>JACEEZ010008697.1:0-15000 GCA_016584305.1 Chionoecetes opilio
GGGTCAGTGTCTGAGGTCCTGTAGGTGCCTGTCAGTGTCTCTGAGTGGTCAGTCAGTGTCTGAGGTGCGGGGTCCTTCTGTCTCTGAGGTGCAGTCAGTGTCTGAGGTGCCCCAGTCAGTGTCTGGGGTTTGTCTCTGAGGTGTCAGTCAGTGTCTGAGGTGCCTGTGAGGTGCCTGTCGTGTCTCTGAGGTGTCAGTCAGTGTCTGAGGTGTCTAGTGTGGGTGCATGTCAGTGTCTCTGAGGTGTCGTCAGTGTCTGAGGTGCCTGTAGTGCCGTCAGTGTCTCTGAGGTGTCAGTCATGTCTGAGGTGCGGTGCCGTCAGTGTCTCTGAGGTGTCGTAGTGTCAGGTCCTGTGAGGTTTGTCAGTGCTCTGAGGTGTCAGTCAGTGTCTCTGAGGTGTCAGTCAGTGTCTGAGTGCCTGTCAGTGTCTGTCAGTGTCTGTGAGGTGTGTGTCAGTGTCTCTGAGGTGTCAGTCAGTGTCTGAGGTGCCTGTGAGGTGTCAGTCAGTGTCTGTGAAGTGTCTGTGAGGTGTCTGTGAAGTGTCTGAGGTGTCAAAAAATATCTAGTCAACATTGTATGGTTGAGGTTTCATTAAAATATATTTTTTAATAGATGTTTCAATTTATAAAAAAATAAAAAAAAAATATATATATATATATATATATATAATTTAGGAAAGCTATGGTTAAAATTTCAGTAAAACATCTTATTTTGAAGTTTAACAAATATATATTCCCAAGTAGCCTTATGAATGTGAATGTTAACTTCGTTGCATTCTCTTGACTCATATCTAGCTAACTAATCTTTTTCGACTAAAAGCTTCAGTAATCAAATAAATACAGTCTGAAGATACCATGGTAAAAATTTCAGCTCAATATCTTAAGTGAAAGTGATATATTTTGAGCTTAAAACACTTCTGAATTGTGCTGCGCGGTAGTTGGCCTACTACCAAGAGAGCCGCCGCGCGGGTCTACCCTCACGAGTATAGTCCTCTATGATACAGTCATAGACCACTATATCCGACCCGAATATATAGACTATATAGACCCGAACTAAATTGGCTCACCCCTCTTTTTTTTATTTTATTCTCTTACTGTCTTCTTTATAGGGACTGGCAACTAAGCGGGCTTTGTGTTACCCATTTTTCTTGTGCCCCTGGCCAGTCCTTTGTGATTAAAAAAAAAAAAAAAAGATTATATCACTGGACTGTTTACGCCTCAGTGTTTTGAAATCGCCGTGCTGCATACTGGCCCCAACGGGGATCGTCAGTTTCACTAGAACGCTTGGTGTGGGAAGCTGTACTACCGCACTCATCTCCATAAGTGCGCGTTTTTTGTATTTGTTATTATTCCGTGCATGTTTTTATTACCGTGACATAAAAGGTTGCTACCGATCCAAGCCCTTGTGTCAAAATCAATTGGTTACGAGCCGGTTACCTGGCACATTCGGTCTTAAACATTTATAAGTGTGGGTCCAGCTATGACCTCCTCGTGAACAAGGAGACTTCACGTGAACATGCTAAGGTGAACGTACAAGTGGGTGACGACGAGGATGTGGAGTTACGTGGGCAGGATGTGGTCGTCGCCGTGAAATCATTCACAGATTTGTTGAGTCGCGGGAGGCTGGTGTGTCCCTCCCAGTTCGCTGTCTCTCTCACCAAGGACGTGTGCCACATATACAGGTGGCTTTGGAAGGAGAAGGCGACGAGGTATACCCTGTTCGGCTGCAGCAAGCCCAAGGCGACCTTCCAGCAGGTCATTGACACCCTTGGGGAGGAAGACGACCCACATTGCGCTGTGCCAACAACCACTGTTTTCTCGAGTAGGTGTACTTCTCAATTGCGGGTGCCCTGTTCAATGCCTTCACATCTAATTACAGCATAGAAAATAATAGTGAAGTGAATGCCAAGCGTAAAAACAGTGCAAGTGTCTCGCAACCAGAACACAGACAAGAAGAAAAAGCTGACTGGTTGCAATTCGTATAAAACTAAAAGTTGAAGCCTGAGTGTTTTGTATTTATTGTTCATTAGTGTGTAGCTCACACTCAGGTGAGGCGACTTATGTTGTGGAAAATGTGCGTTTGGGGGGAAGTCTATAATCTCTGAAGGCTTGAATGGGAGAGTGAAAGGCTGTGTGACCCATTTCACTGGGTGATCTTTACTACTTCTACTGTTTGTTCTCTCTTTCCCTGAGCCTCTACCCTGCCCACCTTTGTAAACACGGAGACGGGTTTTTTATAATGATGATGATGATGAGGTGTAGCCTGGTATAGTTAGTTTATTGTTTGTTAGTGTGTAGCCTAGTTCATTAAATAGTTTGTTTATTATGTAGTGTGTTGCCTGGCATAGTGAATTTATTGTTTGTTAGTTTGTGTGTGTGTGTGTGTATGTGTGTGTGTATATATATATATATATATATATATATATATATATATATATATATATATATATATATATATATTATATATATATATATATATATATATTTATATATATATATATATATATTATATATATATATATATATATATATATATATATATATATATATATATATATATATATATTTATATATATATTGCACTTGACAAATAAATTATGTTTGTTTTTATTTGAAATTGAATCCTTTCTATTATGAACTGAAAACATACGAAAATTCGCGTCGATATCCTTCCTGGTTACCGAATGAACAGTGAAGTTGAAAACAGGCTCTCCGACTTTGGGGCCATTGTGCGACAGGCCGATATTCCGTGCGCAGTCCAGATTTACAGTGGTCTATGACTCTGCTTATTACACCTGCACGAGCTTCATAATTTGCATCGTAAGCTTTGTTTGTGGTTTGCTGCAGCGAACTTTATGCCTCGAGCGTGACACAACGTTACAATTCCATATTTTATTTTTTAATTTTTTAAATAACTTAAGAATATTATGTTATAGTAGTAAAAATATTATATAAAATAATATGAATTATGAATATTAGTTAAAGATATCAATTGGAGGAGAGCGTAACAATATGCAATTTTTTTTCTGTTTTGCAGTTTATTAAAGAGTCATTCACTTGTGTTGCCACACCCCTCACTGGTGACCTGGCCGCCCCCTTGGTGGGGCCGCGCCACGCCGCGCCCCAGCCCCCAGACCGCGGCACACGGGGTGGCACCGCAGGTCAGGCCCGGTGGTGGTGCTGTGTCCGTGCTGGGCCTCCCAGCACACCAGCTCAGGGAACACCCGCTCCATGAACTCCTGCAGCTGGTGCCCGGAATACTGTTGCACAAAGTCACGGGCCAGCGCCAGCACCTGCTGCAGCAGCCACGCCACACTGGGGTCTTCCACCGCTGATTATTCTTCCTGGTCATGTCTGCGTTCATCTTCGTACTCCTGCCACGGCCGCACCATCACGCTGCGGTACACGGGTTGGCGCCGCAGCGCCTGCCCGGCGTGGCATCCCAGGCCATGCACGACCTCCCAGCATATGAGCGACAGGAAGTCTTGAAGCTGGTCACCAGAGTGACGCTCCAAGAGTTCGTCTTCCCGCCGCTGTATCTGCTGCAGCAGCCACGTCAGGCGAGGGCCTTCGATGGCCTTTGGCTAAACCAAAGCACAGTCAATATCTTCACAATCTTGACTCAAACTCTCTCCTTCATTCGTCTCGGCCTTGCACTCCTGCAGCAGCTGCAGGATCTCGCTGCCGAACTCAACGCCCCCCAGACGCAACTTGTGCCCCAGGCTGCTGTACACCGGGTGGTGCTGCACGTCAGGCCCTGCGGTGGTGCCGCGTCCGTGCTGCGCCTCCCAGCACACAAGCTCCAGGAACTCTTGCAGCTGGTGCGGGGAGTGCCGCTGCACCAGATCATCGGCCTGCTGCACCACCTGCCGCAGCAGCCACTCCAGCCTATGGTCTTCCCCCTCAGACTGCTCCTCGCATGTCTCCATACCTTCATCTGAATCTTCCTGGGCCTCGCTCATCAGCCTTTCCATTGCCTCAAACTCTATCGTGTCCAGCTCCTCGTCGTCGTCGTTCCCCGTGATTATCTTTGTTTGTCTTACTTTCACCTCATCTTTAGGCTCAGCCTGTACAAAAATCTGCGGCGTCGTATTCGCCTTCTTTTCCACCTCCACTTTCCTGTCGTCGACGCTTCTGACCGCTTTTTCCACCTTCTGGTTCCCGACCAACGGGCAGCTTCCCTTCTCGGTCTTCACGCCTTCGTCGTCGGGCACATCTGCCTCATCGTTCACTTTTTCCTAAGCTACGTCGTAGATGCTTTCCTTGTCCCTCAAAGCTTCAGTCTCGCAGGCCGCGGCTGTACCGTTTTCCTCCGCTGTGAACGCTATTTTCTTTTGCTCCTCATTGTTGGGCGCGTCGACAGGGACAGGAAGGTCAGGCGTAGGAGCTTCATCGGCTGTATTCAGATTCTCCACACTAGTGAAGACTTCCTCCTGGTATGTTCGCGGCCCATCTGCTGGCAAGTCCATCGCACAGTGCCGGTCAGAAAACACTTGTACTTGCAGAGAAACATTCAGCGGAGTAAAAGTTGATATGTCCAGTGACAGATGAATGTTGTGAGCGATGGTTTGTTGCTGTAAACACTGAAGCAACTTTCCCGGTCTTAGTATCTTTTTACGCAGTGTTTTTTGTCCTCTCTTCACCTTGATCCTGACGAAGGTGTCTGCGTGTAGGGTGTTGACAGATTCCTGGTTCAAGGTCACCGGGCAGTCAGGGAACACCTTCACGGCGTCAAATATGTTCTTACACCGTGCAGGGTCGAGGCCCATGGTCGCCACGGGAACAAAGTGCCTCTTCTTGTAGCAACAGCAGGTGTCTGTGCGCTCAGCCACCAGGTGGATGGATGTCACGTGCTTTACTTCAGGGAGTCGCACCGTGTAAGTCACTGTCTCTGGGTTGATCATCATCATCGTGATAGATTTTACTTTCCAAGAGGTCTGCTGCACACCATAGGTCCTCATATTAAGGAAGTCGCTTATGCCTTTATGTTCAGCTAGGAGTTGGTACGACTCCTAACTCCTAGCTTCGCCTGATTGGCTCATCCACATCTTGGAACCTTTCAGCTCCAGCAATCAGAGTCCTTCCCTGCCTCTGCCTCCGAGCTGTGCTGAGAGAGAGAGAGAGAGAGAGAGAGTACTACTATATATCTTGACTACTTGTCTATCCCTCCCCCCCCTTCCTTTCTCTCCCCCCCCGCGGTGCCCTATCCCTGTCCTTCCTCCTTTCCTCCCCCCCCCCCCTCCCGCGGTGCTCTAACAGACCCCCCGGAGTGCAGGGAGGACCAGGAGCAGGCGGTGCCAGTGGAGGCGAGGGAGGAAGTACACCTCAGGTGTGTGCTGGAGGCCAACCCCGCACAGGTGAGTGTCGCGGAGAGGGAGAGAGAGAGAGAGAGCCCTGCGCCTTATCTTCAATGGGAAGACGCTGGTGCGCCACGGCGAGGTGGAGGTGCTGGGGGCCACCTACACCTGCAGGCCGACCTTCAGAGCCCACATCGAGCGGCTTGCTATATAGAGATGCTTCGGGGAAGCTGGCATCCCTGAGGAGGATGTCGTGGCTTCTTGACAGCCAGGGGTCGGAGATCCTGTACGAAGTGCAGGTTCGCTCCTCCATGGAATACGCGTACCTTGCGGGGTGCGGCGCGGCGAACAAGCGCCTCGCTCTCCTTGACGAGGTCCAGGGTTGCGTGGTGAGGCTCCTCGGGGACAACGGTGCCGGGCAGGATCAAAGCCGTCTGTATGTAAAAGCCTGCGCCTGGGAGAGCGAGATGGACGTGACGTCAGTAGCAGAGTCTGCTATGCGAGTCAGTAGGAGCCGAGCTTTCTGCGTGTGAGGATGTACGGGCGGTACGGCTCTCATTGCACCCACCTTTCACCCACTGTTAACTCTTCGCCATTTAATATTTTGCTCAAAAACATTTTACATGGAGAATATGAATAGAAGCGGAATTTAATTCGCTTTCCATTGATATATTTCGTTTACTGATAAATGAATTGGCAGCATGCATAAATTAGCGTTAGCTAAATACATAACATCATGAAATCGGGTAATTTCCTATCTAATATATGTTTATCAGTATAAAAGATATACTGTTATCTTTGGAAATGTTTGTTCTATAATATTATCAAATAAAAAACCGTAAAACACACTAAAGAAATGCCATTATGAGACTCAAGAAATATGCATGAACTTAAACTCTTCGCCATTTAATATTTTGCTCGAAAATATTTTACATGGAGAATATCAATAAAAGCTGAATTTAATTAGCTTTCCATTGATATATTTTGTTTTCTGATAAATGAATTAGAACCATACATACATTAGCGTTAACTAAATAAATAACATCATCAATCGGGAAAAATTACCCGATTTCATGATCCTTTTAGTTAGTTAACGCTAATTTATGTATGGTTCTAATTCATTTATCAGAAAACAAAATATAGCAATGGAAAGCTAATTAAATTCCGCTTCTATTGATATTCTCCATGTAAAATGTTTTTGAGCAAAATATTAAATGGCGAAGAGTTAAAGTTCATGCATATTTCTTGAGAGTCTCATAATGGCATTTCTTTAGTCTGTTTTACGGTTTTTTATTTGATAATATTATAGAATAAACATTTCCGAAGATAACAATATATCTTTTATACTGATAAACATATAATTAGGTAGGAAATTACCCGCTTTCATGATGTTATGTATTTAGTTAACGCTAATTTATGCATGCTGCTAATTCATTTATCAGAAAACAAAATATAGCAATGGAAAGCTAACTAAATTCCGCTTCTATTGATGTTCTCCATGTAAAATGTTTTCGAGAAAAATATTAAATGGTGAAGAGTTTAAGTTCATGCATATTTCTTGAGAGTCTCATAATGGCATTTCTTTAGTGTGTTTTACGGGTTTTTATTTGATAATATTATAGAACAAACATTTCCGAAGATAACAATATATCTTTTATACTGATAAACATATAATTAGGTAGGTAAACTTGTCATCTCGGTGGCCTCGTACAGACTCAGTCCGTGACGTCATAAATCTCAGGCGCAGGCCTTTATAGATTGAGACGGCCTTGGCAGGATCCACGACGCCACAGCCTCCAGCACCGCCGAGACGCGGCGGGCCTCACCGTGATGTACAAGGTGCATCACCAGCGGGAAGGAGGAAAGAAGGATGGCCGGAGGAAGAAAGCCTTGATGGTTATAAAGTGACAGACAAGAATCAGTAACAAAAAAATACAAATCAATAGACACTAAAACAAATAAAAAAGTTTAAAAAAATACAAGATTACCCTCTAAGTATTTCAAGTACTGGTTTTACTGTAAGCTTTAGAAGGCAGTTTTTTTCTGTTTTTCTTAAAAGTATACAAACAGTTGGCCTAATTATGGTGATGATGAATAATGTAACCGGTAACGAATAATCATGTATCATTATGTTGGGGATGAAGGCTTCTTTGTTATAATTGGTATTAGGGATGAAGTAAAGCTTGCAACACCCTTCCTTGCATGACTATGCTGTGGTCTTTTCATTATACGTATAGTGACCTGTCTTGCTGGTCAACACGGTGGATTCAGCTGCCTTGCCGGGTCGAGTAAGAGTATTTACCGATAAGTAGATGGTCATTACAAGCTGTTATGGATCTTTGTGCGGTGTGCGTTAAGACTCTGATTTATTTAAGTTGATCAGCATTGTTTCTAACCTAAGAATTATTTGTTATTCCTCACATTTACATATCACATTCTTGTCTTGCACTTTAGCCTCTGGGACTGTTCGGTTAACACGGAGTAACCACACGTCAATGCTTAATTTTTTTTTTTTTTTTTTTACATTGAAGCCTATAGCGCCAGTAGGCTATTTATCATATGGAGGGATGTGATGGTTGGTTGGCCCTCCGCCCGTTGGTTGGCGCAGGCTGGATTTTTATAGTGACACCTGTGATGTTATAGCTGAAGGTCCGTTTTCTATGATGGTCTACCCTCAGTTTTAAGGCACCGGAATGGTCTCAATGACGTGTAATAATAGATGTCAGCACTGAAGTGGACTGGTTTACGATGACAACCAACACCTGTACTGGCGGCACCAAGAGTCAATATTAGTATTGCTAATTTAAGCGGCTATCACACGGTGCGTTTCGTCGGACTGTTTCGTCGAACTTGCCATTTGGTTGGACTGTTTGGTCGAACTTCGAGGGTCATTTCGCCGAACATGTTCGATGAAATGGTTTTGTGAAATTATATAAAATGTTGCACATACGTCGAACATACTCTGGGGTCAAAATAAGTCTATACTTTTTCTGTAAGTTATAAATAGTGTTAGCAATTATTAAGCATTGAAATGAACACCATCATATAATACGTTACAGTAAAATTAATACAGATCGGTCTATATTATATATGTGATAGATTTTCAGAAATATGAAGCTGGTTTGATGTGTTTACAATTTGCGGTAGAATGATTACTAGTAGAATATGAGATCTGAGAAGTATAACGGAGAGAATGGAAATGATGCGTGTGGTTTTCACTAAAATGGGATGTGAAATGAATGAGGTGGTTGAAAGGACAGGAAGAGAATGGATGTTATTGCTGCTGGGACTGTGTGATGACTGGTGAGACAAGGGGACGGATGATTGAGACAGGGAAAGAGTTGGAGAGAATGTGGTGTTTGTTTGTTTGTTTAGAGGATAATTCCTCAGAGCCATAGTGATCTACCGCTCGGGCTTAGTGTTGGCCGAAGCCACCACCCCGGGAGGGGGTCACAAACCCCCGGCTAACACCCGGTACCCATTCACTGCTGGGTGGACAGGGGCTCGGGTTTTAAGAAAGACCACCCATCTGTCTTCGCTCCGCCCGGGGATCGAACCCGGGACTTCTCGGTTGTGAGCCGAGCGTGCTAACCACTACACTACGGGGCCACCTGTAATATCAAGATCCGGTAAAATGGACGAGGACTGCGCGGTCCTTTTCTGAGACACTGACTACATATGGTATTATTTCACACTAGGACCGAAATTGCTTACACAATTGGGCGTGTGGTTTTGGGCCATTGGGCAATTTTCCGCCCGCCACTGGTTTCGGTGGCCACAGGTAACAGTGGCCGGCGGCCGCCCGCCAGCCCGCCCGCCCGCCACTCGATTTTGGGCTCTGCCACGCCCTGCTGGGATGAAATTATTACCCTAACCTAACCGAACCTAACCTTCTAACGGGAGGGGCTCCGTCCCCTTCGACCCCCTGACAGGAATATTAACCTAACCGAAACTTAACCTAACCGGCGCGCAGTTCTCGTCCACTATAACTCATTTAGCCCACATGAACGCGTCTTCATCTGTCGCTGCAGTTCTCTTCTAACAATCACCTCCTCCCTTTTCATCACCAGTAGCTACGTATATATATGCCCCTAAAGTTAAAACATTAACAACAAATCTCCGCGCCTCTCGCTGTCATCGCTTCATCTTTGTTTGTTTTTGTTGGGTGAAGCGGTTGGCCCAACCGTGTGCTAGATGTGTTGTCAGTGTTCGACAAACAGGTCCAACCAAATGCTTGTTTGGTTCGACGAAACAGTCCGACGAAACGCCTCGTGTAATACCCGCTTAACTCACCTCCAACATGTGTAAGTAACTGATTAATGATACACAAACACTCGTCGTAATGCTTGACATGGTTTATGACATCCATGAACTACAGTATACAGGTATTTATGTTTCTGTGATAAATGAAATAGCTACTGATTTATCATATGGCTTAGAGACATGGCAGGGGAGGTCACAACAACCTCACGTAGAAGGAGGTCAGATCAGGCCGCCGTGTGAGGGCAGCGAACTGAATTGACCCTCTTCCCCCTTTTTATATTTTCTTACTGTCTTCTTTATAGGGACTGGCAACTAAACGGGCTTTTTGTTATTCCCTTTTTTTGCCCTTGGCCAGTCCTATGTGATGTAAAAAAAAAAAAGTCCGACACCTGAAGCCTATACATCACATAGGCGGCCTTCCTTTGTCTTATACGTAGGTGTGTGTAAGGCTGTCATCACCACCAACACCACCACTACTATCACCATCATGACGTCTACTACTTTTTTCTCACTTATTTTCCTGCCGGTCTTGTCATCACCACCACCACTACTGCCACCATTATGACGTCTACTACTTTTTTCTCACTTATTTTCCTGCCGGTCTTGGCTGAAGAGTGTGGGGTGTGTGGAGGAGCCTTTTTCTTTGCTATTCTTCCCTCTTTAACACTTAGAAGCTATTGTGGTAGAAGGTAGTCACATGAGCAGCCTCGTTTGGTCCAGTAGGGCTGTTGCTCTCTGTTTTTTCCTTTGTTATTCTTTCTACTCCCTTACTTCTGCTGCTGTTACCTCCATCGCTGCCATCATCATCACCACCATCATCATCATCATCACCCGCCACCTCATGGATTCAGAAATATTACAATGACGTGCGAGTGAGTGGTCGGGAATGATGAGAGCCGCGTACCACCCATCACTCACGCGCCATTCAAGCCTCGCAAATGAACGACTCCATCTCATAGTTCATTAGTCCGTAAAAAAACCAGCGGCTCTTTATTGCGTGGTGGGCGGTGTAGCGCATAATACACCCGGCCATAGACCACTATATCTCTGGACTGTTTACGCGCCAGTGTTTTGAAATCGCCGCGCTGCATACTGGCCCCAACGGGGATCGTCAGTTTCACTAGAACGCTTGGTGTGGGAAGCTGTACTACCGCACTTATCTCCATAAGTGTGCGTTTTCTGCATTTGTTATTATTCCGTGCATGTTTTTATTACTGTGACATAAAAGGTTGCTACCTATCCAAGCCCTTGTGTCAAAATCAATTGGTTACGAGCCGGTTACCTGGCACGTTCGGTCTTAAACATTTACAAGTGTGGGTCCTGCTATTACCTCCTCGTGAACAAGGAGACTTCACGTGAACATGCCGAGGTGAACGTACAAGTGGGTGACGACGAGGATGTGGAGTTACGTGGGCAGGATGTGGTCGTCGCCGTGAAATCATTCACAGATTTGTTGAGTCGCGGGAGGCTCGTGTGTCCCTCCCAGTTCGCTGTCTCTCTCACCAAGGACGTGTGCCACATATACAGGTGGCTTTGGAAGGAGAAGGCGACGAGGTATACCCTGTTCGGCTGCAGCAAGCCCAAGGCGACCTTCCAGCAGGTCATTGACACCCTTGGGGAGGAAGACGACCCACATTGCGCTGTGCCAACAACCACTGTTGCACAGTGGCTCACATCGCCAAGCAGGCAGCGACCGACCGAGGGTGCTAGCGGGATTCAGGAACACTCGTATGATAGGGAACAGCGGGACCAAGTTGATACAAACTCCGGAACAGTGAAGGACTCTCGTCAGGCCTTGTCTGGCCAGAATAAGCAACAACGCCCAAGGAAACAACCTGACAGATTTTCATCAAAATAAGTAAAGTAACTGATCCTCAATCATGTTACTTATTAAGATGCTTGATTATATAAGATAAAATGGTCAATTATGACTTCCTACCATTTTCTAATTTGAATCATGTAGAATTGTTATTACATATAAATGAGTATCCACATGATATTCAAAATGAAAATATACCCTTAAATATTCTTGAAAATTTATGTTTCAACCCTTTCACTTATAATGATGACGTTCACAATGTTGACATAGACCCTGATAATTATCTTATAAGTGTTCTTGATTACAAAAATCCATCATGCAATTATTTTTTCCCCTGCTCTACAGAGTCACAGTTTCCTGATATTTCTGATAACACCTTTTCATTTTTGTGTTATAATATTAATAGTTTACCCCTCCATTTTGATCAATTTGTTGAACAGTGTTTAACTCCTCTAGCTCATAAATTTGATATAATAGGTTTATGTGCGACCAAACTAACCAATGATTCTGTACAATTATACAGCCTCCCTGGCTACATTTGTATTGCCAACAACCTAACACACCACAGTGGTGGAGTGGCCCTGTATCTCAGTAAGGGTTACAACTATGTCTTGAGAAATGACTTAACCATGCAACATGAGAGTATTGAAACAGTATTTATTGAAATTTGCAACAAAGAATCAGAAAACATCATAATAGGAATGATATACAGGAGGCCACATACTGATTTTAGACACTTTCTTGATAAATGCATTGATTTTATGTAGTTCAGTTTTGGTCTCCATATTACAGGATGGATATAGTGTTGTTAGAAAAAGTGCAGAGAAGGATGACCAAAATGATACAAGGGATGCGTAACTTTAGTTATGAGAGGAGATTGAAGTTATTAAAATTACACTCACTCGAGAGACGCAGAGTAAGGGGCGATATGATAGAAGTTTTTAAGTGGATAAAGGGATTTAATAAAGGAGAGGTAGGAAAAGTTCTTACGGCTTTTAACCAGGGTAGAACAAGAAGTAATGGATTCAAGCTGGAAAAGCGTAGATTTAGAAAGAAAATAGGGAAAAACTGGTTAACAAATAGGGTGGTGAATGAATGGAATGGTCTCAGTAGACAGGTAGTTAGTGCTGAGTCATTGGGGAGCTTTAAAGGGGAGCTGGATAGGTTCATGGATGGGGATGAAAGGTGGATGTAGGTAGTGTTAGGTGACAGGAACTACCACGTGTAGGCCTCGCGGCCTCTTGTAGCTTCCTTATTTTCTTATGTTCTTATGTTCTTATGTAAATTTAGAAACATAATATCAGTTGTAAGTGATGAGAAAAAACTTTGCTATATAGCTGGAGACTTCAACCTTGATTTATTGAAATGTAAAGATGACGCAACAGTAGCTGATTTCCTCGCCACATGTTATTCTAAGTTGTTCTTTAACACAATAACTAAACCTACTCGAGTAACTTCCTCATCAGCTACCATCATTGATCACATCTGGTCAAATAATTGTCCCAAAAATATTTTAAATGGCATTATATATAGCAAGATTTCTGATCATTTTCCGGTGTTTACGATTTCTAAACATGATGTATGCCCGACTCATACTGGGGAGGATAATAAAAAAACTATTATGTACAGATATTATAGTCGTGAGAACATTAGCAGTTTTAAGAAATCTATGGAAAATGTCTCATGGGACCTAGTTTATGTTTCAAATAACTCTAATGTAATATATAGTAACTTATCTATTATTTCTAACGCTCTTTTCAGCAAACATTTTCCTTTAAGAAGTAAGCATATCAATAATAACCACGAGTCCAAGACATATATAACACCAGAAATCAAAGACTTGATTAGAGAGAAAAATAAGCTAGCGAGAAAGTACGCAAAGAGACCCATCACGTACGGAGAGAGATTCCGTAGACTTCGCAACCAAGTTACACAAGCAGTACGAACAGCTAAAGGAAACTACTATAAGACTAAACTCAAA
Source organism: Chionoecetes opilio (assembly GCA_016584305.1). Classification (NCBI taxonomy): domain Eukaryota; kingdom Metazoa; phylum Arthropoda; class Malacostraca; order Decapoda; family Majidae; genus Chionoecetes; species Chionoecetes opilio. The sequence goes on from JACEEZ010008697.1 coordinate 13,361, forward strand.
GAATGTTCTGGTAACAGCAAAAAAACTTGGAATATAATAAATTCAGTTCTAAGTAGACAAAAAAATGACGTACTGAGCAATACATTTATGAAGAATAATGTAGAATTAACTAAACCAGATGATATTGCGGAACAATTCAATTCTTATTTCATAAACATAGAAAAACAATTAGCAGAAAGTACTAAAGAGTCAATCACAAACTTCACATTTTACATACATGCAAAATAGAGCAGAAGCAACATTTTCTATGACCCACATCACGGAAAACGAGTTAATTAACGCTTTGAGCCCCTGTCAAGTTCCTCTCACTGTCCAACATGTCCTAATATCCTGCCCCCATCTTACTCCTGCCCGTTCCAGTTCCTTCCCTCATTTGTCCTCCCTTTCCCGACCTCCCTGTCTTGCGGACATTCTCCCGGAATCCCCCTCCTTCTCCCTGGAAAATTTAACCTCCTTCCTCCAACAAATCCACATCCTACATCTGATCTAACCATCCTGCTGTAACATTCCGTTCTTTCCCCTTCCCTCATCGTTTCACTATTATTCTTTAACCCCTCTCCTTTATATGCTTTGCCATAGTGCCATATGACCTCTGATGTCTGGCACATTCACCTTTTTAGGCATTAAATCAATCAATCAATCAATCAACGCTTTGAGCCAGTTGCGGGATTCCTCTCCGGGCAGTGATGGCATACCAATGCGTATTTTAAAAGAAGTAGTCCCATTGTTATCAAATATTATTTTACATCTCTGTAACACGTCATTTTCTACTGGTGTTTTTCCTGACCAACTTAAAGTTGCCAAAGTCATCCCTATTTTTAAATCAGGAGATAAAAAACTGTTTATAAATCACCGCCCAATATCAGTATTACCAGCTATGAGCAAAATTCTTGAAAAAATCATGTATAATAGGATAATAGATTTCTGTACTTCTAATAATATTATCTCTGGGGACCAGTATGGATTCAGACGGAATCTGCTCTCACTACCTTTAAGGATAATATTTTGAATTCCTTTGACAATAGACTTTTTACAGTTGATATATTTCTGAATCTTTCCAAAGCTTTCGACACCGTTAACCACCAAATTCTTATATCAAAACTTGAACATTATGGAATAAGAGAAATAACAAATAAATGGTTTGTCTCATACTTAACTAACCGTACACAATATGTAAAGTTTAACGAACACAAATCAAATAGTCTAATTATTTCCTGTGGCGTTCCTCAGGGATCCATACTTGGTCCCTTACTCTTTATATTATATATTAATAATATAGTCAATTCTAGTAGGCTTTTTAAGTTCATTTTATTCTCTGATGATAGCACTCTATATGCCAGCCACCAAGACCTACGTCTCCTGATGTACAGTGTGAATATTGAACTATATAATGTTAATAATTGGATAAACTCTAACAAGCTAACATTAAACATTAATAAAACCCAGTATTTAATCTTTCACAGAAATAAAATTATTCTTCATAATTTAGAGCCCTTAATAATAGGAAACACTATAATAAAAGAAGAGGAGAGCATCAAGTTTCTTGGTATTGTGGTTGACAGACAGCTATCATGGAGCAATCATATACAATATATATAATAAAATAAACAAACAATGTGGCATTCTTTACCTCACCCGTA
>JACEEZ010008697.1:20000-60000 GCA_016584305.1 Chionoecetes opilio
ACACACACACACACACACACACACACAACACACACACACACACAACACACACACACACACACACACACACTGCCTGGAGTACCACTAACTACCCTTCCTCAATCAACACGAAGGAAGGCACCGGAACTACTCGGGATCTCGCCGTTTGTTTCGACTCAAAGCTGAGTGAAGCAGCCCCAGGCAAAAACGGGGATTATAACTCGTTTTTTTTTCGACTTGCTAGCCAGCAATTTTATATTTTTAAAATTTTTTATTTTATATTCCAAAATTTTAAAAAATTATATATATATATATATATCAATATCTTTTAAATATATTATATATTCTTTTATTAATATTTTTATTTTTATATATATATATTATATATTTATAATATTTTTTTATTTTTATCTTTTAATAAAATTATTTTTTCTATTTCTTTTTAAAATATTTATATATTTTATGTTTTTAATTTTTTCTTTTTTTTTTATTTTTTATTTTTGGGGTATAATTTTTTTAATTTAAATTTTTAATCTTATTTTTATTCTATTCTTAAACCCTTATCTCCCGGGATGTTCCCTTTTTTTGTGATTTCCTTTTTGTACGTTTTTCCCAATTTTTTCCCTTTAAATAGTTTTAAAATTTATGGGGAAATTTCAGTACAAAAACGGCAACAACAAACAAACCAACAGGCAGCGCAAAAACAATAAAAAAATTTTAATTTTTAACAAAAAAAAAAAAAATTGGCAAAGCATAATCGGCTATCAGTGACTCCTGTCGTTTTTGGTGGGACATATGGGGCTTTTTGGGTTTATTCCCAATTATTTGTCAAAACGCGGTTAAAATTTGGGGGGGCCCCAAAACTCTGATTTTTATAAATGTAGTAAACCCTGCCCGGCCCAAAAACGAAAACAAAAACATGACGACGTGCGGCTATCATATCCTGGACGTGAAAAAGGGGGGGCCCAACGAGCCTCCCCTGGGGGGCGACCCCCCGGGAAAATGAGGGGGAAACCCTTTGTCAGGGGAGAGAGAGAAAAGGGGGAGAGAAGGGGAAAAGGAGAGAGAAGGGGAGAGAGGGGAGGGGAGAGAGAGGAGAGAAAGAAAAAGAAAGGGGGGGCAGGGTGGAAAAAAACCCACAAAAATATTTTGTTTTTTATAATAAAATACTTGACAGAAATCCACTTTGTGCCTAAAACTGAAATTCCCTAAAAATGTTTTTTGTGGGCGCAAACGCTGCAAAAAAACCCGCCTTTTTTTAGGGCCCTAAGCCGGGGACGATTTGGCCATGGGCCCAGAAAGGGAAATTAATCGCAACCTTGAGAAAATTTCGACTTTTGTCTCTTTCTAAAAATAAAAATGATTGCGCGTTTTTGTTTTTACGGGTGAAATGAAAAAACCCAAAAATTTTCAGAGTAGGGAAAACGAGCAAAGAAAGGAATGAAAAAGCTACTTTTTTTTCCTTTTTTGAAAAGAAAAATTACAGAAAAACTTATATAAAATAGAGCAAGAATATAAAAAAAAAAATGTTTTCACAATAAGATCAAGGGAAAAACACTGTCAAAAGTACCAAAGAGGGAAGAAAAAACTGCCCCTTTAAACTTGCCCCTGATATAAGAAAAACCCTGGAATTAAAGTATCTGTTTTAACTTTTTAAAATGTAAAAAATACGCATCTATGTCTTTGCTTTGGGGCTAAAAACACTTACAGCAATAATTTTAACCCCCCTTTCCGATAAAAAGAACGGGAACAAATCTATTATTCCCTCGTTTTTGGAGCGCTATTATGCTCTATGTATCTGTTATATCCCTTTTTATTTGCCACCTGGGCCCAAAGGGTTTTTTAAAGGGACGGGTCGCGCCCCAATGGGGGGGTTTCGCGTTTGAAAAAGTTTGAAAAAACACTGACCGGGCCCTACACCCTACAGAGCGCAACGCAAATCACACAACCCCTTCCCCTTACCATATTCAGTTTTTCATGCACACAGAAAAAATATATATATTTTTGCAGGTATTACACATATTACGGTGTTCTTTACGAAACCATGGGGTTTTCTCAACCTGTGGTTTTTTTCGTAACTCGTTTTTGGGGGAAAAATTTCCCAATAAATATAAGATCAAGAATGAAAATTTCTATTTTTTTTCTAAAATTAAATATTTTTTTATGAAAAAAGGCCCAAAAATCAGCCGCTCCCCAAAGTTTAAAAAAGGGCTCTCTCTCTTCTCCTTTTGGGCTCTCTCTCTCTCGTCTCTCCTTTTCTCCTCTCTCTTCTTCTCTCTCTGCCCTCTTCTCTCCCCCCTTCTCTCTCTCTCGTCTCCTCCCCTCTCCCTCTCCTCTTCCCCCCCCCCCCCTCCTCCTTCTCTCCCCGGGCCCTGGGGGGAAACGTCCCCCCCTTTCAGGGCGGTGCCCCTCATTTGAATAAGAAAGGAAAAATTGGTCCATTTGAAAAAATTTTCCCCAATTGAAAATCAAAAATATATACTTATTTTTGGGATCTATAGTAACATGGTGATGAAAACCCCAATTATTCATATATATCATAATATTATACACCTCATAATATTATCAAAAGCTTCCCCTTTCCTCATCCTGTGTACACACACACACACACCACAACACCCCAGACACAAACACACGGGACACACAAAACGAAACACACACCCACAAAAACTGCCTGGAGTCCCACAAACCAAAACCCTTCCTCAATAAACCCAAAAGGCACCGGAACAAACCCCCGGGACCCTCCCCCGTTTGTTTCGCTCAAAGCTGAGTGAAGCACCCCCGGCAAAATACGGGGGCATTTTAAACCTCGTTTTTTTTTTTTTAGTCATTCTCTTATAAAAGTTTAAAAGCGTTACAAACTCTCTCGGGGAACATAGCAGTAAAAACCTTTTTTTTGGCCCTTTTAAGTAAGTACCCCAACCAGCCCCCCCATTAAAACCGGGACTCAAATCAAGTCACCCCACATTATTATTATTAGTTTTACTACCTGGTGGTAAAATTCATCTTTTTTCTTTTTGTGTTTTTCTCTAGGGTTATTATCTTGTTTTTATGTACATTTTGGGTCATTTTTTTTATATAATTTTTCCCTTTAGTCATCTCTTTTTTTGTGTTTCCCAAAAAAAAGATCATTTTAAACCCCCCCTTTGGCTAAAAAGGTGATTTTTTGATATTTTTAAAAATTTTTTTATTGTTATCTACTTTTTTCATCCCTTTTTTTTTATGGTTTTTGGGGCGTTTCAGTCTCGCACTCATTCCTCTAGAACTCACCCCGCGTCTCGCCTTTTAAAGGGGGGGGGCCTGCCCCGGGTTTTTTAAAAAACCTTTAGGGTTTTGTTTTTTTTAAATCTCATTTCCCAGTGTTTTTCATATTTTTCTGTGTTTCACCCCCCAGTTTTTTCTTTTTTTTTGCAATTTTCACTTTTTTCTATTTTGGTGGGTTATTACTTTACGTGTGCTACTTTATTAGCGGGGTGGATAGCTGTGCCTTTAAAAAACTCACTACACGAAGGCCGGGTTTTAGAGGCATTTTCCCAGTTCGTCAACTGTTTAAAATTACCTTATTGCTCTTTTTTGATTTTTTTTCCAAGTAGGCACTTCCTCCCCGCTAAGCTATACTGACTCATCTTTTCTCAGGGAACCAGCGATTTTCCCAAATCAAAGTTACTCACTCCGTTTTATTAACTTGCCCCATTAAAAACTTCAACTTTTTGGTTTTTAATCCCAGATCTTGTGTGCGTATTGTGGGTCGAATTCCCTCGGTACTTCTCCACTGGTCGTTATATCCTTCAAAGTGTTTACTCTCCAGGGGTCTTTCCCCCTATCAAATCTCATGTGGGGGTAGTTAAGTTAATGGGTTTCAGTGTTTTTTCCTAAAAACGCCCTTGGCTCTCTCTCTAACCCTTTTTGGGGTTTCTTAATTTTGTTTTTAACATTAATCAGGGGGTTTAAATGCGGGGGGGTTTTTTTGGGTAACCCCTCTGCTAAGAATTTAAAAACGGGGAAAGGTTACTAAAGATCATCTCAAGTATATTCCCGCTAACTTTGGCATCCAGTTCACTCATGATACAAAAAAGGGAAACCCTTTAAATGACACCCCAATTTTAAACTCATCTAGGTGAAGAACCAAACTGACCCCCCGTCAGAAACCCCCCACTTCTAGAGGTTTCTTCAGCCCAAAGTATTTCCCTCCAGAAGTGGAAAAAGTAAAAATGCGGGCCCTTCAAATAAAGTTAAACTATGAAAGATCAAAAAAAAGACAATAAGAAAAAAAAAAAAACGGAAAGAGAAAAAAAAATTCTCGAACGCGAATACCATTTTTACAAAAAAAAGAGCGTGAAAGGGGAAAAAAAGAGCATGAAAGCAGAAAAAAAACATGATAGAAAACCATCATTTTAAAAGCCCCTCGACCCTGCAAAAAATTTCACCCCACTCAAACCCCAAAATAAATTAAAATTTTAAGAAAATTTTTGGCCTCTTTACCCCCTTTTCTCTGTTACGATCCTAAACCCTTCTTTAAGAGTTCAACCCTCTGCCACGCATTTTCAGGTCCCCAAAAGGGAGGATTGGCCCCGGGCTTGCCCAACCCCAAAACTTAAGGGAAAGGTTTTTATCTGTTTCTGACGTGTGCAGGAAAATGCCGATTTTTTGTATTTTAAAGATGCTATACTTACAGCTTACGCGGTCACCACGAAAGATCCCGACAAAACTTCCGCAACTTTAAAAAAAATATTGGCCCAAACTTCCCTGGGAATTTGCTCAAAAAAAAATTCAAACCCCTTGAAAACTGGCTCAAGTCTGCATCATTTTTCCCAAATTAGGGCGACTGGTAAATCTCGTGCATGGAAAATTTTAAACGAAAAATATCCTACCAATCATGGTTGCAAAATTACAGAAAAAGGATGAGACAAACCTCCTAAAAAGCTGCTAAAATAGCAATTTTTTTTTCCTTGTACATCGCCCTGTACCTGGGGAAAAAGAAGGCTCCCCTTTGAATTCAGGTGCAATTTTTTAAAGGATGGTAAGTCTGTGGGTAGTGGTTCCAACCCAAGGTTTTTTTCTGTTTATTTCTGAAAGAAAACTGGCCCCCTTTCATAAAAACCTGTCCTGACCCTAGGGGGAAAAGTGGGCTAAAATGGAAACCATTTTAAAAAAACCATTGGGCTTCGGTGAACACAAATTCCCTCCCTTTTGTTACTGTCCTTTAAAACCCTTCAGGTCACAAGGTACTGTCCCCCCTCGACTCTGACTCTGGGGCGCCCCCCTCCATATTATGCGGATACGGGCTTCTCCCCCAATAAAATCCTTTTAAAAATCTCCCTTTTCCGGAGTGAACGGAAGTTACCGGGGGAAAAAAGGTGTACCAAAAGGGTTTTTTAAACCAGACTTTCCCCGAAACCTCTGGCAGGGGTGTCCCTTGATTGTCCGCTTGAAAAAGGGAGTAGTAACCATTGCTGTCGGGTGGGACATTTTTTAAAAACCCCCTCATACTAACTTCCTGTTAGCTAAGATCTGGCTGGTTTAGTTTCATTTCCCCCCCTTGTCACTAATAAACTCAAAACCCTTACCATACAAAACCCCCAGCTTTAAAAGGAAAAAGGGGCAAACCAAATCTTTTTTTCCCCAAAATTGGGGCCTTTACCCGTGCACAGTCCCAACCCAAATGCTCAATCCCCCTCACCCCCTTTTCCAAAATACCACTCCTCATAACGCCCAAAATAAAATCTTGGCAAAGGGATTCTCTGAACAACTACTTGCTGAGGGCCAAAGGAAAGATGCTTTCTCTGTCTCGGGACCCTGCCAGAAACCTTTTCCCAAAAATCAGATCACTCATTCCCTTCTTTCTATTACCAGGACAAAATTCTTATGAGGCTATTCCAAAAGGAAAAAACTTTCTGATATGCCCTTGGCTGAAGTTTACCAAATTTATTGCCAATCAACTTGAGAGAGCCAATCATGGGGGGTCGGGGGCATGGAGAAAAAGGGCCCGGGCCCCATAGGGGAAATTAAAAAAACTTTTTACAAAAAACTCAAAAGATTTTTTCTGGCCCGGATTTAAAAAAAACCTAACTTCAAAGGGTAAAAATTTTTTGTCACACTTTCCAATTATGGGCAAACCTAAAACCAAAAAATTCCTCATAAACCCCCTCCAACCCCATCAAAGGGGCCTGAGGAACCCTTTTAAAAATCATCTTGACTCGTTTGGGCCCCTTGCCCAAAACTAGGAGAGGGAACCAATACCCTCCTCCCTATTATGTGTCCAACCACCCCCATAAACCCCGAGGCTTTTCCCAAAAAACATTTCAGCCAAAACAATTGTTTTCAAAACCCCACGGGTTTACTCCTTTTGGGTACCTGGGAATTCAAAATGCCCCCGGCACAAATTTCACGAGCGGGGGCTCTTTGCAAACAGTTTTTGGCAGAGCTTTGGGAAACACCAGACTCCCATCTACGGCTACCATCCTCAACCCCAAGGGGCTTTGGGGGAGATGTCCCAGACCTTTAAAGGCCCCTTCTCCGCAATTTTTTTTCATTACAAGGGGCCAGAAAGGGGCGAAACCTTTCCCCTTTTGTCCCCATTCGCCCCCTACGGGAGCACCCAAAGAGTCCCCCTTTGGGGTTGCTCCCTTTGAGCTAATTTTTTGGGGCGTAAGGTTTTGGGGGCCACTTAAGGTAAACAAAAACGGGTTTCTAAACAAAACTACCCGTAAACTTTTCCCCTATCACTCAATACATTGAGGGAAATTAAGAAAACTCTTGACCAAATCCGCCATTTGCTCGAAGCAATCTCCAAAAAAGTCAGGGGTAATAAAAAAAAAACTTGATAGTAAAGGGTAAAGTAAAACTTTAAAGAAAGGGGACCAAGGGCCTTGCTTTCATTCCAGTCTTTGGTTTTCCCCTTTTCAACTAAATCCCCTGGTCCCCTTTTAACCTCCCGTAAAAGGGCCCCCGCAATAATATATCATAAAAACTCCCGACCGCCGTAAAAACACTCAGCTAAATTTACATTTAAACTCTTTAAAATTTTACAAGAGTAAAAACCTTGCACCTGATACAAATAAAATACCTTTTTTTTAAATACAAAAGCCAGTTTGCACCCTTTCTGTACCTGAAAAAAACCACCCCCCTTGTAAAAGGTACAGATTGTAAAAAAAAACTCAACCATACTTGGTAACCCAAAGTTACCTAACACACCTATCTTCCTCTCACAGGAGAGACAAAAACCACCATTATGCTAAACCCCTAAAGATGTCCTTGGCGATCATCCTAAATTTTTGTAACATGACCTCCCGATTTCCCAAACTTCTCCCAGGAACCTCTTTTCCCCCTTTGGGCAACCACCCCACCGACTACCCCTCGGAAATGTGACCAGATGAGGGAAAAGGTGGATTATCTACTCCAGCCGGGACTGGGTATTCCCCGCCAGTCTCCGTGGGCGTCCCCCATTTCTTTTTCGTCCCCCAAAGGGGGTGGACAACTGCGCCCCCTGCAAGACTACCGCAGAGTAACGCTGTGCTGTTTCCGGGCGCCTACCCTCTAAACCAAAAAATAAATGATTCAAACACAAGGGTTTGGGCAGACTAAATTTTTAACCCAAAAATTTACTTCTGAAGGGATCTACCCCCTACCCCTTACGGAAAAGGCCCAACAAAAATCAGCCTTCATCCCCCAAACCCCTTTTGGGCTTTCCCAAAACAGAGTCATTTCCCTTTTGGGGTGAGGGAAAGCCCCTTCTACCTTTCCCAAAAGGGGAATGGCTACTTATTACAGGGTCTGGGTGGAGTTTCCGTATACTTGACGACATTCTGATATTTACAGAGCATTGGGGGCACAAACCCCTAAAACTCCGGGAATTTGGGCCAGGCTGCAGGGAGCACAAATGAAACCCTCAAAACTGGCCAAGGGCCAACCCTTTAGCCCAGGGCCCCGGGGACATACCTGGGACACGAGGGGGGACCAAGGCCCAAATCGACCCAAAAAGGGGGGAAAACTCCGCCTCTTGGTACCCGGGCCCCCCTACTCGGGAAAGGACCTACGGGGCTTTCGGGTTTTTGGGAGGTTACTACCGGAGATTCTGTCCCAACTTCGCGGCCGGGTAACCCTTTCCCCCTCACCCCGGGTCACTAGTGGGGCTGTGACCCCACAAAATGGACGGACGTCTGCCAAACCGCCCCTTTAAACCAAATTAAGGAAATTCCTGTCCCAGGGGCCCCCCGCTCATCGCTCCCGATTCGCCAAACCCTTTGCTCTGCAAACAGATTTCCACGACACCCCCTTAGACCCGTACTCTTACAAGAGGTGGGGGGCATTCTTTTACCCCTTTCATACCCCTTTCCCCCAAGTGTTCAACCCTCCACCAAAGCGGTACAGCACCATCGAGAAAGAAATCCTGGCAATCGTCTCAGCGGGACAAAAAAATTTTAGTGTTTCTCCAGCCAAGTCAAGATCCTTTAAAAATCTACACTACACACCCTCTGTCCCTTCCCCAACGCGCCAAGTTTAAACCAAACAAAAACCCCTTTTCCGTGGGCTCTCTTCCTCCAAACCCTTTCAAAAAAGACCACCCTCCCTCCAAAGGGGGCCGACAACATCATTGCAGACGCTCTCTCTCGCCCTAAGGCCCCACCCTTCACCATTTCAAATCCTACGACTTTCCCCTTCTTCCCAGTTTGGGGTCGTCTTAATGGGGGGAGGGATCATAAACTTGGCCCAAAAACCTCATCCTGTGTGCCCCACACACACAACAAAAACACACACCACACACACCCCACACACCCACACACACACACACAAAACACAACCACACCCCACACCCCTGGGGTGGATTTCCACTAACCCACCCTTCCCCAAACAACACGAAGGAAAGGGCCCCGGGAAATAACTCCGGGGGCTCGCCGGTTTGTTTGGGGGCTCAAAAGGGTGATGAAGCGCCCAGGCAAAATACAGGGGATTTATAAAACCCCGTTTTTTTTTTGTTAGTCCCCTAGTCCCTCTGTATAAAAGCTGAAACGTTCTACTTTTCTCGAGGAACATAGCAGTAACACCATTTTTTTGTGCCTTTTAATAAATACCAACCAGTCAAAAATTTTGCACCGGGGGCTCTACCAAGTCAAATCACATTATTATTATTTTGCTTTACTACCTGGGGGTGAAAAATTTATCTTTGTTTCTTTTTTTGTTTTTCTCTAAGGGGTTTAATTTTCTTTTGTTATTTACTATTGGGGCCCTTTGTTTTTAAAAAGGGATTTTCTTTAGTCATCTCTGTTTTTTGCTTCAAAAGCAAGATCAAATCTTTAAATCCTTTCTCAAGGTGAATTTTTTTGTATTTTTTTAAATTGTTATTGTTTTCTACTTCTTTCCATCACCTTTTTGGGGGGGGTTTTCGGGCGGGGGTTTAGTCTCGCTACTCATTCCTCAGACAAATCACGTCTCGCTCGTAACAAAATTTTATATTATATATATATATAATATAATATATATATATATATATATTATATATATATAAATATATCATTGAAAACTATGATGCCCCCCATATTTACCTGTGCCCCCCCATTTTTACACCCCTTGTTCCGCCACTGGTCGTGACTCGCCGTGACGCCTTGTTGCAAGTACACTACGGGATAATTACTCGTTATTTAAGCGTCAGAATTCTTGTTACTAACGCGAATGGTTGGTGGTTTCAGTTATACGCCACATCTCAAAAGACTCAAATCCTTAACTTTCTTTTTGTGATAAGTAAGTCCGCTTCATATCCAACCAACCAAACCAAATTAGTTTCCTATTGCAACATTTTTTTAATTAATAAGTTTATGGGTGGACTATACAGTATATAGGAAGCCAGGCATATATGGGTTAACTTCCTATTTACTGAGTCATATTCATAGGTGGGTTTTTATTTTTTTCATACCGCCTAAATATCTCAAACTGTAAGTAAGAGACGCCGTCATCGAGGAGGGAAGGGGAGAGAGGGGATGAGGCGGAGGATTGGGGGGTTAAGCCTCAAGAAACGAGAGAGAGGAGGGGTTATAGCATCAAGAAAGTCACTCACTCAGTAACCTCATAGCCTTTTCTTCATCATATCGTGGTTCTCCATATACTGTATAAACTGCCATGAACAAACATAAATAGCTTCACTCAGTCCTACACACACGATGAATGAAAGAAATATCCCAAGGAAAACATGATGGCTGGCTACTCACGGCAACAAGCAGCTCAGTGGGCCTCCTGCACCTCGCTTCCGGCCTGCTTTCTGCCTTCCCCCGGCCTGTCCGAAGCTTGCAGGCAGCCATGGTACCTTAACACGCCACAACACAAACGGTAACGCTATAGTTTGATACGCAAATCCTTTAAATGCGTTACACAACAAACAAATAAGAGTAAGCAGCAGACCACTCGTCCTGCACACCGGCGCCGCCACCACCACCGCCGCTGCCAAGCCTCCAGCCTCTCGCTGAAGTTCACGAGGCAAGTACCAAACGACTCGCAAAGCCTCGACAATTTAGTTTCATTTCACAGTTTTCTCCTTGATTTATGTACTGTGACTTGCTTAACTTGTGTCTATCGTGAGCTTTAAGGTTCGATTTGATGACAGTTAACGTGCCAGATATATGTATACCGTGATTGTTGCAATAATTATGATCACAATCACTTCACTAATTAACTGCTTCAATTGTTTCGAAGTGTCTCTGAGATGTATGAAAGAGAGAAAGATAAGATAAGATATTTTGATCCTATCTAGACACTTCGCAAGTACCAACGACAAGGTTATTGACTATACAAAGCGCCACCACGCCAGGACGAACCTGGTGGGCTCGAACCGCTGACCGAATGCAGGGACGCTGCACGCGAGCCCACAGCTCTACCAACCGAGCCACCCTGACGGGTAAGAGAGAGAGAGAGAGAGAGAGAGAAAAAAAAATGATATGTATATATCATGTTCAGTTTGTTAAGGTTCTTTATTTTGGAGATAGAAATATAAGAAAATTAAATCAAACTCCCGAGTCGGGAGTTTGATTTAATTTTGCGTGTTTGTGCGTTTGTGTGTGTGTGTGTGTTTGTATATGTGGGTGTGTGTGTGCAGTGGCGTAGCTACGGGGGGGGGGGGTGCATGTGCCCCCTCATGAAAATCCGGTGCCTCCCGACTGGCCAGGGGCATCAAAATGCCCTTGCGCTCCGTTTGTCTAGTAGCCCCCCTACTCAGCTGTGACCCCTCAGGTGCCCCCCTATTGATAGATACCTGGCTACGCCACTGATATACGTATATAATTATGTATGCGTAAATCTCTTTATTCACAGGTCGCACCCATCAACCCACCTCATCACACAACCGTCAACAAATGGCAGCAAAAATACGATACACCTGTTTACAACACAGCCGTAAGAACACACAAACACACACACACACACACACACTCCGGGTAAGGAGTGTGTAGTCAAGGTACCCGTAGTGTAGGGGTAACACGCTCGGTTCACAACCGAGAAGTCCCGGGTTCGATCCCCGGGCGGAACGGAAACAGATGGGCTGTTTCCTTAAAACCCGAGCTCCTGTCCACCTAGCAGTGAATGGGTACCGGGTGTTAGCCGGGGGTTTGTGACCCGCCTCCCGGGGTGCTGGCTTCGGCCAACACTGAACACTAAGGATGAATGATAAAAATTTTGATATGGGGACGGGGCCATATGAGCGTTGCTCAGGCCCTGTAAAATACAACTAGATGAATACACACACACGCACACACATACACACACACATAAATCAACAGATACATAGAATATAATAATGAATAAACATATCACGTATATTCTATTACATATTTCCTATATATTCAGCATCAGAATTGCGAGGGGTTTTTTCAGGCAAAAATTGTATAGAAATGTTATACTTTTTGCGGAAGCAGGCAATCATGAAGTTGAAAAACATAGAATATATGCAGGAAAATACGTCCCGTTCATAAAGAGAAATAATTTCAAATAAACAAACTGAATCTTACTTTAAGGTAAAATTAATGATCTGATATTCCATTCTGAAATAGTATGTGAGAAGAAAATATACAAGAAGGAATGTGAAGGAAATTAATGTGAAAAATGAATGTGGAAAAGAAGGAACGAAGGGATGTGTCAGCATTTGCTCTTAAGGGATTGATAGACATCAATCTCAATTCGTCTCAAAAGTATGGACAGCAAAGCGTTGGGATGAATAAGAAGGCTTTCACTGGGGATGGCGGAGGGCTTTATCTTTATGTTCAGAAGAGCAATAGTCTTGATGCTAACAACAATGATGAAAAAAAAATGTAACCGATGGATACAAAACTGAAGCAGAATACAACATGAGTCATATATACAGAGGACTGGTAGTTGATGATTCAAACTATCTTTAACTCGACCCTGCTTAAAAATATCAGGTAAGCGGATCCCCTGCAATAAACACTTCTATAGGTAGCTGTCTATTCTGTAAGGGGCATTTGGAAGTGGAGAAATCAACGCTGGATTCCCGTGTGTAAATGACAACACAAAGTATTTAACCGACGTTTTACTTATGTACGTACACACAGTTGTCTATTAACTCATCATATACTGCTTTTAGTGGTTTGTTTCCATCCTTGGCTTTAATACTGTACAAATGGAAGAATCTCTTTTTGTGTCGAGATTTATCTCCTTCGATATCCTACTTTCGCAATAAAAAAATTTTGTAAGTGTGTTTTCCTTATTGTTCCGTCTGCTTCAATCTACCTTTCCCAGAGATATGCTTCCCCACATTCCAATCTCCTTTCATTCATGTTACGTGTTTTGACCAATCTGTCATCCATCTAACCTTGTTTCTTGCCCTTAACGATATTAAATAAAGATACGGTGAAAGAGATACGGTGCTCTTCACATGCAAGTATTTTTTTCACTAACACAGACTTAACTAACTAATTTCTGACTTTCTGTCCCGTAAGGCTCCTCTGAAGCGTGACCTAATAACCATAATTTATTCTCACTAGCTGACGTCTTCATTCTCCACAATCTACTTTCCTAGAGTCATGCATATATGATGGCTTATGCTCAAAATCTGCTACTCAATTAAGATTAAACGTGACCTGATTTTGATTACTCGTGGTTAGTTGCCCTCAACGTTATATCTATGTAGTAATGTACCGGGGCATCGTACAGTACAGTAAAGCTAATATTTCAGGTAATAGACTCAGAGGAGCTGGTGAAACATGGCACAATATTACCGCAGAATTTCTTACTATTATTAGCTGAATGGCTGTTTGCCCAGCTGAGTGTCCGCCATCTCAGTCCTAATTGCAACCAACTTTCAGGAAAGGTTAAGGTAATCCCTGGGATGGTTTTAAACTATATTCAGCCAGGTTTATTCCATTTCTTCATTAGTTGCAAGAATATGTATTTTTTTCAGTCTGGGGCATACTTACCTGGCACATGAGTCAATTTATCTTCATTCTTTCCCAAGGGAGATGGAAGAGAGAGAGAGAGAGAGAGAGAGAGAGAGAGAGAGAGAGAGAGAGAGAGAGAGAGAGAGAGAGAGAGAGAGAGAGAGAGAGAGAGAGAGAGAGAGAGAGAGAGAGAGAGAGAGAGAGAGAGAGAGAGAGAGAGAGAGAGAGAGAGAGAGAGAGAGAGAAAGAGAGAGAGAGAGAGAGAGAGAGAGAGAGAGAGTCAGGCACAATATGAAATGTGATGCTTTCATTTTTGTAAACTATGCACATCATTATTATGAAACTCCACTTTTTATGCTACACATTATTATTTTTATAGAACATAAACATTACTGCACTCGCATTTGTTAGCAGTGACAGCAGTGACTATTTGATAAAGATGACTGCAGGATATTTTTCACTGTTTTCATTCCTTGCATTGACATGGATGCGTTGATTAACAAAGCCTTATGGTCTTCATATAGAGCGGGAATCAGGTAATGAATATTCTAGTGTCAGTTCCCCTAAATACGTAGATACTTTAAGAGGCACTTACCCTCTACCTACAGCAGTTGTGGTCTTGAACATAAGAACATAAGAAAATAAGGAAGCTACAATAGGCCGTGAGACCTAAACGAGGTAGTTCTTGTTACTTAACACTACCTACATCCACCTCTCTTCCCCATCCATGAATTTATCTAGACTCCTTTTAAAGATTCCTATTGACTCTGCACTGACCACCTGACGACTGACTCCATTCCAATCATTCACCACCCTATTTGTGAACCAGTTTTTCCCTATATCGTTTTTAAATCTACGCTTTTCCAATATCCGGTTTTGAATACGAGTTTCTCTCTGCAGTGTACTAACTCTCCTCCCTTGTTTCTTATCCAGACTCAAGCGTTATAGGATACAGTACTAACACCATCTTTAATTTTTTTTTTATTTCGGCTTCTCTGACGTCATTCGATCCACAAAGGACTTTTGAGCTCGAGTAGGCCTATAGCCATGGTGTCCCTTGCTCTGTTACTAGAGCCGCTATAACATCACAAGCACCTCACAAGCATGACATGTCCAAGAGCAATTTGTTGGCAGACTGAGCCTCATAACAACCTTTTATCATGCCAAGGAACCGAGCTAGTAAGTAATATCTGCAGTTTGCATGTATTTTTGACATTCTTACGAAAACTCCTCCACTGGTAAATTGGCTTGAATACCGTTACATTTAGTTTTTAAAAAAACCACACACTGGTCATAAATTACCAAAGATTTGTACAAGGCTTTAGGGCGATTTATTTGGTGTTAGGGTAATTTTTGTGGTGATAGGAGTTTGCATGTGGTGTGAGAGAATTTCATGAGGTGATAGGAGATTGCATGTTGCGATCGGATATTGTTAGGGAATTTCATGTGGTCATAGGAGATTGTATGTGGTATGAGGGGACCGTTGTGGCGCTAAGAGAATCTGAGAGGCGTTAGGAGATTTCGCGTGGCATTAGAAAAGTATGTGTAGTGATGGGAGACTTTATATTGAGGGGTCTAGGGGAGGTTAGGTCAATGTTAGGTTAGATTTAGTTTGAAATGCCCCTGCCTATTAAAGGAGGAGGAGGAGGAGGAGGAGGAGGAGGAGGAGGAGGAGGAGGAGGAGGAGGAGGAGGAGGAGGAGGAGGAGGAGGAGGAGGTGGTATTAAAAGACATTCGGAGAAATTCTTAGTTTCCCATAATTTTTAATGTAGTTATTTGTACAGTTTTAGGGAGCCATAAGTCAGTTGCATTTGCCTACCCGACCCAAAAAACCCAGTTTCCCACCAGGTCTCCAAGCTTGGTGGCCACAGGAGAAAGAGAGGGGTGGAGGCATTCTTCTGCAGCTTTTATGAAGATAATTATAACACTGATAACGGTAAAATTAATGAAATAGGTAATATATTAACAATTTTACAATGGCATTCATTTACATTATCTAACCTAACCAAACTAAAACTTGAATTGCACCCTTCAGAAAAGAAATACATTTATCAGTGATGATGATGTGATCATACATTGGAATACTTCATAAAATCTATGATAATGTATACATTGTTATCAAAAGCTGAGCACGTAGCATGTCAAATCGTTAGGTAAGAGTAACACCATCTCATCACCATCACTAACACAATATAAGTAAGGGGCAAAGCAAACCTTGTTTTGTTCAATGCCTCAAAAACCCAATTTCTTCACTTATCTACTCGACAAAACCTACCAGATAACTATCCCCTCTTCTTCAATGACACTCAACTGTCTCCTTCTTCTACAATGAACATTCTAGGACTATCCTTTACTAAAAATCTGAACTGGAAATCTCACATCTCATCTCTTGCTAAAACAGCTTCTAAGAAGTTAGGTGTCCTGTGGCGTCGTATGTCCTTTTTTTTCTCCCTCCCAATTGCTTGCTCTCTACAGGAGCCTTATCCGCCCATGTATGGAGTATGTCTCACATGTTTGGGGAGGATCCACTCATACAGCTCTCCTAAACAGGGTCGAGTCAAAAGCTTTTCGTCTCATCAACTCCTCTCCTCTGACTGACTGTCTTCAATCTTTAAATCAGCGCCGCAATGTTACTTCTCTTGCTCTCTTCTACCGTTATTTTCATGCGCACT
Organism: Chionoecetes opilio; assembly: GCA_016584305.1. Taxonomy (NCBI): domain Eukaryota; kingdom Metazoa; phylum Arthropoda; class Malacostraca; order Decapoda; family Majidae; genus Chionoecetes; species Chionoecetes opilio. The sequence continues at coordinate 36,028 of JACEEZ010008697.1, forward strand.
GCTCTTCTGAACTTGCTAACTGCATGCCTCCGGCCCTCCCGCGGCCTCGCTGCACAAGACTTTCTACTCATTCTCATCCCTATTCTGTCCATCTTCCTAATGCAAGAGTTAATCAGTATCTTTACTCTTTCATCCCTTACACTGGTAAACTCTGGAACTCTCTTCCTGTTTCTATTTTTCCACTTTCCTATGACTTAAATCTTTTCAAAAGAAGAGTAACAAGACACCTCCCGAACTAAATTGGCTCACCCCTCTTTTTTATTTTATTCTCTTACTGTCTTCTTTATAGGGACTGGCAACTAAGCGGGCTTTGTGTTACCCATTTTGTGTGTGCCCTTGGCCAGTCCTTTGTGATGAAAAAAAAAAAAAAAAAAAAAAAAAAAAAAGTCTCTATTCCATGTTTGACCGAAAAAATATCTTATTCCAATACATATTAGAAAATGGCCAGGAAAACCTGAGCTACATAGGCACAGTGAGGGATAACAACACCCGAACAACTGGGTTTTTTCCTTGCCCCGTATCAAAAATTTGCAGAGATGAAAAAGAAATACCTGATATGAAGTACCTTCCACAGACCTTCCAGTGTCCAGGGTTTGAAATTTGGGCTTTGGCAGTTATTGATAGCCAGGATTTTTATATAAGAAAATTATTTCAGCCGAAATCAGGTGTCATATAGGCTTGTAAAATGTTTCCACGAATTCTTCTTCTTCTTCTTCTTGTGACTACTTTTGTAGGCAACGGGTATACACAGGCGTAAAGGCAGAAATTTGGCACAAAAGGTTATATTTCGTCTCTTAACTCATTGTCCAAGCGAGCGAAGCGAGTTTTTAGCATTTATGCTAAAATTCGTGGTAATTATGGAGGAGAGTTTCACGTTCGTTTTCAGAGACACCAACTACTTTTTCTTGGCCTACAATAGGTGCTTGTTCTAATGGTGCTAGTTTTATTTTGCGCAAACCAAAACAAAACAAACAAAAAAAAGAAAAAAAAAATGAAACCTAACCTAACCTTATGTTTTAATGAAACCTAACCTAACCTAACCTAACCTAACCCAACCTAACCTAACCTAGCCTAACCTTACAGGTTTTAAAGAAACCTAACCTAACCTTAACCACAAAATATACATTTTTTTTTTTTTTTTTTTTTGGTTTGCGCAAAATAAAACTAGCTCCATTAGAACAAGCACCTATTGTAGGCCAAGAAAAAGTAGTTGGTGTCTCTGAAAACGAACGTGAAACTCTCCTCCATATTAACCAAATTCGTAATATATTGTGCCTGGCGACATTAGTGCAGTGGCGAAAGTAGTGCATTAGTGTAGTGGAAATAAAATGCTTTCGACTCGTAGCCCTCACAATAACAGTGTCTGAGCCGAGGAGACAGGCTGCTTGTGTTAGGCCTCATATAACCACTATAACTCGTGTTTCTAATGCCGTTATAAGTGTTATTTAGGGTTAGCGTGGTGTTATATACGTGGTAGGGTGTGTGTGAGGTGTTAAATATGCCATTTCAGCCGTGGGTACAGAGAGGAGTTGTCCAAGCGAGCGAAGGGAGCTTGGAGCTTGATTCGCATATAACAATTGGAGAGAACTGAAACTCGAGAAATGCCAGTGGTCGCTGGCAGTTTTAACTCAAAGGTTGGTCTACTGTGTTTTCCCTCCGCGACTAATATTTTTCATAAATTAATTTCGCGATAAACATTGATGCACCGCATCTGAATACCAAAAAATATAGTTCTTCTGTTGTTCTACTAATTATATGGATGACATGTATTACGATGGAACGTTCTATAATAGCAATTTAATGCAAATTACTCGCCTCGAGTAGCAAAGCTTAATATATTTTTTACATGTATATTGTGGCATGTAAAATTTGGGCGATGTTCACACTGTTTTCTAAGACAGTACTGCTGCATCTGGCAAACGCTTGTCAAAATACAATAAGCAATGCCTTGGAAAAACGAAGAATAAAGAATGCCGAAATCGGCTTGTTGCTGCGACAATGTAGGTTATAATTGTGGAGGCGACGTGCCGCGGCGGGGAGTGGTGGGCGGGGAGATTGTGGCGGGGAGATTGAATCAAAACATTGCCACTTCACGCGTCGACTCATTGCACTTCCAGGCTTTCTATCTGATTGATACACAATAATAACAGGAAAATATGACTGCCTAGGTATAGATAACTTCTAAACATTCGTTATTGACTATATAATATCATAGAGTAGCATTTATTTCGCCTCCTCAACTATAACCTGCTTGGTTATTTGGTTATATACAATGTTTTACAGAATCAGGCACCTATGCAATATACATGTAGCAGAAAATCGTTCTTAATATTATACTTGTGTGTTTTAAGTGCAGTGGAATAAGCCCATATTTTTCATTCAAGTTGACCAACTTTTCACCAAATTGTGAGTTAAAACTGCCAGCGACCACTGGCATTTCGGAGTTGCAGTTCTCTCTAATTAGGAAATACCACCACCACCACCACCACCACCACCACCACCACCACCACCACACCACCACCACCACCACCACCACCACCATACCACCACCACCACCACCACCACCATTACCACCACCATTACCACCACCACCACCACAACCATACCAACAACACCACCATCACCACCACCACCACCACCACGACCACCACCATCACCACCATCACCACCACCACCACCACCACACCCACCACCAAACCACCACCACCACACCCCCACCACCACACCACCACCACTACCACCCCCACACCACCACTACCACCACCTACACCACCATCATCACCATCACCATCACCGTCACCACCACCACCACCACCACCACCACCACACCACCACCACCACCACTACCACCACCACCACCACCACCACACCACCACCACCACCACCACCACCACCTACACCACCACCATCACCATCACCATCACCACCACCACCACCACCATCACCACCACCACCACCACCACCACCACCACACCACCATCACCACCACCACCACCACCACCACCACCATCACCACCACCACCATCACCATCACCACCACCACCACCACCACCACCATCACTACACCACCATCACCACACCACCACCACCACACTACCACCACTACCATCACCACCACCACCACCACCACCATCACCATCACCATCACCACCACCATCACCATCACCATCACCACCATCACCACCATCACCACAACAACCACCATCACCACAACAACCACCATCACCACCACACCACCACCACCACCACCGCCATCACCACACCATTTTTTTTAGAACTTTTTTTAGAACTTTTTTCAAGAACAATTTAGCACTTTTCTTTTCTTTGTAAAAAGTAAAGAAAATCAAAGAAGGGGATGGTGAAGGTTAGGTTGGGTTAGGTCAGGTTGTAATAGAAGTATTTTAAGGTGAGGGTATTTAAAAAGTTGACTAGCCTGTGCGAGCTTGGACACGTTCCACATCTTTAGTGTGGACGTCTATTTCCTAGTACATAAAATATCATATCCGTTCAACCTTTTGAAGTATCTTGCTAAACAGAAAGGGTCGTGGGTGACGTAATTCTGTACTCGGGTACGGTGCATGGTAACTGTCTGTATGGTCGAGAAGCGAAACTGGTGGGAGTCAGACAAGACTGTTAATCATAGCGAGATGGAGCTTCACAAACAATATATACTATGAGAGAGAGAGAGAGAGAGAGAGAGAGAGAGAGAGAGAGAGAGAGAGAGAGAGAGAGAGAGAGAGAGAGAGAGAGAGAGAGAGAGAGAGAGAGAGAGAGAGAGAGAGAGAGAGAGAGAGAGAGAGAGAGAGAGAGAGAGAGAGAGAGATATGCAAATCCATTTGAAAAAAATTACCTTCTCTACAAATTACTAAGTACTGAGTGTATCAAGATCAGTGTTTACAGTACATATACAAGGGACACATGCATACTCAATCTCAAATCTCAGTGTAAATTCCTTTGTGTCTGTTGCTACGCAGTGAGAATCATTCGCTCGGTGGATGCGCTAACGTAGTGCACATAATGTTGCAATGGTGAAGCCTGTATTGTCTTACATTTTGTTTAAGTGTCAACGACGTCATTCACTGAGCTTGGCAACAATGTCTTCATATAACTTGATAACATTATGTGTTAGAGTATCGGAAGCGTGCTACCTGATCTTCTACTCTTAGTACAAAGGTAGGTGGCCTGTAGATTAGGGAAGAACGTTCTCAAAAGCGACACCAGTAGGTATTTAAAAATATACAATCAACAAGTTTACAATATTAATGTTACTCAGCAGAGCGGCACCCAAGATCACTTGACCTGCTTGAACTACTGTAGTTAGTACACGATCCGAACGAACACTCTCTCTCTCTCTCTCTCTCTCTCTCTCTCTCTCTCTCTCTCTCTCTCTCTCTCTCTCTCTCTCTCTCTCTCTCTCTCTCTCTCTCTCTCTCTCTCTCTCTCCTAATCAAAATCTTTTTATGCTTTTTTCTCCGCGTCCCATGCGCTCATATGCTAATGATGCCAGTGCCCATTTCTCATCGCCTTTTGTCAGAGGCTCACTCAGTGGGCACATCTGTCTTCCCATGACGGAGTTGTGAAAAACATACAAGAGAATAATGCTTTCCAATCAACAACACTACTTCCTTGCACTTTTTTTCTTTCTTTTGCGTTAATGTTCCTTTGTAAGACGCTTGCGCACGCACACACACACACACACACACACACACACACACACCGACACACAGACACAATGGTCAAGTTGATAGCGTGTTGGCCTGCCATTCTGTGGTAGCCGGTTCGAATCATCACTGCTCCCGGGAATTTTTCACTGACAAATTCGGGCGGTTGCTGTCCCTCTTGAGCAAGGGGATGGAGGTGTGTGGTTACGTGGAGATCCAACACCGTGCAGGGGCCCACAGAACAACAGTGACGCGTTGTGACAGGGTGGACGGTGGTACTCCTTCCCAGGTCTTTAAACATGACACTCTTGCCTTAATAGCCTGCCTCACCATATTTGTAGACGTTTCCATTTCCCATCAGTATAACCCCATTGAAGTACTTAATTAAGGTTACCCTGTGATAAAAATGTAGACGCAAGGACCTGTTTTTGATCATCCAATTACCGACCATTAGCAATTGTTATACTATGCTATGCAAGATCTTGAGTAAAAAACAAGCATTACTGAACAGGTTACAGTTATTTTTGTACAGATCTTGACAGACTGAGTGATTGGTATTTTGAAGAGAATGGAAAAAAAGGATTAATTAGTATTTTGTTGAGAATGTTTATGTACTACGTATTTTCTTTGCTTCTCTCTCTCTCTCTCTCTCTCTCTCTCTCTCTCTCTCTCTCTCTCTCTCTCTCTCTCTCTCTCTCTCTCTCTCTCTCTCTCTCTCTCTCTCTCTCTCTCTCTCTCTCTCTCTCATTACTTATCATGATATTCCTCGAAGCTCAAGCACTTATCTTCTTCAACACCTTGGATGCACGTTCTATTTTTCAGTCTCCTTCACTTAAGCTGCCCACCAACGCCGTTTATTCTTTCCTTCCCTTTACTGACAAGACTCTATCATCAATCAATGAGTGGCCAAATGGAAGAAGCGTGTGTAAGGCGGGACTGATTGGGGACTGGGAGGAGGGAAGGAAATGGAGGGGCGGGATGGGATGGAAGTGAACGAAAACCAAGCCAAGATAAGAAACTCTCTCTAACATCCATCATGGCATTTCCGGTAATATGTCAACACTAGGCTGATACTTGTGCTTACTAATCCTTCTCCTGAGGTATATTTGTCTTCTTGCTTTTGTGTAGCTGCGACAGTGTGGGTACTAGCACATTTACACACACACACAGGGTACTCGGTAGTGTATAGGGTACTCCGTAGTGTATAGGGTACTCCGTAGTGTAGTGGTTAGCACGCTCGGTTCACAACCGAGAAGTCCCGGGTTCGATCCCCGGGCGGAGCGGAAACATATGGGCTGTTTCCTTAAAACCCCAGCCCCTGTCCACCCAGCAGTAAATGGGTACCGGGTGTCAGCCGGGGGTTTGTGACCCCCCTCCCGGGGTGGTGGCTTCGGCCTACACTAACCACTAAGGATGAATGATAAAAATGTTGATATGGAGACGGGGACATACGAGCATTGCTCAGGCCCTGTAAAATACAACTAGATGAATACACACACACACACATATATATATATATATATATATATATATATATATATATATATATATATATATATATTATATATATATATATTATATATATATATATTTTATTATATATATATATATATATATATATATATATATAAGAGAGAGAGAGAGAGAGAGAGAGAGAGAGAGAGAGAGAGAGAGAGAGAGAGAGAGAGAGAGAGAGAGAGAGAGAGTATATACGGGCAGGAGATTTTCTCTAGAGACAGATCTCGTTAAAAGTGATAGCTAGTTCAGCGTTTATTATCTTCTTAAAGATATTTTCTCTTTGTCTTAAGAGTGTCTTATTCTCTTTTGTAATCACTTTTATGACTTCGCCGTAGCTTGTCATGTTTGCTGTATCGCGATTTCGGGTCTAAGAACCCTTCTTCAGCAGCATATGGAAGATGTTTTCTCCTTAGGAGTTGAGGTGAGCATGATTAAGATGCGAAGTGAAGCGCTATTTATAGCCGGTCTGCCTGCCACGCAGCCTATTACCGATGTCGTTGATTGGTAGATAGCTTTTGCTTCTCGTCTTCTTTAGTGGGAGACGCTGATTGGTTGTTTGGTCTTCGCTTGGCTTTTCTGTGAGTAGGCTGTTATTTGCTTTTGTTCTTTTCATGCTGGGTAGAGCTTGTAGGTCGTTTGCCTGTACGTTAAGCTTGGGATTAATCTCTTTTATGTACAGTGCTTCTAAGATGGGAAGTCGCCGCACATCTGCACACATGTCAACCAATTCTGTATTTTCTTCTAGAAATTTTCTTGTTATGATGATGCCATGTTGTTCTAATAGGTGACTTTTGGGGGCTCCGGAAGTTAGGTGGCAAGTAAGACGTCTGGACAGCTTCGTTGTCGTCATGCCGATGTAGGATGAGGGGAGGACTTCACAGTTTCCTCTTTTGCATGTGATCCTATATACGACATGGGACTTTTGTTTTGTCTCCTTCGTCTGGCTTGGGCTGTTACGGAGAAGGAGGTTGCTGGTGTTCTTGTTCTTGTAATAAATTTGTAGTTTTATTCTCCTCTCTTGGTCTGCAGGTTTCACATTACGGTGGACGATTTGTGATATTATTCTTTCTTCTTCCTGGTGAGCGGTGGAGAAGAAAGCCCGGTAGAAGATAGTTATGTCTTGAGTCTTTTTTGTGGCGTTAGGGTTGCACCAGTTCTCCATGAATTTCTTAGTCTGACGGTTGATGTCTCTCTCGCTGAAGCCGTTGTTGATGAGGACTTGAGTGGATCGCTGGATTTCTTTGTGCATAAGTTGCCATGTACTGCAGTGTGTGAGAGCTCTTCTGATGTAAGCACCGATTGTGGAGTCTTTATATCTCTGTGGGCATTCGCTTTCTCCGTTGAGGCAGTGTTGAGGCCAACGAACACCGGACACCAGATATATATATTATATATATATATATATATATATATATATATATATATATATATATATATATATATATATATAGGTACGGGGGGGAAAAACCGTCACACAACCTTTATTTTAATAAATTTCTGGTGTGACCCCGCGAGCCGCTGCCGCCTATCAATCAGGTGGATTAATATGCTATGCAGATTAAGTGCACAGCCGGCTTGTCCATTTTCAGGACCCGTCCCACTGTACTGTAAAACTGCAAATTGGGGACCCACGAGAAGATGCATTTAAATTTCTTTTTTGTTCGTTTTGGTTCGTTTGGCTTTGCTTTCGTTTTGTATGAACTAATCACACGTGTGTGTGTGTGTGTGTGTGTGTGTTGTGTGTGTGTGTGTGTGTTTGTGTGTGTGTGTGTGTGTGTGCGTGATTAAATATGTTTAGAAAGAAAAGGTTTTTTTCACTAAGCTGAGGCTTTTTCGAAATCTCATGGACCGGTACGAAATGTCCTCCTTATCAGCACACACACACACACACACACACACACACACACACACACACACACACACACACACACACACACACACACACACACACACACACACACACACACACACACGTACACACACACACACGCACACGCACACATACACACACACACACACATACGTACACACACACACAGCCCTGCACCTTGCACACACCAGCTGCAGGATAAGATTGCCGTGTTTTCGCAGATCAAGGATTTCACTCCTGATGTCTGTAGTGTATCAACTGTGTCCTGCTGAGGTACTGAGGCAGCACGAGGAAACATTGAGAGAAGGAAAATGTTTGATGAATACCAAGTATATCTTTCTCCATATAGACGCCAGGAATGGAGTAGAAGAGGTGAAAGCGGCAAGAAGTGTGCATCAGTAAACTAGACAAATATGGACACAGAGACAGGACCACGCGAATATGGGTCAGGTCCTGTTTGCTACAACTTAGTACATTATATACTGTCCACCATCCTAGACGATAATAGGCTCACTTGTAATCCAGTAAGTCGTAAATTCGAGGTCTGCTAAAGGCTCTATGATTTTTTACTGCTAAAAGTGGGCAGTTACTGTCCCACTTGAGTAAAGGCATGGGGAACGTGTGGAGTAAAAAAAGGTCCTACTCTCACCCAGAGATCCAAAGATCGGTCCTATGAGCTCTAAACTCCCTGCCAAGGTGATCGCTGGCGATCGCGTTTGCAGAGCGTGATCAAGATTACACACACACACACACACACACACACACACACACACACACACACACACACACACATACACACACACACACACACACACACACACATTTAAAATATGCAAATACACAAAACGTAATTTACTATCAGAGTATATTATGCATTCAAAGTATGATAGGTTTTTTTATTTACTCCTCTATTAATTCACTTCACTAGCAGTCGGTACGTGTCACGATCAAGGCTGCGATTGTCACTGACTGGTGCATGGCATAAGCTGATTGGGAAGAGGAAGAGGAGTCAGTTTGTCAACCATATATCCAGTCAGTAAATCAATAAGTCTGTCAGTCAAGTAGTCAATCAATCACTGAGTCAATTACTCAACCAGGTAGTCAATCAGTCAGTCAGTAAATCACTTAGTCAGTCACCCAATCCATCAGTCAGTCAGTCAGTTAACCCTCTAGTTAATAAATCAAACAGCCAGTCAGTCAGCCAGTTACTCAATCAACTAATCAGTCAGTAATTTAGTCAGACAGTTAGCCAATCAATTAACTCATCAACCAGTCAGTAAATCAGGTCGTCAGTCATTCAGTCAAGTTAATCAGTCAGTCAGTCAGTCAGTCAGTCAGTCACGGTGTGTTGGATGACCTGCATGACCTTCTCTCCTTTGTCAGTCATGAACCTGTGATCACACGAGGGGCAATTTCCAGCGACACGACATTATTCTGACCCACAGGCAGGCGCCTCGCTAAAAGGTGTTTTGCCAGCATAAAAGAAGTCACTTTACCAAACTCGGTGCCTCGGTAAATTAGTTTTGGTTTTCAAAGAAACAAACAGCGTTTGTTGCCTCTTCCTCAATATTGAGGCTATGAATTGTTTTTATCCCTGTGGTCGCTGATTCTGTTTATACTTTATTATAAACAAAGTTTTCTATGATTTCACTGTTTTACTCTACGCTTTCTATAGTTTCTCTTTTTTCACGCTTGTTATATGGTTTCACTTTTTTTACGTGTTATTTACGGCTTCATTTCTCATCTAAGCAATGTTTTTTGTGGTTTCACTTTTTTCAAACAATATGTCATGTTTTCATTTTTTCAAGTTTTAATGGTTTCGCCCCTACTTCCACAATGTGTTCTATGGTTTCACTTATCTACGCACCGTTTAGTCACAGAGTTATATATGTATGTATAACTCTGTGCGTTTAGCATGATTTGAATTCCTTGCACAACTGTTTGTATGGTTCCAATTTCTTAATGTTTTTCATAATTTCGCCTTTTTTACATAACGTTTCTATGGCTTCACTATTTTACACAATATTTTGTAGGGTTTTACTTATTCACACAACTTTTTATAATATGGTTTCACTATCTTTTCACACTTTTTTATGAGTTTACATTTTTTATGCAACTATGGTTTCATTTTTTTAACATTTCAGTTTAAATGGTTTCACATTTTGACAGTTTCTGTGGTCTCACTTTGATACACAATGTTCCCACTGGTTTAATTATTGTTTATAGGAATATGATTTCAGCTTTTAACATTATGTTTTATCTGATTATAATCTCTCTAATTCATGTGATTTATAACATATTTGGGGAGGCGATATCAGTGTTGTTAGCGTCTCCGAGTGGCGTTCTCGGTGACCCGAGTACGATCCCCGATGAGAACTAAAATCCATTTAAAATCTTTCTGCCATCGTCGAGTGGCCTAAGAACGCCCACATGCTGCCCAATAACTCTATCTTCGATTGCGAATGCATCGGAGGACACAGGGGGGCGACATGAGTCTCTACATAATCACAGGCGTCACTATAAAAAACCTGCCTGCGCCACCACGGGCGAGGGCCAACCATCACAGCCCTCAAGTGATCCTCCAGGGCAAACCATCACAGCCCTCATGTGATCCTCCAGGGCCAACCATCACAGCCCTGGAAGTCACTGCCTACAGGCGCTATAGGCATAAATGTAACAAAAAAAAATATTTTGTCTCTATATTCAGATGTTACGCGTGATAATAATGTGCAAAATGTGTGTTATATGTGTTGAGTATAATTAGGAGCATTGTAGTAACACAATCGATGTGCGTAACTCAGAAATTCTCCTCAACGCGCCTGAACTCATTCCTATCCTTTTGAATGTGTAAAAAATTAGTGTAGACGAATATATTTCCTGAGAGCTACACTTCTTTGTTGTGCGCAAATAATCTTAACAAAATCTTGCGAGGAGATATTCTCATTCTCCGTAATAACCATGTGGTATCTGCGTAGCGGTATGCTCTTTAGCGTGCATGCACGGTGTAATAACTGAATCATTCCTAAAGAAAATATTTTGTCCGAAATGGACGTTAATTGGTAGCGAACAAAGCAAGTTTTTCCCTTCATCAACAACATGCCGTTACAGCGGCAGCACACGACATGGAGAGAACTCCTTGATCGCGTGAATGTTTGCCGACCTCAAGCCGGCTAGAATAATATTTACCAAAGACATTGTTTACTGAGTATTCTTTGTAATAAGCCTTTGAGTGCAGAAATATTGCAACACCTCAAGACAGGGGATTATTGTTTAATATGTATACGACACATATTAAACGAATTACAGCAAATTAATGTGAATCTTTAGAGTAAAAACATCAAGAAAATTGATGTATCATTTCAACATCGGCTACACCTTTTCACTCTCAAATTAAAACAACTGAACTTAAAATAAAAACAACTGAACTTAAAATTAAAACAACTGAACTTAAAATTAAAACAAGTGAATCTCAAATTAAAACAACTGAAGTTTAAATTAAAACAACTGAGGTTTAAATTAAAACAGCTGAAATTTAAATTAAAACAAATGAAGCTTATATTAAAACAACTGAAGTTTAAATTAATATAACTGAACTTCAAATTAAAATAACTGCGAACTTAAAATTAAAATAATTTAATTTCAAATTATAAGAAAAAATTCATCTATTAATTATATTTTGAAATTAATTTGTTTTATTTTGAATTTCTGTTATTCTAATTTGAGAGTGAAAAGGTGCATTATGAAAACCCTCAGTAAAGTAACATATTTCTTCCTGCAACTTTTTCTTATCTTAACCAAAGTGCTGCCAGCAAAGGGAGGAGAGGGAAAAAATATTTTATTAAAAGATATACCATTCTTTTAAATATTTTTACAGAGCATTCTACATAGATAAAGCAACACAGGATGAAGTAACGTATAGCTATTCCGTGTATGTTAGTACACATACTGTAGTTATACAAAAGAAAACAAAAGTTACATTTTTGGCACTCAAATTTTTTTGCCACTCAAAAAATTTTGCCACTAAAAAATATTTGGCACTCAAAAATGTTTGGCACTCAATTTTTTTTGGCACTCGAAAATGCTTGGCACTCAAAAATGTTTGGTACTCAAAAAAAATTGGCACAAATTTTTGGCACTCAAATATTTTTGGTACTTAAAATTCTTTGGCACTCAAAATATTTTGACACTCAACATTTTTTGGCACTCAAATATTTTTGGCACTCAAAAAATATTGGCACTCAAATGTTTTTGGCACTCAACTTTTTTAGGCACTCAAAAAATGTTTGGCACTCAAAAAAATGTTGGCACTCAAAATTTTGGCACTCAAAAATGTTTGGCACTCAAACATTTTGGGCACTAAAAAATGTTGGCATTTTACTGCTAGCGAGTGAAGGAGGAGTGACAGCCTGGGGGTACTACGTAGTACCCTCAGGCTGTCACTCCTGTCACCTCACTCGCTAGCTATAAAATGCTTTATGCATTTAAAATGCAAAATGCTTTTGTATAACTAGAGTATGTGTACTAACATACACGGAATAACATACAGTGAAAAAATTAACTCGAGTTGCTAAGAACAATTATGAGATTAAAGTAGCAGAACAGGCGAAAAGGGACCCAAAGGGGTTCTATCAGGTTTATAAAACAAAGACAAGGGAATTAGTTGGGCCGTTAAGGTCAGGACAGGGTGAGGTCTTAAATACGGATGAGGATATGTGTAGGAGTCTAAATGATTATTTCTTAAGTGTTTTTACGGAGGAGGATACACAGACGATACCTGATAGTGAACAGATGTTCAAAGGAAGCGATGAGGAGAAACTCAAAGATATTGTGATAACTAGGGAAATGGTGGAGGAGGGTATAGAAAAAATGAAAACATTTAAATCGCCAGGACCACCAGATGAAGTGTATCCCAGGGTATTAAAGGAATGCAAGGAGGTTGTTAGTGAGTCGTTAGTGCACATTTTTAGGAAATCGGTTGAGATAGGCGATGTGCCATTATTGTGGAAGAAAGGAAATGTTGTTCCCATATTTAAGAAGGGAGACAGAGGACTAAACTCAAATTATCGACCCGTAAGTCTAACATCAATGGTGGGTAAATTATTGGAATCTATTATTGCAAAAAACATTAGAGAGCACGTAGATAAACATAGTTTGATCAATGATTCACAACATGGATTCACCAAGGGTAGGTCATGTCTCACCAATTTATTGAGTTTTTATAGGAAAGTTTATGAGACGGCAGATAATGATAAGGATTATGATATAATATATCTGGACTTTAGTAAGGCATTTGACAAAGTACCACACGAGCGACTCTTAAATAAGGTTAGGGCTCATGGTATAGATGGGAAGGTTCTTCATTTAGTAGAGCAGCTTAGCACCGAATTTCAAATGGATGGGGACATGCCGGATAAAAGCACCAAAATTTTATCAGGCAATCTTCAGGGTCCCCGCTATGATTCTATAACCGGCGCCAAGCGGTAGGACCACTCTTATTTGAAATTTTTCATTATTTGTGAAAAAAAAAAATTGATTTATTGCAGAAATGAGAAATATAGTCTTTTCCGATCATTTTGGTGTAATTGTTTTTAAAATCGAACATCTAGAAGTATTTTAAAACAATATTTGAAAATTAGGTGTCTCGGGTGCATTTCCTCAATTTTTTTAAACTTTTCTAATTAAAACGTAGGTCACCCGGGTATTCAAAAACACAATTTTCGTTATCATTTTTATTTCGTAATCGCGTGGTCGAGTAGCGGTTAACCATAGTGAATCGCGTAGTCTAATTAATTCGGAGCCTGCCCTTAACACATACGAAAATCAAGAAAAATGGATACTCTTCACACCCGTGCGTATATTACCCCAACATGGTGCAAAATTACTTCTCGGCTAAGCTATTCACATTGGCAGCTGCATAGTTCGGTGCACTTCCACTGCGCCTTCTTGCATGAGCATCGTCCTCCGCACGTGGCGCTTTTGCAGCCACACTTGACCAGTTCGCTGCAGGCCTGAGATGCTACAGGCAGGCTGGACCACACAGGACGCCAGGTCTTCGTTGCACTCTCTAGAGTCCATCCAAAGCCCTCTGGGGTTGGAGGCTTCTGCTCACATTGATCACTGGTTGCCCAGATTCCAGCTTGGTAGGACTGCGCGCAGTGTGTGCTGCAGAAGGGCTTCTTGCGTTGGGGGAATCTTTTCCATTGGCCTGTTCTTCTGTGAGAAGAGTTCCCTACGTGCCTCGTTCACAGAGTCCAAGTTGCTCGTCTTATTGTAGATGATCACGGTGAAGCGCTCGAGCAACTGGAATTGCTTGCAGTTCACTGTCACAGTCATGTAAGGGTGATTCATGAAGTTGTGAAGGCCTCCGTCACCTCCACGTAGGCTTTCCCAAAAGCCTCCCATGCTGATTTCTTCCCTTTGCCGAAAAAAAGCGGAAGTTGTGTCGCAGCCCGTAAAAACTGTGGAACATAGGCAATGCCGTTGACCTATCTTTTCCCAGAGCATGGCATATGGCATTGATACCCAGGTACATGAAGTTCTTTCCAGTTCCAAATGCTACCCAGATGGCTGCCATCTGATGCTGGCTGGTCAGGGAATGGTTACTTTCCTATCAGTATGGCAACGACGTCTGTGTCGACAGTGCGTACCAAACAGTTGGTGCATCCCTTGTCCAGCGCATCTTTCAGGTGAACAACAATCCTTGTATCGGCCTCTTCGTGATCAACATCGTGGCATGGAGTGGTCTGAACCTCTGCTGATTACATTTGTGCCTGATGTTATGAAGACCCCCTTTCCGTCTGGCCAGTCACTGGAGCCGACTTTGTCTGAAAGGAACGGGAAAAAAGCTCCTCCTTGTTTGTGGGATCCCGGAGGAAGTCGGGCCAGTTGCTGGGCACCTTCGTTGGACCACCGACCTTTCTTCGTACACCTTTCCCCCTTTTCTCTCTAGTTGACTCCTTGATACTGCTGGCAATGTAGCTGTCCCAGACCACATCGACTCTTCTGCAGGATTCAAGAAGCTTCAGGATGTGGGGGATGAAGACCTCATTAGCGTAGTCATTGAATGTGGTAACATTAGTAAGAGGAAGCAGATACACCACAGCAGCACCGTCGAGTATTCTTGCATCCAGAAACGGCGGGGGTTCCTTCGAGAGTTTTGTGTTTCTTCCACAAGGATACCAATGAGGTCTGACTTCTTTCCTTGGCGCAGTGTTCCTCTTTCAGATAGAGAAGGGGGGTGCGGATGATTTCATGTTGGAAGAAGGCTCCCATATCTGTATCCCTGTTCTGAGCAACTATGTACAGACGAGAGAAGAGGGGACACATCCATCTTTCAACAGGGAAACACCATCTGACTGCTTCCTCTTCCCCTTGGATGATGATCTGAAGAGAGGCAATGAGTTCCTCTTCACAGGCTCATGGATGGACTGCCTTCGTTCAGTGATGATAGCCTCGTTGTAGCTGTCGTACTGAGCCTGTCCCACTTCTTTTATGGTTTGCACAGTGTTGGCCACAGATTCTCCACTCACACCCGCGTGTCGAGTGCAATCAGCTCGCTTCCTTCCTCTAGGAACGGGTTGCTCATCTCGTTGATAACTTGAATAAGGCCCAGTGTTTGCTCGTGAAATGTCTTCTGCGCAGACAGACCTTCTTCGTGGTGCTGGCGTTCTTCTTCTGAGATGGCAGTGTACTCCCGCTCAAACTCAGTGAGAATGCGTGCCTGCTCAGGTCCGGCGATCATCCACTTCTTGAAGGCTGTTGGGTTTTCAGTCAGGCCGACTGCTCCTCCAGGGCCCTTCACAAAGCTCATTATTCTGTTCAGGGGGCTTGGTCGATCGGAATGCTGGGAGAACCTTCTGGCTGTCTTGAAAAAACCCAGTTGCCTCTGATAATAAGCTCCTCTTCGATTGTTGGGGGGAGGCTCTCCATGTCGCGGATGTGGATCGGACCCATCGGGCATAATTATGGTGGTCAAGTGCGAAGAACCATGGTGCAAGGGCTTTCATAGACTCGACATACAGGGGAAAAATCTCTTTCTCTGTGAGCGCGAACGAAGGTGAGTCCCAGGAGCTCAATCCTCAGGATAGTGTCCCAGTACTGAAAGGTTGGACTCTTCCTGACCATGCTTTGTTTCCCGTCCTCTTCTGTCCTATCTTCAGTTGCTGCACCAGCAGCGCTCTTCATGTAGGCATCATGTTGCAGCTTGGAGAGTGCCAGAGCGCTGACTTGGTGGGCATGCCTGGTTCTCGTCAGGGTGTGATGCCTTCAGGAAGGAGTCAGCTGTGCCAGCAGAGGCTATGCCTGCCTGGTTATTGCTGTCGCCCATCCAGATCCGTCTAGGTAGTCTCCAAGTGTCTTCCCCACCGCCATCTCCAGGTGGAGTCCGCCGAACATGACAAAAATACTGGTCTTCACCGTGTGTGGTAGGGCAGTGCCACTGAATGAACTTGGCAAGCGCATACAGCGGAGCATCCATTGCTATTATTGGAATCTGTCCAGGGTTCAGGAACTGTGTAGATTCGCGGATGACATCCATTCCATGCTTGAATCATTGCAGGTGTGTCTGCCTTCTCATTGAAGGGGAGGCAGAAGTTGAGTGATGGCAGCTTCTACTTCTTGAGCAGGACTGTTTTGCAACGAGGCATGGTAGGCGGACCAGGCTATACAATCTCCCTTGATCCATCTTCTTTGTCCAAGAGCTGACTGGCGTGTTCCAGCCATTTCTTTTCTTGTTCGCATGCCTTCTTCAGGTAGCCATGTACAGCTGTGATGTCACGGGTTGTCTTGGGCACAGCCACCGACGCCTTGGGAAGTGCCACAGCTGGAACATTTGTAAAGCAGTGTGGCAGCTGGGGCCTTTGCCCCTCCTGACATCAATGCTATTCCTTCTTGGATCTGTCCCTATTCGATGCAGTTGGCGATTGGAAGAGACTGATCCCTGTTCCATGGAAGGAACCTTTGGCGGTTGTGCTTGAGGGGTTGTAATCAAGGTTTGTCTAAGGCTCCCACGGTGAAGAGACCTTGGCGGAGCTGGACAGGACATACTACACCTTTCATCTTCATGTTTTCACAGACGGCAGTGGCGATTTCATTCTCCCACTTGCAGGACCCTGTCATAACTGACACTGATGCCCAGTTCATACATCTTTGTGACCATCTGTTTGGACCTTGTCTGTGTGTGCACATTGAGGCCGATGTACAGCGGAAGGGGTGGTTCACAGTCTGATGAATGACGTGATCTGCCAACTTGGGGCCCTTGTGTGTCCCTTGGGGCTCTCTGCGCACGCTTCTTGGTCTTCTTGCAGTTGTAAAGGATGACCTGTGAAGCTGTGGGGACAGGCCTGTGAATCCACTGTGTCCTGGTCTTTCAGATCAGCCCCTTTCATCAGCATGGTTATCAGGGATTTGAGTTGGGTCGGGACAGTCTTCTGCTGGCAGTCACTGGGGAAGGCACCATCAAAGTTGAACCCGCTTGAGCTGAAGATTTCATTTCGTACAATCCTGGCAGCTTTCGCCAAAAATCAGAGCATCTCCCTCAAAGTCCAGTTTGAACGCTTGCTTCAGCATTTCCTGCATTCCTTGTTCAAATACGAGTATCACTTCTTTCCCGGCACTTTGCTTTTTGGCCGTGGGGGAAGTGATTCAAAACTTGCTCCTTGAAACGGCCCTTGTTGATTTCACTAGTAATACCAAAGTCTGCGAGGCGTGTCACGTAGAGGTGCCTCAATGAGGCCAACTTGAAGCAAAATGTACCTTCTTCTATCTCGTTTTCAATGTTTGTGAGGAGTTCTGCGAAAGCTCTTGCTTTGAAACTTCTTCACATTCGCAGGTTCATCCTTGGAAGTTTCTCTTTGCCTCACTAGAGACCGATGGCGATTCCGAAGACACGAGGCAAGCCAGATGATACTTTGCTTTTCCAGTGCAATAAGGTCACCGGCTCCTTCAATCCTGGGCCATTAACTCTGTCTCTTGCAGATCGCTGGCCATAAACCTGACGTTATCATCTGCGCCTAGAGTTCTAAATTCATGCATGAGTCCGTCTTGCTTAGTGCAAAATATGCAGATGGTCATTTCGAACGATTGGCGAGGCCGCCGGCGCCTGCCTTCAGTAGTGCCACTTTCAGGGGTAACATCTCTATCCCTCTTTCTTGCTCTTTCCACTCTGTTTGAATTGAACTGTGAATGACAGGATTTGTGCCACTGTGCACGATTCCTGATGAGGTCATCCACAGTGATATCACTGCCGAAATGCAGCGGCTCCGGCAACGAGTTCAGTTCTCTGAAGTGAGCCACATTTTTTAGGAATGATGCATAGGCCGCCGGTGCTGATGTGTCTGCTCCACGTGCATTCAAGGGGCAGCGCAGGGATTCAGGTGTAGTTTGTTGGCAAATTATGCACTGTGTCCATTCCATCTTCATGAAGTCTTGCTCTTCAAAACCTGCAACACAAGGAAAAAACAATATAAGGCAAATTGCAACATATAGCAGATATGATTACAACATATAGCAGATTTAATATAATATGCATCTAATTAAATAAAAAAATCTAAATGTCCATTGTGCATGCATCTTGCTGTTCGGATCGTTTGGCGCCGGTTCTAGAATTGAAGCTTAGATGCTGAGGAAATGCACCCGAGACACCTAATTTTCAAATATTGTTTTAAAATACTTCTAGATGTTCGATTTTAAAAACAATTACACCAAAATGATCGGAAAAGACTATATTTCTCATTTCTGCAATAAAAAAACATTTTTTTCCCAAAAACTTTAAAAAAAAAATAAAAAAAAATCCCAAAATTTTCAAAAAAAAAATTCACATATAATGAAAAATTTCAAATAAGAGTGGTCCTACCGCTTGGCGCCGGTTATAGAATCATAGCTGGGACCCTGAAGACTGCGTGATAAAATTTTGGTGCTTTTATCCGGCATGTCCCCATCCACTACCTAAGCTGCCCCACTAATTGGATCAGAGCTTGGCTAAGTAATAGGCAACAAAGGGTTACAATTAATGGTTCCAAATCTGAATGGGGACTGGTGACAAGTGAAATTGTCGACAGCTGGGACCTCTTTTTCGGGCATAATAACCTCTACCGCAGGGACGGGGTGCACTTTTCGAGGAAAGGAGTTCAGATCTTGTCTGAATCCCTTGAAAGGGAGGTAGATGCACTGCAGGCTTTTTTAAGATAGAGAACCGGGTTTGGGACAGGGGGGGTCGGGGTTTAAGGAAACTTGCGACATTTAGAGGATTTCAGAAGGCAGGGAACTAAAGTGATTCGTAAGAAGAGAAGAGAGAAGGGGTTTAGTTAAAGATAAAGGGAAAATTTGAAAAAAAAAAAGAGGAGTTGCTTGAAGGTTTACTATACAAACTGTAGGAGTATTTTAAAAAAGATAGATTTCCTGAGGGGAATAAATAGTTGTAGAGGATTTTGATATAATAGCATTAAAACAAAAACATGGTTGGATATGTCAGGAAAGGTATTCGATCCGGAAGTCGAGATAGCTGGGTATAAGTTATTTCACAAGGACAGAGTAGGCAGACGAGGAGGAGGAGTTGCGCTTTATGCAAGAGATGCATTGCAGTGTTGTGTTTAACAATGTTATAAAAAGATGACAGCAAAAGAGTCTATATGGGTAGGGGTTTACGGAGGGAACTGAGAAATGGTTTTGGGTGTAGTGTATAAGCCTCCAAACTTATGTAAGAGGATTCACTCCTATATGGGAAGAAATAAACAAGGCCTGCAAATATAATCGATTATGCGTGGTGGGAGATTTAATCTTAGGAATATAGACGGGGATTTAATCATAGGTGACAGCGATGCAGAATAATTGTTAAATATAATCCGGGATAACTTTCCTAAGTCAAGCAATCAAGAAGCCTACTAGAGCAGATAATATTCTAGACCCTATTGCTGACAAATAGAGACGATTTAGTTAAAAATGTGGAGGTCGGGGGGAATTTAGATAATAGCGACCATTATGAGATCAGATTTAGCTTAAAAATGGGAATTTGGAAAATTAGTGTGGCAATAGGCATCGAATACCAAATTTCAGAAAGGCCAAATTATGCGGGATTAAAAAGACACCTGGAGGTTATTAATAAGGGGTTTTGTGGGGATGGAGGAGCAGAATTTTCCCGGGACAGGGCGATGACAGATGGAAAAAAAGGCCAATTATGAAGGATTAGGAAGCCACCTGGAGGAATTGGCGCGGTCAGATATGGTAGTGTGGTCGAGGCTGAGGAGATAATTAGAGCGGTTAGACAGGGAAGTGAGGTCGGGCTGGAGGAGGTAATTAGAGAGGTTAGAAGGGGGGAATTGAGGTCGGAGCCGGGAGGATTATACCTCATTTGTAAGGAATATAATTGACGGACAGAAAAAAAATATTCCTTATAGGGAAATAAGGTCCAGAAAGAGTGTCCAAAATGGATGACCCCCAAAAGTTAAAACACAACATTGGAGTAAAAAGAAACATTTATTTAAGGTTCAAGGCAGGATTGGTAAACAAAGAACAGTATAACTGATGGCGAGGACAGTGAAGAAATTAACTCGAGTTGCTAAGAACAATTATTGAATTAGAGTAGCAGAACAGGGGAAAAGGGGACCCAAAGGGGTTCTATCAGGTTTATAAAACAAGGACAAGGGAATTAGTTGGGCCGTTAAGGTCAGGACAGGGTGAGGTCTTAATACGGATTGAGGATATGTGTGTAGGAGTCCTAAATGATTATTTCTTAAGTGTTTTTTACGGAGGAGGATACACAGACGATACCTGATAGTGAACAGATGTTCAAAGGAAGCGATGAGGAGAAACTCAAAGATTTGTGATAACTAAGGGAATGGTGGAGGAGGGTATAGAAAAAATGAAAACATTTAAATCGCCAGGACCAGATGAAGTGTATCCAGGGTATTAAAGGAAAGCAAGGAGGTTGTTAGTGAGTCGTTAGTGCACATTTTTAGGAAATTTGGTTGAAGATAGGCGATTTGCCATTATTGTGGAGGAAAGGAAATGTTGTTCCCATATTTAAGAAGGGAGACAGAGGAACTAAAAGTCAAATTATCGACCCGTTTAAATCTAACATCAATGGTGGGTAAATTATTGGAATCTATTATTGCAAAAACATTAGAGAGCACTTAGATAAAAATAGTTTGATCAATGATTCACAACATGGATTCACCAAGGGTTTGGTCATGTCTCACCAATTTATTGAGTTTTTTTTAGGAAAAATTTATGAGGGCGGCAGATAATGATAAGAATTATGATATAATATATCTGGACTTTAGTAAAGGCATTTGACAAAGTAAACCCCACGGCGACTCTTAAAAGGTTAGGGTCATGGTATAGATGGGAAGGTTCTTCATTGTCAGAGCTTGGCTAAGTAATAGGCAACAAAGGTTACAATTAATGGTTCCAAATCTGAATGGGGACTGGTGACAAGTGGAGTTCCCCAAGGGTCTGTTTTGGGCCCATTACTATTTTTTATTACATCAACGACTTGGATAGTGGGATTAGCAGTGATATCAGCAAATTTGCTGATGATACTTAGGTAGGTAGGATTATTGGATCAACAGTCTGACGTAAAACATATTGCAGGGAGACTTAGATAAACTTAACGAGTGGGCAGTCAGATGGCAATGGAATTTAATATTGATAAATGGTAGCGTTATGAATGTTGGTAGAAAAACCCTGGTAATAGATTTCACCATAAGCAATGTATCACTGAAAAGATCAAGGGTGAAAAAGATTTTGGAGTGAGGTAAACCCAGACCTCCGACCTAGAAACCCAATGTATTGAGGCCAAAATAGACCCAAATAGAGTTTTAGGATTATACCAAAAGTTTTAAAAGTAAAAAGTGCGGAAGTTATTTTTTAAAAGCTTTATCGGGCTTTTATCGGGCCTAAACCTAGACATGAAAGTTCAGTTTTGGTCCCAAAATTACGGGAATGGATATAGTGTTGTTAGAAAACGTGCAGGGAAGGATAACCAAATGATCCCAAGGGTTTCTTTAACTTTAGTTATGAAGGAGATTGAATTTAAATTAAAATTCCTCACTCAAAGAACGCAGAAGAAAGGGGGGCGATATGATAGAATTTTTTAAAGGGGGGTTTAAAGGGTTTTAATAAAGGGGAGGTGGGAAAAGTTCTTAGGGGTTTTTTTAACCAGGGTAACAAAAAGTAACGGTTTTAAGCTGGAAAAGCGTAGTTTTTAGAAAGGAATAAAAAAAAAACTGGTTCCCCAAATGGGGTGGTGAATGAATGGAATGGTCTCATGGGACAGGTAGTTATGCAAAGTCTTGGGGGTTTTTTTAAAAGGAGAGCTGATGGGTTTCATGGAGGGGTTTAAAGGTTGGAGGGTGGTGGGGTTTGGGTTTAAACGGGAACACCACGTTAGGCCTCGCGCCCCCTTTTGTAGTTTTCCTTATTTTCTTATGTTCTTATTTTTTCTTAAGTGGAGTTCCAAAAGGGGTCTTTTTTTGGGCCCATTACAAATTTTTTGATTTACATCAACACTTGGACCCGGGGTTAGCATTGAAAAAAAAGAAAATTTTGGGCTGATGATACAAAGGTAGGAAAGGAAATTATTGGATCACAGTCACGTAAACATATTGCGGGGAAGACTTAATAAACTTAACGAGGGGGCGGGCAGTTTGGGCTTTTGGGGAATTTAATTTTTAAAAATGTACGTTTGAAGGGTTGGTAGAAAAAACCCGGGTTTAATAATACACCAAAAAGCAATGTATCGCTGAAAAATCAAAGGTAAAAAAGATTTTTGGAGTGGGGGTGAGCCCAACCCCCCCGCCCTGGGAAAACCAATGTATTGGGGCCCAAAGAAATGACAAATAGAGAAATTGGTTTTCTTAAACCAGAAGTGAAAAAAGTAAAAGTGCGGAAGTTTTCAAAAAGCTTTATCTGGCCTAGCAGGCCTCCCCTAGACTATCATTTTCATTTTTTGGTCTCCAAAATTACAGGATGGATATAGTGTTGTTAAAAAAAATTGAAAGAGAAGGAGGGACCCAATTGATACAAGGGATGCGTAATTTTAGTTATGAAAAGGAGTTGAATTTATTAAATTACACTCACTCGAAGACCAGAGAAAGGGGCATCTGATAAAAGTTTTTAAGGGGAAAAGGGGTTTTTAATAAGGGAGGGGTTTAGGAAAAGTTCTTAGGGTTTTTAACCCGGGAAAGAACTCAAGAAGAAAACGGATTTAAGCTGGAAAAGCGTAGTTTAGAAAGGAAATGGGGGAAAAACTGGTTCACAAATAGGGGGTGAATAAATGGAATGGTCTCAGTAGACGGGTTTTAAAGGGGCTGAGTCTTTGGGGGAGCTTTAAAGGGGACGGGATAGGTTCATGGGGGGAATGAAAGGTGGATGTAGGTAGGGTTAGGTGACAGGAACTCCCCGTGTACCCTTTCGGGGCCTCTTGTAGCTTCCTTTTTTTTTTTTTATGTTTTTATGTTCTTAAGTGGATTTTTCCAAAAGGGTCTTTTTTGGCCCTTTACTTTTTTTGATTTACATAAACGATTTGGGGATAGGGGGTTTAAAGCAGTGATATCCCAAGCCCTGCTAAATGATCAAATTTTGGGTAGGGTTTTTGGGGGATCCAGTCTGACGAAAACATATTGCGGGGAGATTTAGAAAAACTTAACGATGGGCAGTCAGAGGGCGTGAATTTAATATTGATAAATGTACTTTTTTAAAAATTTTGGGTAGAAAAAACCCTGGAAATTTAGATACACCATAAGAAATGTATCGCTGAAAAGATCAAAAGGGGTGGAAAAAAATTTTGGGAGTGGGGGTGACCCAAAACCTCCGACCTAGGAAAAAATGTATTGAGGCCAGAAATAAGCTAATAGAGTATTGGGTTTCCATTACCAGAAGTGTTAAAAGTAGAAGTGGGGGAAAAGTTTTCTAAAGCTTTATCTGGCC